>CM060605.1:36850359-37300359 GCA_030578255.1 Tiaroga cobitis
TACAGATAAAGCGTTGTTGAAAATCCGGCTCGCGTACCCCGAAGTGATAAAATAAAACAAAATTCTGTATCAAAATTTATAGGCAAGAAAAGTAGTTTGTTTAGGCTGGGTTGTATGAATTATAAACCTGCGCACATATTTTAAAAAGCACATAACTATAGAATCAATTCTGAATGAGCATGTGAACGCCGTCAGCGTTAATCACAGGTTCGCGTTTAAAAGTCTGATCATTTCGACGGAGGTGAATCAATCAAAGTTAACTTTAGCTGGAAATAACATTATTCAAGAACCGCTATAATGCCAAAACAATCTGTTACCTTAAATTATATGTTTTTCTCTGTAAAGCTGCTTTGAAACAATCCATTGTTAAAAGCGCTATATAAATGAAGATGACTTGACTTGACTTGACTTGACTACAGTCATGCAAATAAAGCAATTTGAATTGAATTGAATTGAATTGAATAGAACAGACAGACAGACAGATAGATAGATAGATAGATAGATAGATAGATAGATAGATAGATAGATAGATAGATAAATAGATAGATAGATAGATAGAACAAAATGATAGACAGACAGACAGACAGACAGACAGACAGATAGACTCCGAACTATTCAAGGAGTCACAGAGCTAAAGATTCTCTCTTTCTCTTTCTCTCACTCATTACTCACCAATAATCTACTCTGGCACCCTGATGAAGGTCACAACGAGTCTTTTCCCCGTATCATATCCTCCGTGTCGGAGTCGGCAGCTTCCCTTGCATACTAAACACAGCCTTACTTTAAGAGGGGGTACGGAGGGGGGCTGGGTTCACGAGGTCACCATTTGCTCTTTAATTATGCCAACAAAAAAGGCTGATGGTGGAAGGTAAATATAGTCTAATGAAGCTTGGCAGACAAGAAGTAACTATCAGCCTGATGGAATCTGCTCTTTGTGGCTCATCACTGTAGGATGAATTTAAGCGGACTAATGAGGATGTTTAGGGGAGAGAATAATCAGGCAAGGTTGGGAACAAACTGAGAGCAAAGTGAGTAAGGATACTTTTTACAAGTTTAGTCTCTTTAACTTTCGTTTTCGTTCGATATACATATATTTACAGGAGCATCCAAAAGTCTGAGAAACACTAGTGAAATGCTGCTATTTTGCATTTTTGTTATTTAATACTTTTTCTTTTATCTAATCACCCAAGCACTTTGAGTGAAAATTAAATTAATATGGATTTCATATGATTTGAACATGATTTGACAATTTGACAATGTTCCAAAAAGAATCTTATGCTTCGATGGAAGTTGTACTGTAAAAAAAGGCATACAATATGGTAAGTAAATTTACTACTTTATCATGTATATATATTTATTTTAAACTTTATGTCATGTTTAAAATTTGATTGTGAATCCCAATTTTCTATGCGGCCTCAGACTTTTGCTCCCTTCTGAATATAAGCAGGAATACATTTGCCTGTTCACTCTAAGCTGTGAATCTAGACAATATCCCATGGCACATCTCAGGGGTCAGAGATCAAACACACAGGGAAGAGACAAAGTAGTTACATACATGTTATCATTCAGCAAACATACACTCGAATTCAGTACAAGACAAGAAATAGTTTTAAGGCATAATTCAGCCAAAACACATTCTGAATATATAACTCACCCTCACACTAACCTATATATGATCTGATTTCATACATGGATTACAAAATAAGCAACAAATTTAACATCAAAGAATATTCTGGGTTCATTACAAGTTCAGTTCAAGCATTTAATTACCAGAAACATCGTATTCTTAAAATAAGTAACAGCTGTAGTAAAAAACAATGTCATTTGTCAACAATTGTCTCATTAGTATTTGTATATTTCTCCCAAGAATATGTGAGAAAAAGTATTTCTTTAAAAATGTAGCCAAGGATGATCTACTACGGTGACCCAGTATTGCACAACACAACAAAATTTAAAAAGCAAACATACCGGTAAGTTCACAAACACAACAAAATCAAGCCACAACACAACAGAATCAAGCCACAACACAACGGAAACAAGCCACGACACAACGGAAACAAGCCACAACGGAAACAAGCCACAACACAACGGAAACAAGCCACAACACAACGGAATCAAGCCACAACACAACGGAAACAAGCCACAACACAACGGAAACAAGCCACAACGGAAACAAGGCACAACACAACAGAAACAAGCCACAACACAACGGAAACAAGTCACAACACAACGGAAACAAGCCACAACACAATGGAAACAAGCCACAACACAACGGAATCAAGCCACAACACAACGGAAACAAGCCACAACAGAAACAAGCCACAACACAACGGAAACAAGCCACAACACAACGGAATCAAGCCCCAACACAACGGAAACAAGCCACAACACAACGGAAACAAGCCACAACGGAAACAAGCCACAACACAACGGAAACAAGCCACAACACAACGGAATCAAGCCACAACACAACGGAAACAAGCCACAACGGAAACAAGCCACAACACAACGGAAACAAGCCACAACACAACGGAAACAAGCCACAACACAACGGAAACAAACCACGACACAACGGAAACAAGCCAAAACACAACGGAAACAAGCCATGACACAACGGAAACAAGCCACAAAAGAAACAAGCCACAACACAACGGAAACAAGCCACAACGGAAACAAGCCACAACACAACGGAAACAAGCCACGACACAACGGAAATAAGCCACAACATAGCGGAAACAAGCCATGACACAACGGAAATAAGTCACAACACAATGGAAACAAGCCACAACGGATATAAGCCACGACACAACGGAATCAAGCCACAACAAAACGGAAACAAGCCACGACACAACGGAAACAAGCCACAACGGACACAAGCCACAACGGAAACAAGCCACAACACAACGGAAAGAAGCCACAACGGATACAAGCCACGACACAACGGAATCAAGCCACGACACAACAGAATCAAGCCACAACACAGCGGAAACAAGCCACAACGGAAACAAGCCACAACGGATACAAGCCACGACACAATGGAATCAAGCCACAACGGAAACAAGCCACAACACAACAGAAACAAGCCACAACACAACGGAATCAAGCCACAACACAACGGAAATAAGCCACAACACAACGGAAACAAGCCACAACACAACGGAATCAAGCCACAACACAACGGAAACAAGCCACAACACAACGGAAACAAGCCAAAACAGAAACAAGCCACAACACAACGGAAACAAGTCACAACGGAAACAAGCCACAACACAACGGAAACAAGCCACAACGAAAACAAGCCACAACACAACGGAAATTAGCCACAACACAACGGAAACAAGCCACAACGGATACAAGCCACGACACAACGGAATCAAGCCACAACACAATGGAAACAAGCCACGAAACAACGGAAATAAGCCACAACACAGCGGAAACAAGCCATGACACAACGGAAATCAGTCACAACACAATGGAAACAAGCCACAACGGATTCAAGCCACAACGGATATAAGCCACGACACAACGGAATCAAGCCACAACAAAACGGAAACAAGCCACGACACAACGGAAACAAGCCACAACGGACACAAGCCACAACGGACACAAGCCACAACGGAAACAAGCCACAACACAACGGAAAGAAGCCACAACGGATACAAGCCACGACACAACGGAATCAAGCCACGACACAACAGAATCAAGCCACAACACAGCGGAAACAAGCCACAACGGAAACAAGCCACAACGGATACAAGCCACGACACAACGGAATCAAGCCACAACGGAAACAAGCCATAACACAACAGAAACAAGCCACAACACAACGGAATCAAGCCACAACACAACGGAAATAAGCCACAACACAACGGAAACAAGCCACAACACAACGGAATCAAGCCACAACACAACGGAAACAAGCCACGACACAACGGAAACAAGCCACAACAGAAACAAGCCACAACACAACGGAAACAAGTCACAACGGAAACAAGCCACAACACAACGGAAACAAGCCACAACGGAAACAAGCCACAACACAACGGAAATTAGCCACAACACAACGGAAACAAGCCACAACGGATACAAGCCACGACACAACGGAATCAAGCCACAACACAATGGAAACAAGCCACGACACAACGGAAATAAGCCACAACACAGCGGAAACAAGCCATGACACAACGGAAATAAGTCACAACACAATGGAAACGAGCCACAACGGATACAAGCCACAACGGATACAAGCCACGACACAACGGAATCAAGCCACAACACAACGGAAACAAGCCACGTCACAACGGAAACAAGCCACGACACAACGGAAACAAGCCACGACACAACGGAAACAAGCCACAACACAACGGAAGCAAGGCACAACACAATGGAAACAAGCCACAACGGACACAAGCCACAACGGAAACAAGCCACAACACAACGGAAACAAGCCACGACAGAACAGAAAGAAGCCACAACGGATACAAGCCACGACACAACGGAATCAAGCCACGACACAACAGAATCAAGCCACAACACAGCGGAAACAAGCCACAACGGAAACAAGCCACGACACAACGGAATCAAGCCACAACGGAAACAAGCCCTGACACAACGGAAATAAGCCACAACACAACGGAAACAAGCCACAACACAACGGAAACAGGCAGCACAACGGATACAAGCTATGACACAACGGAATCAAGCCACAACACAACGGAAACAAGCCACAACGTAAACAAGCCACGACACAACAGAAACAAGCCACAACACAACGGAAATAAGCCACAACACAGCGGAAGCAAGCCACAACACAACGGAAAAAAGCCACAACGAAAATAAGCCACAACACAACGGAATCAAGCCACAACACAATGGAAACGAGCAACAACACAACGGAAACAAACCACAACACAATGAAAACAAGCCACAATACGACGAAATCAAGCCACAACACAACGAAAACAAGCCACAACACAGCAGAATCAAGCCACAACACAATGAAAATAAGCCAAAACACAATGAAATCAAGCAACAACACAATATGCTTCCCACCACTAGAGCGCGGTACTTTTTCAAGTCCACTCTCGGAGCGCGGTAAAGTGTTGTGGCTTTATTTTGTTGCGTTGTGGCTTATTTCCGTTGTGTTGTGGCTTTATTTCATTCTGTTGGGAACTTATGTTTGGTTTTTAAATTTCGTTGTGTTGTGCACTACTGGGCCACCGTAAATCTACACAGAAAGAACGTCACTAAAAATGCTCTTGAGCTATGCAAAAGCAACCGTTTGAGCAACTTTCGTCTGAGTCGAATGAAAGAATGCTAACAGTAGAGGACAGAAGTCAGTAAAATGCTGTGAAATTGTAAAGGTGTGGCAGTCTCTCACCTGCTTCTTACTTATTTCCTTCCAACCACAGAAGTGCCGCGAGCGGGGTTTATTGAGCCTCTGCGTGGATCAGAATTCTCATGAGAGAGAGGAGCCATTACGGTGCCTGTGTGTGAGGTGCTTCTGACTGATCCATTAAGGTTTGAACTCACACCATGATGTGAGATTTAATGAGACCGACTCCATGTCAGAGTCTGGGCCTTACAGCGAAAGAACCTAGATGGGGATTAAAAAAGGAAATACAAAGCGCTAGAGGTAGAGAAGTTCACATTCGAGATGCAAATTCAACTGGAACGTCTGAATCGAAAAGCACAACCTCCTAATATCCGAAGTCTGTCGTCTAACTCTCTAGCGGTTCCACGTTTGTCTATGATTTCCCTGTCTTAAAATCAGATCTGACAATATTTCCATTTAATACCACAGTTTCCTTCTCCAGCTGGCAGAAGTGCAGTAAATGAAAGAAAGGCTTCTCATAGTCACATTACACTTTATCTTCAAAGTGCTGTGAGAGCCCAGATGGAAGAGATCTTGTATTTTGATTGAAATCATCTCATTTTGGCCCATCTGTTTGCTTCCAAGCATCAACCTTCAGCACGTGTTGCCTTATGCTAGAAGGAAACTCAAAAAAGATTGTTGCAAAATAGTTCAGACTTCATGTTTTGCCAAATTTGAATATTTAAACTGACTCAACAAGGTTACATTTGGGAACCTAAGAATCAAAACACATGGATATCTTGCGTCCAGGTTGTTGTTAATCCAGAACTTGGGTGTCATCTCCATGGACACTCTCGGATGACAGCCCATCGAGTCATATGCAGTGAGAACTTATCCGTCTCACCCTCTCCCACTAACCAGCTGTCTAACCGACAGCATGAAGCCAGAATCATTTGCTTTTCTTATTTTTTTTGCAATGCACTACATGAAGTTTTTAAATGGAAACTTTGTCCCTACAGAAAAGGCCAGGAAATGAGAATTGTGTCCCTGAATAAACTACGGGGGGAAACCGTGCAAATATCAGCAGGGTGACAACATACCCTTTCTCTCCGAGCAATCCATTTCAATAGCTTAGATCTCTAATTTTGATAGCTATAGGGAGCATTTCAAAGCCTTAATAAAAAAAAATGAACAACAAATGCGTGTGGAAGTCCATTCTGAATGCTATTGTAATGCCCTTGACCACTGTTTTTGACCAACTGCTGTCTAGTACACCTGCCTGCTGATCTGCCAGTCTGTTTGGCAGATTTTCCAATTGTTTACATGCATGCAAATCAGTTTTTTTATGCATGCCAAATAACCTTTTGTTCTCTCATAATCGCACGACATCAATAACTGTCATCTGAAGCTTGAAGAAACAACTCACTTACAGCACATCAACTTCAAGACTGTTATTTTGTCCGGGATTATTTATTTATTGGGACTTATATAGTTTTTTCTGGCACTCTTTATTAGGTTCATCAAACTTCTCAGGAGAATCTCGCTTTGAGAGACACGGTATGACTGATATTCGCACTCATCCATCATTTTGGCTTGACAACGTGAAAACACAGAGACCTTGAGAAAGTAATTACTCAATAATGTAGTTACAGCTGCCTAATGTGAGGGACTCAAAACTGAAGCTCTGATGAAGGTTTTAATCACAGGCGAAGGGAGCGCTGCTCGCAGACTGACCTGCCTTTGGGGTCGCCAAACATTAGACGGGATGGAGTGTCTCTCTATATTGTCAGATGAGGTGAGTGGCAGCGCATTGGAAACGACGGGCGTCCCTCCCAGTCCCTTTGGACGTGACCCCACTCCTACAATGGTCAGCCTTGGTAAATGTGTGGCGTGGGTGGCTGGAGCACAAAGGTCTGTTTAATTCTGTGTGGATCGCTTGGTCCTGCCAATGAATGGCAAGTCGGTGTTCCTAAATGCCAAGTATCTTTAAATGGGTTGACCATATGACAAATAAACAACTTCATGTTGCGGACAAAGATATGTGGAAGTGTGAATGTTTGAATGGAGATTAATACATGTCTGTTCATATTGCATGTTTGATTTAGGAGTCACACTTCTAATTTCGGATCTCCACGTCTATGATTAATTACCCTGCACACCCACCTCAAAAGTGAAGAGTTTGGAAATAACACACCAAAATAAAAAACACTGGACAAGTAACCTGTACTTTCAATGTATGAGAAAGACCACATTATTTAATATACAAAATTATAGAAATCCCAATTAATAAATCATTTTGATATAGTTTTCTAGAACAACTCTAGGGCATTTATGGTTGCCAAGCAATGTAGCAACTTCTATCAAATTCAACTGATGTGAGGTCATGTGCCAATTTGAGCCATTTTACAATGGCTTTGAAAGTGGTTCATTGAATCAGAATCTTTTTGGGGAAAATGTACAACTTCAATAAATGGATTACAGGGTCAATGAATTAATGAATGAATGAAAAATGTTGAAAATAAATTGGATGAACTTGAATGCAGACTTAAATACTGAATGCAAATATGCTGGTGCACTTACAGTATTTCAGCTACACTCTAAAAAATGCTGGGTTGTTTTAACCCATCTTTGGGTCAAATATGGACAACAAACTCAGCCATTGGGTTAAAGTCCCTGTAAAATTCTAAACCCATTATAAATGCTAGAAATGTATTGCTAAAACATATTACAAAGACTGTGAACTGTGAAGTACTGAATTGTGGAGTTAGACCGTTAAACAGTTTGCACCATTGCTATTTTCGGGATTTTTTGGGCGGGGCTAAAACGGGGCTCGATGACGCTGGAGCCCCTGAGCTCGTGAACACGCCCCTACTTGATGACGCACTGAGGCCACTGAGGCTGGCCCCTCCCCTAAAAATAAAGAATATTCGCATCAGTTTGCCGCTCAATCGCGAGTTACTGTCAGTACTATTAGTTACTACAGCCTACAGTTTGCTAGCTAGCTATGCCTTCGACACGGAAATGCGTAGGCTACTACCTGGATGCGATCATGTACTAAACAGATCGGTGTCTTTATTTAAATTTCCTAAAAACGATCACATCAAGAAGAGGTGGATTAATTTTGTGAAGAGCCAACCTTGAGGGAGAGCTGAGGATCACCGACAACACCCGCCTCTGTAGTGATCATTTTACACGCGATAGTTTTATAAACTTTCGTCAGAGACAACTGGGATTCACTGATAATCCGCTGTTACTGGTGAATGGGGCCGAACCGACTATCTCCCGCCTCGGCCTTCATCTCCCCGTCCCGAAACCAGTATCACCTAATATTACCATCGGCAGCTTTCCCGCGAGTGGGCGTGGTTTCAGCGCAGCCAGCGGACACGCCCCCAGCGTTTGAGAGCAGAGAGCTGCTCATTTTTTCAAGATTTTGATAGCTTATTTTATGTACTTGCCGGCTTTTTTTATCATTCAAATTAGGCTGGGTGGCTAATAACACATTTTTCTGTTGTGTGACAAACTCAGAACACATACTTAATTTTGACTTTACAGGGACTTTAAATGTTTAAATTATATTTTTACCCCAACATTTGGGTTAGTCCATATTTGACCCAAATTTGGGCTAAAACAAAACTGGTCTTTCTAATGAAAAAAAAAAAAAACCTATAACCTACTGGTCCGTGTAACGCCTTACAATTCAATTTTCAGACCATACAATGCAAATGCAAAAATAAAACATTGAAACCAGACGTTCATTTTTCTTGTTTTTCCAGTTACATGTAATGCATTATCAATGGATAGTTGCCCTTTTCTCCCTTTTTTCAATTTTACTTGTGCTAAATTGTGACTTTAGAAACAAACATTTGAATTAATGAAATCGAACTGATTTTGTTTTTCTAATTTTCGTCTTGTAATTTGCGCCGTGGGCGGTACCATTAGCACGGGGGTGTGGCCGTGGACTAACTTTAGCTACTATTATTTCATTGATGCAACTGCGTTACACGGACCACCTACTTGTTTACAAAAGCAATAAATCACACTTAATAAAACAACTTTAACTTCAGCAAAAACACATAGGCCTGGTTTCACAGACAGGGTTTAGATTAAGCCAGGATTAGGCTTTAGTTCAATTAGGATATTAAGTCGCTTTTATAAATGTGCCTTAGAAAAGAAAAACATACCTGATGTACATCTTGAGACAAAACAATGGTAGTGGCATATTTTAAGATGTCAGTGCATGTTGCTTTCAGTTAAAACAGCTCAAACGCACGTCAATGTTCAATAAACTGTTACATATGTTAATCATAATATTTAGAAAAAAAATAATAATCTAGGCCTACTGTGTCATTTAGTTCATTATCCGAACTACTGATGAAATTAGGCCATAAAGGATCACCCGGATGTAAGGCAAACGGTTATTTTGTAAACAATAACTTCATATTATCTGTAGTAGAGCGTTTGATTTGACACCCGTTCAGTGCAAGATGAGTCATCAATATTGTAGCTCTGTTTTTCCTTAAAGTAAACTATTTGGAGTAGACACTCGCATATCCTAGCCTACATTTCCTCAGAGAGCAGGCGAGACATGAACCAAAAGCCATTAAACTCTTATTTTGATTAAGTATATTGTTATGTTTAAATCCGAACTATCCTTTTTATTTAGATTGTTTTACAGCTTCGAGTTTATATCTTATAGCCTATGACTGAGCTGTCACTGAAATTCTGTATAATTGATTGTACTTTCGGGGAAACTAATTGTAAAAAGGATGGAAACATATTCGGGATTTCATAATGCAATGCTCGCAGTGCAATGACTGAAAGTTCAGTGGCGCTGCGGTTCAGCTTTAGGACCCGGGGAGGCAGAGCGCAGTGACAGCGCGTGGACAGATCTGCTTTACCGCACACGCACCGCATCAGCTGCGCGTGAGAGCGCGGCAAAAAGACACTATCCACCGGTACACTCCGGTGCTCGACTCGCTCTTTTTCCCTGTGTGGCTGAACTGCCATAAACTAAAGCTCACCTTGTTTCCCAGGGCATCTAAATAAATCCCAGCTGCTGGCCATCCTTTGGAAAGTTACGCACGGCTCATTGGAGAGATGGAAGAGTAGTTTCACTTCTGTTCTTGGAATTATCAAGCATCGTCTGTGATCAGGAAAGTGGGTAAGATATTCTCTTTTCATTATTGCGTTTTAAAGCTTTGTGCACTGAAGCCTCTCAGTCAACCAGCAGAAAGAATGTCCTGTATTTTGTGTGATTTCCCGAAAACAAGTTTTATACAAAGTGTGCAATTCAGCCCAAAGGGCTTTGTGCATGGACGAACTTCTTATTGGCCACGCATTGCATGCAACAGAGAGACATTCTGAGCGAAAAAGAATATTTAATAGAAGCTTGTGAAGTGCTGTACTGTGTATGTACCAGACTTAAGAAAAATGCTGATGGTTTCATGCTGGATTCAAGACTGTTCTGAGTACAAGTTCATTGTATTGAAAGAAAAGTGTGATTCTTTTATGGGAAATATTGCATGCAATAATTTGATCAAGTAAAATGTGATTTATATATACCCAGAGACAGTTGTGATTCTATTTGAAAGTCTTATAGCATTTACAGTGAAAGTGAACCACACAGTCTCTCTGGCCCTGAGATCAGAATTTTGCTTAGACTTGCATTGAGCAGAATGGACAGGGTGGACTGCTGAAACAGCGAACAATCACACAGCTTATTGGCGATCAGCCTTTTAACCCTCATGTTCTGTAATTTTTCCACATCTTTTCCTCTAAACTAATTAAACCCCAACAGACAGACATGATTGAAGCTTTAGCTTGCAGTTTCACCATAGGCATGGACTTTTCAAAATAGTGACTGTGTATAATACTTGTTATTTGGGCTTTAACCTATCTGAATCCATTCGAAAACTCAATGCAATTTTGGTCTCTGTGGGAGTAAAATATTTAACTGTTTTTTAAATCATCAGTTATGTTATCATAAAATGATATATAAATATATTCAGATTTTTAAAGCGCACATTGCACTCATAAAAAAGGGAGCTGACTCTGGTGCTGAAAGCATGCATGTGTTTAACTCAATCAGAGAAAGCTTGACTTGAAATCTTGTTTATAGTCAGTCCCTATCAAGTTATAAGTTCACAATCTGACATGCCAACCTATTTTCGAGCTATTAAAAGGGGCTTGGGGTCAGACAGAGCATGAGAACAGTCCTCATTGTGTGGAAGTGAGAGACGTCCCCTGCTGAAAGTTTCAAAGAACAGCCAGGTGTGCTCGGAATACATAAATGCATTTTTAACGGGTGCCGTCCTTCATAAATGTATGAAATGGAGAATACTTCCATGAATTAATCATCTCTCTCAACGTGCCGCGTTTGTTTAATCCAGTGATTGTAATACAGTTTTTTGTTCTGTGCTGCGCTATGCCCAAGAGAAATCAACCCTTGTGGTTTTTCAATAAAGCTGAAAATATTTCAAATTACAAAAATGCTTGACCTGGTACAGTTCATTGTATATGTAATCAAGCCTAAATTAAAATCGATGGCGAGAACGAGGAGACGTTGAGCTTTGCGGTTTGAGAGTCTTTCTAATCAAAGTTAATAAAAAGCATCTTCATCAAACATCAACATTCATTTTCTTTGTAAGAGTATGAAACAATCCATGCTTTCAGAAAAAGGAAAAAAAAAGAAAGAAAGTGGAACAGATGCGACTAAAGTGATTGTAAAGCCTCTCATGACATTTTCATGTGTGTGCATGTGTGAACCACGCAAGACATACGGTCTCTAAGGTATTTGGGCTGTCAATTTGATCTCGTTTAGCATTGTTATGCAGCCAGGTGCTGTAATTTAAAATTCAGCGTTCCAACACACTCTTCATTTGATGATAAAGTACTTTTTGGTGGCCTTTTTTTTTTTTTTTTTTGGTGCCTCTCTAGGGGCCCTTTGGCAGCCCTGTAAAGTGTGACTAGTTTTAAGTCCTATGAATTGTATTACTCATGGGTTTCGATTAAAAACTGAATTTGAGGGAAGCAGGTGGACCAGTGGTCTGTAAAAACTCTATTTCTTGCTTGAATCTGGGCTCTTTAGGTGGCTGGACCCATGCGTGACCTCCGTAATGTCATGTGATTCACCTCAGTGAGTTCTTCGCTGGCATGCCAAATTCTAGACAGCGTTGCTCGACAGACAGTTCTGGACCAGAGCCAAAGTCGCTAGATTGCCATCTCTTCTTCTATCTCATTTTTATTTCTCTTTCTACTGTCCGTGGGAGCTCTGATAGGAAATGCGTGACGGAACAGACTTTGCTTGGCTGGTTGTGTATGGAAATATAATTTTGTAATCTGACATACACTACGTGGCCAAAAGGATGTGGACACCCCGTTATAATTGAACGATTTCATCTTGGTCCTTTAGTTCTAGATACATCTTAAGGCTATATATACAATAGCCACTATTTATTGGCCGATATTGTAAGTTTCTGTACAAGCTATCCTTGAATTTTGTTTTGTTCTAACATTTTCAAAACTTTGTTGTCAGTAAGGTTTTAATGTTTTTTTTTTTTTAAGAGACATTTTTTTAATACAGCAGAATCATAATTTTGTGAAATATTATTACAATTAAAAAGGACCGTTTTTATTTTAATATATTTTAAAATGTAATTTATTCCTGTGATCAAAGCTGAATTTCAGCATCATTACTGCAATCTTCAGTGTCACATGATCCTTCAGAAATCATTCCATGATGATTTGATTCTCAAGAAACATTAAGAAGTCACTCTTGTCACGTGATACACCGCAGCCAAAATAACACTGTGTAATAGATGGATCGCTTTTATATTGTTTTTCCTTTTTTATTCAAAATATTCAAGAACTTGCACACCATGTCCACAACTATCTGATATTCCGATTCTCGAATACGTGTAAGTGAGTGTGTGTTGTCGTTAGGGGTGGAACGGTAAACAGAAGTCACGGTTCGGTTCATACCTCGGTTCAGACATCACGGTTCGGTACGATTTCGGTACAATGGAGGTAAAAGCAAAACAAAAATGCAGAAGGCATTGTATTTTTTAAATAAGTTTTATTAATAAAGGCATAGAACCAGTTTATTTGTAGTGCACTGACAATAGTTTTATATAATTAGTTTATTAATTAAATTAATAAAAAGACAAAAAGACCTTGCGATATGTTTGGTAATTGTACCTGAATTAATTTAAAATTATTTTTCTATATTTCAGATCAATATATTTGTTTTTCTTAATTTTAATTAACATTATTAATTAACAATGTAACATTATTCTCATCTGAATTATAAATAATTGATTTCTGTATAAAATAATACTACCATTAAAAATACATTCGATTTTCTTTTTTAATCAATGTAGAATGTGTAAGATTAGCGCTCCGAGGACAAGAAATGAAAACCAATGCAATATGATGAATGTCCAAAAGATGGGACCCACAGACTGTTTTGAAATGGAGTTGGATAAATATGTTTTGCTTTTAAAACTGTGTGTGTGTGTGATTTTGGTTGGGTGACAGTTGTAGGTTACAGTTTGACAAGAGTTTACAGTGTGACAAAAGCACAATGTTGTGTTTTATTGCGAGTGTACACAAATATAAGTAAACACTTTGCAGGTTTAATGATCTGTATTAACAAAATGACGGAGTATGTTTTTTATGTTTCCACTGTTCCATCGCGCCCGCGCCTCTCTCTCTCTCTCTCTCTCTCTCTCTCTCTCTCTCTCTCTCTCTCTCTCTCTCTCTCACACACACACTCCAGCATTGCAATCTTAACATCGCAGCCTGTTATGCGGTCACACCAAACGCGAATAGAGCGTCAAATTCGCGTCTATCGCGTCTAGTTCGACGCTAGTCCAAAGCGAATAGGACGTGCGTATAAAGCCAACGTTTGAAGTGAACGCGCGTTCAGAGCTAAGCCGATGGTACAGATTGTGTCCATAAAGAACCCGCGTATCTAACAGTAGTTCCGCATTACATTGATTAATTTGCACGCGAGTTTTATTTATTTTTATACCGTGTATTCTCCGTGTAAATTCGTGCACCGAACCGTGACGCCCGTACCGTTTCGGTTCAATACGAATACATGTACCGTTCCACCCCTAGTTGTCGTTTAAAAACCTTTATAAATAATCTTGATCTTGATCTACAGTATAACGTGAGCAGATCTAGGCAGGTGGTGCTGGGGAGGTGGGCGGCTAGAATGAGAATTTACATAGCACGCAGAGTTAGTGGTTATAAAGGGAAGTAGTAATAGATATATGAAGGGAAGTAGTAATAGATATATGAAATTGATTGGCTGTGGAAGTTACATTGAAACGACCAATCAGAATACGTTTCAGAATAGTTTCATGGCTGAGCTATTCATATCGGTCAACCACTACAGAACCTAATGTTGAAATGGTCACATAGCATCATGGATCATTTACGGAAATGCTGATTTACGCTGATTTGTCAGCTTAATAAGTTGTAACGTTGGTGAAAAAGTTCTGTATTGATTCTATGTATTAATAAAGTCACAATACAATGGTTGAAACAGGTGAAAATGCTCTGATGTAAGACATCTGCTGACAGAGTTAGATGTCTGCTGAGAGAGCCAAATTACAAGGTTTTTGCTGACACAATTACTCCACACTGTGTACTAGCAAGCTTGGCTTGTGACACCGGAGTCAAAAATCACAATTGTCTTTGTAGTGAAAAGAAATGTCAAATTGGACTGAGGTTTTAGCGAAATACCAAGTGGATGTAGAAATTAGTCTGAAGATTTGATAATGATATCACATGTAGATGAAGATGTGCGTATGGTATGATACACATAAAAGCTGTAAAACGTCATTGCATGTGCCACTGGAAAAGGTAATCGGGACATTTTACTCCAATCTGTTGCATTTCACGTGTAAAAGTGGCTAATTATAGAACATGATAGATAATTGTGTGCCTTCAACTTTGTTGCAACTGTTCTTTCTATGTTGAAAATGTCCATAAAGAAATCATTTACTCGTTGCATACACATATTCTTCGCAGGAAACCAAATTAACCTCTGATGGATGAAAACCTCTAATTTTATGTTAATCTCACGTCCATAGCATGTGTTTTATGCCCGTACGTAGCTAGTTTGGGGATCAGGGGTTGGAAAGCAAGAGGTGGTTCTTGAGCGAAGGAGTGTGAACATGAATTGTATCATCGTTCAACACCTGTCTGCGCTTGCATCCACACCCGCACGGCCGCCATGCCCCTTGCCACTTCCGATCCGTTTCTGTTGCCCTTTTCTTGGATAAACGCGCGCAATCCAGAGAGGAACGCAACTCTAGTCCTCCCGGCAAATCTGGAGCTTATCACTGAAATTGGATTTTAGCTAGATTGCTGCAGCCAATGGGGACGTGCTGATACAGTCTGGCCCTGGACCGTGGGGGTTAAATATCGTACAGTGTCTGAGGATTTAGAATTGGAAATGGAAATTTAGCAGTTCCACAAAAGCGGTGCACACTGTATGGTTTGTTCTCAGGAAATGACTGGTTATCAGTGGACTTATCTTTGAACAACTGCAGACCTGAATAGCCTATGGCTGTTAATAAATCTCTCTCTCTCTCTCTCTCTCTCTCTCTGGTTTTCACTCGCTCTCTGTCTTTGGGGAATTGTGAAGATAGATTATTTGTTGCGCATGTGGATGTGATCAGATGTCCTCTGGGTAGGTTTGCTTGAATTGTTTCCTGTCTTGTAGTGCTGTCCGTAGGCAGCCCCGTGTGTGTGTGTGTGTGTGTGACAGATGTCAGAGACCTGGTTCCGTGACCCTTGTGTAAGTGTGTAATCTGGTGGGAAGACCTGCCAGGTCGTAGCCCTCACCCTGACGTAGAGAAGAGCCACACATTATATCAACACCTTAAACAAACTAACAGAACGTTACCTCAGTGTTCATTGTGAGAAATGAGCAGGTAGTTGTAGTTAAATAATACATGACTACACATTCTCCTACTTTCCCTGACCCTAGTAACTACTTCACCAAAAATATTTATTCAGTCTCATGTCATTCTCAATGTTCACATACACTACAGTTAAAAACACGGTAAGATTTTTTAAAATGGTTTTATGAGAAGTCTCTTATTCTCACCAAGGCTGCATTTATTTAATCAAAAAATGTAGTAAAAACAGTAATTTTGTGAAATGTTATTGCCATTTAAAATAACTGTTTTCTGTTTTAATATATTTAGAAATGTAATTTATTCCTGTCGTTTTTCCATTTTCATTATCATTACGCCAGTCTACAGTGTCACATGATCCTTCAGAAATCATTCTAATGTGATGATTTGATGCTCAAGAAACATGTATTATCATTATCAATGTTGAAAACAGTTGTGCTTCTTAATATTTTTAATGGGAACCGTGATCGTTTTTGATTAATAAAAAGTTCAAAAGAACAGCATTGTATTTGAAATAATAATGTAAGTCTTTACTGCCCCATTTGACCAATTTAATGCATCCTTGCTGAATAAAATATTTCTTTCAACTTTTGAATGATAGTGTAGATCTTTTCCACACAGATGATTCATAGAGTCAGTGGACGCAAAAAAGAGAATGCATAGAGAAGGCCAAAGAGAACTATAAAGTGCTTTTCCTTTGCAATTCATGAATCAAATAGAGTTTATTATTGTCACGTGTCTGTCCTGTCTTGTATTGCACATGGGTGTCTTTGTTATGTTGGGCCATGTGCTCTTGTCATTGTTTGATCCCTCCCCCTCGTTACCTGATTAGTGTTTGAGTTCTTCCACCTGTTCCCTCTTGATTTGTTCCCTATTTAAGTCTCTTCTTGTTTGCTGTTTTTGTCGGATCTTTGTCTTATGTTACCCCTGTTCCTTGTGATGGTCTTCGTGTTCTTGGTCAGTGTTTGTCATTCTAGTTCAGTTCTGTTTTATGTTTCATTGATTATGTTTTCCCCCTTGTGGGTTTTTGCTTTGTGTTTTTGTTTTCATTTATTAATAAATATCCTTTTACTCCACTTGAGTCCTCTTCTCCACTTTTTGTAAATCGGATCGTGACAATTATGCAGGTTTGACATAATGATGTCTGGTCACGTGACACACGAGAACCAATAATGCTTAACATTACTAAAGTCAAATATGTAGCTCTTATTACTTTAGTAGTCCATTTCAGAGCTTTGACAGAGAGGAAGATCGTCAGAATAGAGCAACATAAGTCACAGAAAGCTATTATTTGACTTAGTACACAAGTCGTATGGCCCACTTCTATGGTGTGTTTTTGGATTATTTACTCCTTTTTTGAGCATACTCAAATAGTAAAGCGTGACAGTAGCAATGGCAAAGTCATGGGTTTCGATTCACAGTGAATGTATATAAAATGCATAAATGTACATTTTAGCAGACATAGTCACTATGAACTGTTATTGTATAAGAGCTTTCAATAGCAGCTTACATGTTTGGAATGACATCGGGGGAAAGAAATAATGACAGAATTGTAATTTATTGGGTGAATTATTCCTTTAACCTCAACAGTAAGCATTGTAGAAATTAACATTTTTAAAAGTCGCATTATGAAATGCAATGCAATTAAATGAATAATTAATTAATTCAGAGGAATGAATTTAACGAATGCTCATTATGTTTTTAATAGTTCATAAAATATATTCAACACATATCGTTTAAATCCTCTAGGCTGACATATCCTAGTCATTATCCGCTTGTATTTTATTGTAGCCTTTGGCGAGGCCCACAGCATCACCGTGAGGGATGTGACTGCAAAGTCATCACATAAGCATTGAGAATATCATAGCAGCATCAGCGGACACCATACAAACACCAGCGATTCAGAAAAAGAAGTCCCCGTTTTTTTTTTTCCATTTGTATCCTCAGCAGTGTGGTGTTTCATAATTTAGCAGGTTTTAATGTCATAAAACAGCTTGGGGCTCAGTGGGGGGTTGGGGAGATAATTGGGGTGTTTTTCATCTTCACTGGTTCTTAAATGTGATTTTTAAGTCAGGACTTTTCCTGTGGCCCATGTGAAGTACAGCCAGCGCTTCTCATGTCGGTCTCTGGAGGGGAAGGGAAAGGGGTCACTTCAGTAGGTGCTTTTCTCTTTCGACAGTCAGGCACAGATTGAAAGAAGCCACTCTGACGTCTCTCATTCTGTCAGGCATTAAAAAATGTCAGTTTTACCATAAAAATGGGGATTATTGTAATGCAGTTTCGGCACAATGAACTGTGCAGTTACGGACTAGTTGTTGTGCGTGATGATGTTGAATGTTGCGAATGCGATTATAATTGCAAACAGAAATTTGCATTCATAAGCATTTTTATTATTTTAATATGTTCCTTGAGGTTCACTTATAATGTTAATACGTTTTTTTTACCTCAAAACCCATCATTTATAGACGTGCATCTGTACACTGTAGACAGCATCAGTGATTATAATAGGTTCTATTCAGGGTTTGAAATGAACTTTTTTTCACTCACCGGCCAATATGGCTACTACATCTTTAAGTTACCGGCCATTCAAAACCTCTACTGGCCAAAAAAAGAAATAAACCAGATTCAGTAAGTCACATCTTATCATTTGGATTTCATACTTTCTTATTCAAACTAAATCCTGTCATCAGCCATCTCCTCCCTTCCTCTTTCATCCTCATCCATTTCACCAAAAATGTGTTTTGGGTGGACAGATCAATACAGTACAAAGAACATCAAAAAAAAATGTAGGATGTTAGAAAATAACAATGTCTTTTCTGTTAACCAAATGCTTTTTAATCTTCGCTATTGCTTCAATGCAAATGACCAAGCGTGCTGTTATTTGTTGCGTAGTGACGTGCATGTTCAAGTAAGCCAGATATGCGCTGTATATAATATATCATGATGACTCACGAGTTGAGTATTTGTGCTAAATCTGCGCAGATTTAGCTTACACGAACTTCCCCAGCAAAGTGTGTAAACATAACAAGCAACATGCCAAATTGGCTAGTGATTTGACAGCGTTGCCCGCCACAGTTGATTCTTACCCGCATTTGGTGCTAATTTCAAACCCTGGTTCTATTTGGTCTTGGCGCGATGCGACACTCGCATCAGGTGTGCGCAAGTGTCAGCTGTTAAGCAACTGAACGCCTGTAGGCGGGGCCTCTGATGCGATGATTCATTGACGTCTTACTCTGGAGGCAGTCATATGTGAATGTGTTTGCCCGTGTGAGGTCACAAGTCACCCAATACCAAAAAAAAAGCCATTTTTGAAGCTTGATTAGATAAATGCTTTGTTTATAATGAGGACGTTTTAGGGGCTGTTAAAAACGTCACCCTTGTCGTCTTCATGTAAACTACAAAAACGTGAATCTGTGAAAACGGTGACGTCATGCACATGTGAATTACGTGTTTATGCTTTTTTTCAAATTAAAGGATTGTTAACAGTAAGAAATAAGGGGAACATCATCATAAGTGGTTATAATAATTACACAAATCAACACAATGTAACATTTTGTCATCATGAAAAATGAAAGGTTCCTTACAAAAGACTCAAGGATGATATATGTTTTCGAAGCCTTTGTTTTCAAAGGTTTTGACATTTTCTCAAAAGAAGTAAAAAGGGACTTTATATCAGAGGAGAACATTCTAAAATTGGGATTACAGTGAATGTTTCTGGCTTTGTGAAGATGAAATTTACCCATGAAGACAAAGTAATAATACAGAATTATGAAGATTAACCCCCTTAGAATGAAAATCAGACAAAAAAAGATAGATTATGTAATTAGTGTCTAAAGTGCGTTCGGTTCGAGTGCACTGCAGTAAAAGAAAGGCTTTGTGCAAAGTGACATCGCCAACTTGCATGCATAAAACATAGTCATTTTCACAGATCAGTGTGTACGATGTTCGTTTTGATAACGGTGTCATCTGTTTAAAGAAAAAACTTTTCTGTTTTTAGCACATCGTTGTCATGTAAACGTACCCTCAAACTATTAACTTGCAGGATGTTTTAATGGTACAAAAATCTCCTATATGTCAAAAGATCATGACAAATGTGATTTCTCATGAATCCTTTAATGAATTATGTGGTTGCTAGCATGTTCTGGGTGGTTGCTAGGTGGTTTCTTGCAGGACCACCCCCAAGTCTCTATACGACTTGGGACCCTGCTTAAATGCAAATTTATTTGATGTTGTTCACCGGTTTTTAGTAAATTAATAGTGAAATTCATATTCACAGCACAAACAGAGTTTGACAAAAAAAGGATTTTTCTCATGGCTGCTTCTTGCAGAACAGCTTAAATTTTTGTGCTATGTGTCATTTCTGAGAGCAAAATGAATGCGAACTCCTTTGTGCAAGTGTGCGCCGTCTGCAGTGGTTCGTGCTTCACGCCACAGTTGATGTGTCAAACAGGGCTAGACAGCATTTGTGTGTGCATTCAGAATTGAATTGAGAATGCCCTTTAAATTCCAATTCAGTTCCTGAATTTGAACTCAGATAGCAGAACTGCGTTTGAATGTAAAGAAGCAGAATAAAAAAGAATGTAAAGAAGCAGAATAAAAAAGAATGGAAATTCAAAGAAATGCAACTCATTTTATTAGCTTGATGAAACCATATTTGAAACTTTAAAATGGCCTCACGTAGATAGATAGATAAACAGACAGACAGATAGATAGATAGATATACAGAATATAGACAGACAGATAGATAGATAGATAGATAGATAGATAGACAGACAGACAGACAGACAGACAGACAGACAGAGATAGATAGATAGATAGACTGACAGATATATAGATAGAAAGACAGACTGACAGATATAGATAGATAGATAGACAGACAGACAGATAGATAGATAGATAGACAGACAGACAGATATATATATATATATATATATATATAGATAGACAGACAGACAGACAGACATATAGATAGATAGATAGATAGATAGATAGATAGATAGATATAGATAGACAGACAGACAGATATAGATAGATAGATAGATAGATAGATAGATAGATAGATAGATAGATAGACAGACAGACAGATATATATAGATAGACAGACAGACAGACATATAGATAGATAGATAGATAGATAGATAGATAGATAGATAGATAGATAGATAGATATAGATAGACAGACAGACAGATATAGATAGATATATAGATAGATAGATAGATAGATAGATAGATAGATAGATAGATAGATAGATAGACAGACAGACAGATATATATAGATAGACAGACAGACAGACAGATATATATATATATAGATAGGCAGACAGACAGATATAGATAGATAGATAGATAGATAGACAGACAGACAGACAGAGACAGATAGATAGATAGATAGACAGACAGACAGACATATAGATAGATAGATAGATAGATAGATAGATAGATAGATAGATAGATAGATAGATAGATAGATAGATAGATAGATAGACAGACAGATAGATAGACAGATATACAGACAAATATAGATAGATAGATAGATAGATAGATAGATAGATAGATAGATAGATAGATAGATAGATAGATAGATAGATAGATAGAAGGCCGTGTCCAACTAACTGTTACCATACCGTATGTGACAGAAATATACTATAATTATATTCAGTCACAACTTCAATTGATAGAAATATTGATTTATACAGGTTTATCAGTAATATCAGTAGGTTATTATGGGCAGTCCCATAATTTCCAGCCATCCATACCCAAACTTCTCCCCAAGAAATTTTTTGTATGCCAGACTTTTTCTCTTTGGCTTAGAGTAAATATTTGCTCATCAACTTTGCCTTTCTTCTAATTAATGGAGAACGCAACGAACACCCTGCCAACTGGCGCTCATGAATGTCCTAACTGCTGCAATAACAATCAACTGTCATAATAGCAATGCACCGAACATTAACTCCGAATTTTAATGACAAACACTGTTTTCCAAATCCTAACTAGCCTCGCTGCCAGTAGGAGACACTTCGGTTAGTCAATGTGCCAGTTTGTAGTGCAAATGGCATAGCGGTCTAGTTCTGGGATTTTTTTTTTCCAGTTTGTTGCCATGGAAACTAGTTGCTACAAAGCCTTCAAATATTGCATACTGGGTTTTGTGGTCACTTGCTTCTTTATTACTCACTTGCATGTTTTGGGTTTGGATATCATTTACTGTTCACCAGTGACTCAGTTCGGGCTCTGGCTGCCAATTGGATCTCAATGTAAATTTCTGCTCCCAAATCTTATCAAAACTCTGTTAGGCTGCATGCTGCCAGGTTGGCGTTTTTAAAATTAGACTTGCAGTTTAAGACACACATGCGCAGTCACATGCTAACACGGCCACGGCAGTGAATCACAGATTTATTTGAGACAACAGAGTTTGATGTGACAGGTGTACTGTGCAAACCCGTAAGTCATCCATCAAATCCAAACCAGTCAATGCAACCCTTTCTTCAAGGTCAGCAATATTTAAAGCAAAGCCAGCAGTCAGAAGAGAACATTATTTAGCTGTTGAGTTTAACAGGTACAGCAGTATTAGCAACACATTCAAGTACTTCATTACCTTGCATAGAATTGTCCTTTATTGTCCTTTTTGTAATATTCTAGCAAATTATTTGAAATGTTTGCATACACCAAAAATGTGTATGTGAATTTTGTGCATGGACTCATCCTAGAGCAAGTCCACAAACATCCATATATGTTGGGACAGAATACCCAATAAAGTTGACATGAAAAGGTTTTTATGGGGAATTCTTGATCCTGATTGGTCAAACCCAACATTCTGATCAAACATTTTATTTTTATTCAGGAAGGATGCATTAAAGAAATCAAAAGTAACAGTAAAGACATTTATAATGTTACAAAAGATTCAAGTAAACTTTTCTAAAAAATGCATTATGGTTTCCACAACAATATTAATCAGCAAAACTTTTAAATATAACAATAAGAAATGTTTCTTGAGCAGCAAATCATCATATTAGAATGATTTCTGAAGGATCATGTGACACTGAAGACTGGAGTAATGATGATGAAAAATCAGCTTTGCATCACTGGAGTAAATCGCATTTCAAAATTCAAATAGAAAATGGTCTTGTCGTCATAGAGAACGATCACTAGCTTCGTGTAGAAGAATGCGTCGGCTTTTGAGATTTAGTGCTTTTGTAAAAGACCAAGCATAAGACAAGAGAAGATGAATTGAGGAGCATGCATTGAGATCAGAGTGAATATGGGTCCTTAGGTTATTGATGCGACATGTCAATAGTTACTGATTGACTTGGAAATTGTTCTCAGGCCATTTGCATGCGAGTTTAAATCAGAGACTAACAAAGAACAAAGGTTTGGGTTAAAGGTCAGGTCAGGATTGTGGGTGGAATTGTTATTCTATCCATCTTTTACCCAGGCACAAAGATGGTGTCCCGGACACTTCCAATATTTCGCCTTTCTCACTTAATGGCACATCATATGACACTTGCTACTCAAAATTTGTCATTATAATGAATGTTCCTTTGTCTGACAAATAGCTCATTGCCCTGAGGTTCTGGACAGACGTCAATTTTTGTTTGTTAATGGTTGGTTTTAATGTCCCCCCTCTGTCTCTCTCCTCTCAGAGTGAGTTGATGGGACCATCCTGCCATTTGTCTGTAATTACCCCCGGTGTACATCACCCAACCTATCCCAGCAAGCTCTGGCAGGGATGCTATTATTTTACTACTGGCCTCAAGACAGCACTGGGTTTTTGAGTGACACCTCTGTAAACAGTCCAGTTGTGTCTGGTAGCCAGACTTTTTGACTTGTTGACATTTAGTCTGGCCCTGCTTGTAGCTTATTCTGGCCAAGAGACTGTCTGGCCGGCATGTGAAGTTTTACAAGCCATTTAGAGGGAGGTTTATCCCAAATGGATTACATACTGCAACAACAGGCCGGCATTGAAAAATGAATTCTTCAGTAGTCTTCAGGAACAGCTTTAAAGTCCCCATGAATTCAAAATTGACCATACTTACTTTGTTTGCCTAAATTGATCGTTTTGTGGTGAACAATTCATCCATGCAAGTCAATCCACACCAAAAATTTTTTTGGCTTCGTAATCTTTAATCAAAATGTGAAATTTCCCCTCCCCTCTGCATTGGAGGACCTTCCCTGATGACGTAGGTTTGACGGTTTGGGTGTCTGCTTAACATCCGTAACCACGCCCCTCCAACTGACAGTAGACAGGGGGAATGAAAACACCTACTTTTCTAGATCCAATCAGGTGCTAGTCGGAAAAAACGCCACGCCCACTATTTTGCCTCATTTAGTATTCCGTTTCTCTCGGAAATACGTCACAACACTGGAGAAAAGTCGTTTGCAACTTCCGGTTCATGGGGACTTTAAAGTAAATGCAGAACAAAATAGCTTTACAATCTATTTTATAGAATTTTTTCGAGATTGCCGCAAAGTGACCCCATGAGTATTCGTATGAATTTTTTATATAAAGTGTGTTACAAATGAAAAAATTGCCACCTCAAGACGCTTTACGACACGTTCGCGACAGATTGCGACATGCCATGTTTTGGGCGATGTGTGCATTTGAATGAGAAATGCGAGCCTTCACGGAGTGGATCGGGATAAGATTTCCAGCAATTAATAACTTTAATTCTGCTCTGTACCTCATATAAAACTATTATATACCATCAGAGAGGACTGCGACTGCAACACATCGTCATTTGGCAATACATTATTGTGACTTGTCTGTCTTTATAACACTACATATTTTAAAGATATGGTTATGGTAGGTTTAACGGTAGGAGTGGGATTAGCGGCTCAAAATATATTTTTGATGCCATATTGTTGCTAAAAGCGTATACATTTCTGTCGTTATACGTTTCGTTTTTATTTTTTATCTTTTTTCTCTATAAATGCTTATGTTTGGGTTTGGGGGTATAGGGTTAAGTGATCTTAAATGTAACTATAAAATGGTAAAAGGACAATTATACAATATCTTTATTATCTAAAAGATCTGTAAATATTTTACATTTCTTTAGCTGTAAATACATAATAATATTGTCAATACGTCCATTTTGTATGTTTCAGGATCTATTCAAATTTACAAAAATGTACCTGTAAATGTTACATATTAATAGCTATGTATAAATTTTATCCGGTTGGTTAGTTGAATTCATTGTGTTTGATTTGATATCAATGATATTTTAGTTTTATTTATATACTATTATAGTTTTTTTATTACTATTTTGAATAAGCTTTGATTTTTATATTTTCAGTTTAATTTTAGTTAAAAAATTTTTTTTACATTGTTCTATCATTTATTTTAGTTTTCATTTATTTTAGTTTTATAGTTTAGTCATTTTAATACTTCAACTTATTTTCAGCAAGTTGCCAAAGCAGCATTTTTCAATGTTTGTTTTTTAGGTTAAAGTTTTATTTTTATTTTTTAAATGTAATATTTTATTTCATTTCAGCTTTATTTCAATTAATAAAAATTATTTTTAATAGTTAATTTGTTTCACTGTTTGACATCCACTGACTAGTTGATCAAAACAGTCATTGTTCAATTCTGGTACCTGATCACAATTTTTGTCAATTTTTCCACGCACTGTGCAGTTATGGGTGGTGTATGAAATCAGGCCGCACCTTAGTCCAAACCACGCCCCCAAAAGCCACACCCTCAACCAGTTTTCCAAAGGAAGTGTCCCGCCATAGACGCCCAAGGTCAGCGTTCACCTTGAAGCCATTAACGACGTCCCTCCCTCCCCCAGGTTCTTTACAACAAAAAGATTCCTTTCATCCACAGCATACTTTAGCAAAGCCCTCCACCTCCTGTGATGCTTGCAATATTTCCTGCCATGCTCTATTAGGCCCCTTAATGTAGTATTATAACAAACACAACTGAGATTGGCTACACCGGACCCCCATCCGTCTGCCCACGTGTCAGCGAGTCAGAGTCAAACTAAGACGGATGAAGGCCTGCCTCCACCCCAGTTCCTGACCAATGCCTTGGGGCTTCTCCACTTATTGAAATGACCTAATGTAGATTCAGACTCAACGGGGAGGGATATCTATCTATATCAAACTGCAGGAGACAGAAATGTGAGTGGGTGTGTGTGTGTGTGTGTGTGGTGGCTTGTTGAGGAAAGAGTGTCTTTGTAATGGAAAGCAAAAGAGAAATAACCTGGTAGAACATTAAGCAGGACGCTCGCCTCTGGACACGTCAAATGCACTCACTGAGAACTGGACGTAAGGAGAGATGTGAAGAATGAAGGGGGCAGAGGTCATGCAATGCATTTCTGTAACACTATGGGTCATTTCATTCCATATCTTTTATATTGATATGTTTTTTTGCTCATGTCATTGGAGAAATAAATGGTCACATGAAAACGTACATGTTTTTGTCCTGTTTTGTATTGCCGATGGAGATTGAAGATGTTTGCTTTGTTGCTTTGTGTTGTTTTTCATTGAACAGTTGTCGACTGTCTGAAAGAACTCTATAATAATATTAACAACAGCAGCTGGAGCAGCAATAACACGAGTCTTGCAGTTTGCAGCGAATATAGGAAATCGAGGTGCATTGATCTGTGGTGGCGTTTTTAATCGTGTTTCAAATTGATTGTTTCATTCATTTTGCATCAATTCAATGTGAGGTTACATTTGGAAATACGTCATAACAAAGTTTCCTGAAGATATCTATATATTTGATTTTGTATTCTGATGAGGGGTTCATTAAGGTCTTATTCAAACATTTGATGCAGCCATGTAGTATATGTGGTGTTCATTGTTTAATTAATAGCCTTTTTTTATTGTTAAAGCAACTACACCAGCAAAACGGTGAATATTTGGGAATGGGATCCGGTTTATGAGAAATCCGTGCTGAGAAATGAATTGAGAACACAAAACGAGATCAAAATTGATTTTTTTAAATTTTAAGTCACACATTTATTGACTGAAAACCACACTTGGCCAAGACGAAAACATTTGTTTCAACCAAACCTAACTGTCACCGTCCCACAGGTGGGACGTTTGCCATTATATTTTTAAAACAATAATATCTTAGTAAAAACCTTAAGTAATATTGACAAACTATATATCATTTGAAAGCTTACAATCTCTAGTTTCCATATTTGGTGATTGATTTTCAAAATAAATTACAGAGGAGCCGTAATTTATCAATTTGCAACAAGAATATTTTCATACTCCTAAGGCGTGTTCAGACCTTTATTTTGAAATAGTAATGAACATGAAAAATCATGAATTTTTTTTTAGAAACCTAGTTTGTTTTCATGCCAAGAGTTCAAAAGATAGCATCCATTAAATTATTTTAGAAAAAAAGGTCTGAAAATGTTTTAAATATAAAGAAAAAAATAATAAATTCACCATTTGTGATGTGGCAGCGAGCTATGATGCACATGCATGTTCTTTGTATGTGTTTATTAGAGGTTGAATTCATATCAAAATCTGCCAAACTTCCCATACTACTTCTGAATAGGATCTCTACTTCATAAATTGTATGAAAATTGTGGAAATAATGGTTCATATCACTCAAAACACATATGGAAAAGGAGGCGCCCTTATATGGGCAGTAATGGAGTCTGGTTGTGACCTAGTGAAAAAGTTTGGTACTGCGCCCAAACAAAATCTTACTGAAAGCTCATTTTTTGAGATATCAACCTAAAATTTGAAACACAACTTTTTGGGATTTTTGGCTTTGATTTTTCTGCAGTTTTAGAGTAGCCCAGGTTTTGAAAATATATATTTTATATAAAATATGAATAATACATTTTTTTACATTGTACATTTCCATAAACTCAAACTTCTATAACTTTTTTTCTGTTTCACTTTCTTAATTTATTTCACGTCTACATAAATCTGCCAAATGTCTTCTTTAAAACAAGACCAATCTTACGTCTATATTCCAAAGCATTCTTGAATTACAACCGTTTATGTTCGAAATGTGCATTTTCATGTCTATTAAAAAAAAGGGGGGTGACAGTTATGAAATGAAAGTTCCCTATCAGGGAACTCGAGCTGCGTGACAACGCTTTGGGAACGCCCCTGCGTGAGTGTGTCATGAAGCACGTATGAAATCAGTCCAATGGCGAGACGGAACGTCATAGGCGGGTGACGTCATCGACCAGGAAACTATATAAGCACCCCAAAACACAAGTGCGTCAGCTTCTGAAGTCTTCAGCAAGCGCTCTGTGTTGAAATATATCAGTCTGTGTCTCAAAGTGTTTTTCTCTGTCCTTAGAAATTGCTAGGCAGGAGTTTTTCACACATAAAAAAACTATAAAGAGACGATATATATATATTATGGCGAGCGGACAGCAGTTCAGAAAGTGTGTGCATCCCTGCCCACGTTATATCACGGGTGGGGACACTCACGATCTGTGTGTTGTTTGTATGGGAGTGCAGCATGCCCAGTCAGCTCTCGAGGGAGCTGATTGCGAGCATTGCGAGCGTATGTCAATGAAAACGCTCCGTTCCCGCCGAGCCCTCTTCGAGGAGAGTGGTTCGGTGCGCGCTCCCCACGGTTCGGGTCCCGCTGCTGCCGAGGCACAGCGGAGGCGCCAATCGTGGGGTTCGCAAATGGATCTATCAGCGGGATTGAGACGGGCTCTGCCTTATCTCAGCCCTTACCTGGTAGATCCAGTGCCTCAGATCCCGGTGTGGAAGCACGGCCTGCGGTTTCTTCCCCCCGGGCTGAGGCACCAACACTTCAACTATCCAGTTCTGAGAAATTGGATGTTGAAAGTGTTGATACAGCAGAGACTGGGGACTCGTCACTTCAGTCTCCTGCTAGTGAGGAGCTGATGGAGGTGCTCACTCGAGCTGTAGAAAGATTAAGCATTGAGTGGCCAGCTGAAAGACAGGAATCTCGTTCAAGAAGCAAACTAGATGAGAGATTTCTGCCATCTCGGGCTGCACCTCCATGCCGGTGTCTTCCGTTCTTTCCTGATCTCCACACCGAGGTGTCGAGATCATGGAATAGACCGGTGTCAGCCAGAATATTTACTCAACAAACATCTGTGTATTCTAATATTTCTGGTGCTAAGAGTTTTGGTTATGGGGCGATGCCTAAGGCTGAGGAGATTTTAACGAGCCATCTTTCTCCAAATACAGCGTCGTCTTTTAAGACACCGGCGGCAGGTCAAGCGGCAGCGTGTTTGCATACTATGTCCATCCTTCAAGCATATCAGGCAGACCTGTTGCAAGACATTAGTGAAGGGGATGAAATCGGTGCAGATGTGATCCGTGAACTACGTCAGGCAGCTGATCTTTCTCTCCGTGCCACCAAAGAGACGGCCGGGTCAGTCGGCCGCTCTATGTCAGCTATGGTGGCTACGGAGAGGCACCTATGGTTGAACTTATCTGACATGAAGGATAAAGATAAATCTTTTTTACTGGACGCCCCGCTTTCGACTGTTGGCCTTTTTGGTGACTCGGTAAACTCGTCATCGAAAGGTTTCAGGAGGAAAAAAAAGCAGGCGGCGGCGCTCCAGAAATTTCTCCCCCTCCGTGTCCATGTCTCCGGGGCTGCTGGGCGGGAGCAGCCCCGGCCGTCGAGTAGCTCCTCACATAGGGCGCAACAAAAGAAGAGTGTCGCGTCTCGCGCTCCTCCCCAGCAAAACTGGGCCGAGGCGCGGCGCTCTCAGACGAAGTCTTCCAGGGGCAAAGCCGATCTGAGGACGGTTATTGTCGCCAGGAAGACTTCGTCGAAGAAGCCCTGACGCCAAGGATGTCAGGGTGCTGAGGGTGGTCCCCACTGAGACGGAAAGGTGTTCGCCGCTGTACACGGCGCCCGTTCTGTCTCGGTGCCCTCAGGGGCCCGTTCTGCTAACCCCGCCTGCGTGCCGGGGCGTAGACGGTCCCAGCAAGCGTTTTCCCGAGGGACGCTCGCCCGCTCTAAGGAGCGGTTTAGAGCGGTCAGACCAGTTGTTCCCTGCCGGTGCGCCGTTACACGGGGGACTGTGTCTGCCACTCAAAATACTCCAGAGGCCAGTCTCGAGAGACTGGTACCCTTAGTAGAATTTTTGGCAGAGTGGAAAAGCCTTCCAAATGTATCTCATTGGGTCCTGCAGACTATTGAGAATGGGTTCGCGATTCAGTTCAGATCACGCCCGCCTCGCTTCAGAGGGGTTCTGCCCACAGTGGTGGGCCCCGAGCAGGCTCTGGTTATGGAACAGGAGGTGAAAACTCTCCTGCTGAAGGAGGCTATAGAACGAGTTCTTCCTCCCAGCAGAGAGTTGGGTTATTACAGCCGATATTTCATCTTCCGAAGAAGGATGGGGGGTTGCGTCCAATTTTAGATCTGCGCCTGTTAAATCGCTCAGTAGGGAAGCTCAAGTTCAAAATGCTTACTCTCAAGCAGATCATGTCACAGATCAGGTCCGAGGACTGGTTTGTCACGATAGATCTAAAGGACGCGTACTTTCACATTTCCATCCTTCCACAACACAGGAAGTTCCTGAGGTTCGCTTTCGGGGGCGAAGCGTACCAGTATCGGGTTCTTCCGTTCGGCCTAGCACTGTCTCACCGAACTTTCACGAAATGTATGGATGTAGCTCTGGCTCCGCTGCGACTCCAGGGCATCCGCATTTTAAACTATATCGACGATTGGTTGATTCTGGCTCAATCGGAGCATCAGGCGATTCGGCATCGAGATGTCGTTCTCGCCCATATCAAAAAGTTGGGGTTGAGGCTCAACGCCAAAAAGAGTGTGCTTTCTCCAGTACAGAGGACCACTTTTCTGGGCATGGTTTGGGATTCGACGACGATGCAGGCACGTCTGTCTCCTGCTCGTATAGCTTCGATTCTCTCAGCCGTCAAACAGGCAAAGCTAGGCCAGTCACTCACTGTGAAAGAATATCAGAGGATTCTGGGTCTGATGGCAGCAGCGTCCAACGTTATACCTTGCGGCCTGCTGTACATGAGACCACTTAAGTGGTGGCTCAGGACCAAGGGGTTCTCCCCGAGGGGAAACCCGCTCCGCAAGATCAGGGTCACGCGACGGTGTCTCCGTGCTCTGGCTATGTGGAAAGAACCTTGGTTCCTGTCCCTAGGTCCTGTGTTGGGGGCTCCGTGTCGTCGTGTAACACTAACGACGGACGCCTCTCTCACAGGCTGGGGGGCGATCATGAGTGGTCGCTCTGCTCAGGGTCTGTGGCAGGACCATCATCTTCATTGGCACATAAATTGTCTAGAAATGATGGCGGTGTTTCAGGCTCTGAAACACTTCCTCCCAGACCTGAGAGGTCACCATGTTCTTGTCCGGTCAGACAACACATCGGTGGTCTCTTATATAAACCATCAGGGGGGTCTGCGTTCGCGCCCGTTATACAAGCTGGCTCGCCAGATCCTTCTATGGTCCCAGGGGAAGCTTCTTTCATTGAGGGCAATTTATATCCCGGGATATTTGAATCAGGAGGCAGACATCCTGTCGTGGCAGGGGCCGAGGCCCGTGGAGTGGAGACTCCACCCCGAGGTGGTGGAGCTCCTATGGAAACATTTCGGTCGTGCCGAGGTAGACCTATTTGCATCCAGGGAAACATCACACTGCCAACTGTGGTTTTCCCTCCAGTCCTCCAGCCCCTCTGGGGTTGGACGCGATGGTACAGGAGTGGCCGAGGTCACGCCTGTACGCATTTCCCCCGATTGCTCTGCTCCCAGGAGTTCTGGAGAGGGTTCGCCGGGACGGGATCAGTCTACTGTTGGTAGCCCCGTACTGGCCGGCCCGAGTTTGGTTTTCGGACCTAATTTCGCTCCTCAACGGCTCTCCTCTGGAGATTCCGATGAGGAGGGACCTTCTTTCTCAGGCGAGCGGGTCGATACTTCACCCCCGCCCAGATCTATGGAGGTTGTGGGCTTGGCCTCTGAGGGGGCCCAGCTCATAGAATCTGGTCTCTCGACTGAGGTCGTGGAGACCATCCTCCACTCCAGAGCTCCGGCCACTAGGAAATGATATGCCTTGAGGTGGAAAATGTTCACCTCTTGGTGTGGAGAACACCAGTTGGACCCAGTCAACTGCCCGGTCGGTGCAGTGCTGGAATTCCTTCAGGAGCGTTTCTCCACAGGGTTATCCCACTCCACACTGAAGGTGTATGTGGCGGCCTTATCTGCTTACCACGTCCCTTTGAGTGGAGCTTCTCTTGGGAGACACCCACTTGTAACCCGTTTCCTTCGTGGCACTCTGAGGCTGAGGCCAGCAGTTTGCACGAGGGTGCCGACCTGGGACCTGGCGGTTGTTATAGAAGGTCTCTCTCTAGCACCGTTCGAGCCCATTGAAGAAGTTCCGAAGAAGTTCCTCACTCTTAAAACTATCTTTCTTCTGGCTATATCTTCACTAAAAAGAATAGGAGATATTCAAGCTCTGTCGGTCTCTCCCTCGTGCTTGGAATTTGCACCAGGTATGGTGAAGGCTTTCCTCCTCCCTAGGCCAGGATACGTTCCCAAAGTACCAACCAATGTGGTCAGGCCTATTGTACTGCAGGCTTTCTGTCCTCCTCCATTTCTGACGTCGGACCAAGAGAAACTAAATCTGCTCTGCCCTGTTAGGGCCCTAGATGCGTACGTCCACAGAGCTGCCCTGTGGAGGAAGTGCGAACAGCTATTCGTTTGCTTTGGACCCCCTAAGAAGGGCTGTCCAGTATCTAAGCAGAGGTTGAGCAAGTGGGTGGTCGAGGCCATCTCACTTGCCTACGAGTCTGCTGGTCAGCCTTCTCCTTTGGCTGTCCGGGCTCATTCAACCAGGAGTAATGCTGCCTCTTAGGCTATCCTGTCAGGAGTATCAATCCAGGATGTTTGTGATGCGGCAGGCTGGTCCTCACCGCACACATTCGTGAAGTTTTATCATCTCGACTTCAGTTCCACTCCAGGGGCGCAGGTGCTTTCGTCCGAATGTCCGCTCTGACTTCACACGACGGACACTTGCTCGTATGGCGACGTTGGTTTTAGCGTTCCCAAAGCGTTGTCACGCAGCTCGAGTTCCCTGATAGGGAACGTCTCTGATTACGTATGTAACCCTAGTTCCCTGAAGGGAACGAGACGCTGCGTGTCTATGCCATACTCCCAGCATGCCCGTGAGCACTTGCTTCAGTCTTATCAGCAGCTGATGCGCTTGTGTTTTGGGGTGCTTATATAGTTTCCTGGTCGATGACGTCACCCGCCTATGACGTTCCGTCTCTCCATTGGACTGATTTCATACGTGCTTCATGACGCACTCACGCAGGGCCATTCCCAAAGCGTTGTCACGCAGCGTCTCGTTCCCTTCAGGGAACTAGGGTTACATACCTAACCAGAGACGTTCTGTTATTTATTACAAACTTATACTTTCTTTCTTCTCTGGAGATTTTTTGGAGAATGTTGCAGGCTGTTCACACACGAAAGCATACTGTGTGCAGAAAAGAGACCAAAAAAGCAGAAAATGGACCAAAAAAAACATCTTGTACGTTATATTTTAAAGTCTTCTGAAGCAATACAATATCTTTATACAAGGAACAGCTCGGAATTTAACTTGTAAACAAATTCTTGTTTGCTTATGACAATTACACTCTTAAAAATAAAGGTTCTTTATTATCATTGATGGCTCCATATGGGCTTTCGCACCAGAAGAACGTTTTCACAGTTCCTATAACTATTGGTGGAAGTACTTGTTTTTGGCTTGTTCGCACTAAAGAAACTGGGAATAATTAAATAATAAACGCCTTTTGGGGGACTAAATTAGCTCCCACTTCAAAGTAGGGTCAAACTCAGCACAATAGTGACTACTAGTGACGTAAGTGTATGTTCATTGGCCGAATGCATACCATACGGAACACTGGCAGCCGTCATTTTTAAAACGCAGTCCAAAGTTTAACACACAGTTTGCAAATACTACACGGACACGCCAAAGTCTAGCCACTTCTCACCCTTTATGCTACGGAGTTGTTGGCGTTGTTGCATGCCGTGTTTAACCCTTAAACGCATACCTCGGGTCTTTAGTGACCCGGGACTTCATTCACTACCCTCCTCCTCACTTATTTTTTAAAGTTATACATCAACTTTTTTAGTATTCCTCAATCAATTCATTATAAACAAGAAAAAAATAACAAAATTATTAAAGTAATGCCTGTTTTTCTATTCATTTTTTGTAAAAATTGTATAGGGTCGCTAACGATCCGAGGTGTGTAACAGAGCAAGTATGTATTTTTTCTGCACAACAACAATTGAATATTTGATGACTGATTAAGTGCAATTCACCTTTATTCCATAAGCTAGCAATGTCTGATACACAATGATGAAGTGACGTTTCACATTTATAGTTACCGCAGGCAGAAAACAAAAAGAATAGGAAGAATCATCAGCAAAACTTAAAATGGCTCAGTGATTTACTGCAGAGCAAGTACTGAACGCGATCAAATATTAGTGTCACCGTCACTTGATGATGGATCTGGTGAAGAAGAAAATGAGCCAGATGCTGAATCTACTGGGAAATGAGCTCTGATGAGGACAGGGATGATAGTATAAAACATCTGCTCAAACTGAACCATTCCAAGCTCCAAGAGGTCAAAAACTATGCTTTGTTTTATTCTTCTGTAATTGTTTCTCTAATATCAGGAGAGTTTAAAATGATCGCGACTGGTAGTGTTATAGATCCGGGTCGCTAAAGAGCCGGATATGTAATAATGCTTGGCAAAACATTCATGCATTTTAGGGTTAAATGATGTAAACTGAGTCCCTTTAACTTCCCAGTGCTAAAGCCCCTCATTTAGAACCTTAAATATTTAGAACCATTGCACAAAAGGTTCTTTAGATCATTGAAATGTTCTTCACACTAAGAAGAAAATGGTTCCTTTACGAACTGTTCACTAAAAGGTTTTTTTGGGGTACAAAAATGGTTCTTCTATGGCATCACTCCCTTTGAAACCTTTATTATTAAGAGTGTAGTCCATCAGATTTTGTGTTCTGCAGAAGAAAGAAAGGTGTGGAATGACTCGTGGGTGAAGGACTTATGACAGAATTTTGTGAACTATTCATTTCTTTTCAGTTTTCAAGCCCCTTTTCTGATTCAGATCATGTTTTAAATTCATAGACATTTTGTATCAGTTGTCTTGAAATGCTATTCACACTTCATCTGCAGTTTTTTTTATTCCAAGCCACCTACAGTAGACTCTCTCTACATGAATTGTGTACAAAAAATGATCTCAAAAAGAGGGAAAAAGTGCATGTGTAGGCTCAAATATCCTTGACCCTTGCTCCCAGATCTCTTCTTCCATACTAATCTGGTTTTCTTGGACCTGCTCTGTGACCCAAACCTTGCAGTGCAACCTCATACAACTCTTATTAATATAAGAAGTGCCTTGAAATCTGTTTCTAAAAACCACACAGCCACATGAAAGACCAGGATTTCATACACATAAGTTGAATATACAACAGAGAATGACTTGAAATCTGCCCTCTCTTGACCCCTAGCTTTTTCGTTTTACTCCCAAGTTTTCCGTGGCCTTTAAAAAAAAAAAACGGTCACATCAACGGGTGGTCTCCTCTGATTAATCTCCGGATCTCGAAAGCGCATTGAGACGTGATTCATTTCCCACACAAATGCGGCGAGTTACACACTATCTTGGCTCAATAACCTGCAACTAATAAGACAATTTATGATAATAAACCATCAGTGAACACCAGCGGAAAGTTAATGTTGCCCTTGGAGCGAAATATAGTTCAGGTGTGACTGCTGGCTTTGCTTTTAAACTCAGATATGCAAATCAGGCTGTTGTTTTCCTTTGTATTATTGCTCGTCAGGAACGATTACGTGGGAGACTAGAATGGCAAGTACACTCTTCCTCTCTCAGGTGCTTTTAATGAGGATGCAACACTTGATCTAATAGAGAGTGTTTCATTTAAAAAAAGGGCTGTTTAGATGTTTCAAGCTGTTTGCGAGCTGCCTGAATGAGGTTTTAAAACATGGACATCACAGTTTTTAAAGCCAAAAAGCAAAGTAAATATAACCAAAGCTGTTCTGTTCTCTGTTAGTCTACATCTGCAAAAATAATTGTATGTTTGTCAATTGTACATCAGCTTTCTAATTAGCCGAGGCTTATGAGAGGTGCAATCTAAAAATCTGGTGTTATTAAAATGCATTAGCTTTAATTAAGCTTGTGTGATACTGCTTACTGATACCGATAGTGCGATGTCATTTATTTGTGAATAATCCGGCGAATTCATTTGAGGAGATTAGCGAATCAGTCTATCTGTGGTAATTACTGTGTATGTACGATATGTTTAATTGTCGGGGCCGAGCTGATGTTCACTGTGACATTTCCCTTAGGATTTAGGGTGCGGGGTTCAGCTCTGGCAATCATGCAAAATTGACAGTCAACCAAAGACTGTACATGCAAGTGTCTGTCAGGAATCTGATGGTATTCAGGGTGTTAAAGTACTCTGACAGTGAAGGCTGGAATAGTTATACAAAAAAAAAAGGAAAAGAAGAAAACTCTGTCCTCATTTACACGCCCTCATGACTTTTCAATCCTGTATGACTTTCTTTCTTCAGTGAAACACAAAAGGAGACATTTTGCATTATGTCCTTTTTCAAAAAGGACAAAAAAAGCTCTATAAAAAGACTCATACACTATAATTCAGGTCTTTAGGTGTTTGCAAAGCTTCTGAATCACGTCAGAAGAATTAAAATGTAGTCATATAAACCACTTTAATGGGTCTTTTTTGTTGTTGTTGTCATTTTAGAGCTGAAACGCATCCATCCCCATTCAATTTAATGGGAAGTACTTTACAGTTTCATTGAAGAAAATAAAGAAAGTAAATGATGATTAAATTTAGATTTTTTTCTTTGTGAACCTTTTCTTTATAGTCATGTCTGAATGTTTTTTTATTTCAGCTGCAGAAAGTTAAAGGTACAGTAAGTGATTTCTGAGAAATGCTGTTGAAATTAGATGGGCCTGAGCAGCACAATACACATGTAGCCAATCAGCAGTAGGGGGCGTGCCCATTCCTAATGGGGGAGGAGAGAGAGTGAGCCAATCAGCAGTAGGGGGCGTGTCCACTCATGATGCGGGAGTAGAGAGAGTGAGCAAGAGGGAGAATTGAAGAAAGACTGTAGAAAGAGAGATACCTGAGAGACATTACAAAATAGAAAAGGTCAGAAGAATGTCACTGGAAAAAGAAAGGTTATGATCAGGCAAGAGCTTTAGGACCCGCTTTACTATTAGAAAAGCTTTCCAGGAGACACTGAAGAGGGAAGGACTGAAAACAGAAGGCAAGTTTAGGTTGTTTCTGCTCCATATGTGAGTAATTAAGATATGCTGTTGTTGTAATTTTATCAGTTTTGAGTGTCATTGTTTGTCTGGAGCTGGCAACTAACAACCAACTCTTGCTTCTATGAACTATCTTGTGTACTGTATGTTTATTTTTTGTTCTTTCTTATCATTTGTCATCTTTGCTTTATTTTTCGCGAAGCATTATTTTGCTTTGCTTCAGCAATCAGCTATAATAAAGAAACATCCACATCCATCCAGGGAGGCTGAGTTTGTTGGGTTGAGTTCAAATATAAACTTTGCTTTTTTTTTTTTGTTCCTTTTACCCTCATTTGTTGAATATATTAAATGTATAACTTGTATAATATTTGTATAATTTTACATAATTTAAATAATATTAGATGTGATTTATACACTATTTGAATATATTTATAAAAATGTGTTAAATGTAATTATAATTGTAAATGCAATCATCATTACTCCAGTCTTCAGTGTCACATGATCCTTCAGAAATCAATCTAATATGCGGATTTGATGCTCAAGTAACATTTCTTATTATCATCAATGTTGAAAACAGTTATGCTGGTTTTGGAAAACATTTTTTTAGGATTCTTTGATGAATAAGTTCAACAGAACAGCATTTATTTGAAACAGACATCTTTTGTAATATTAATGTCTTTTAATTCCTTGCAAAAAAACGAACGAACTAACCTCAAACATTAGAATTATGGTGTATAATATTAGATTTAGATTTGCATTTTTTGATGCACATTGTTAATTCAGTTACAATTGAATCACTAATTGAAAACTCTCAAATCTTAGTGTGCTCTCATTGTTTTCTGTTCACCTTTCTTATTTTGTTCTTTTCATATGAGCCACAAGGTCCCAGGAATCTTCCGGAAGCGAATCTCCAGAATCAAGAATGGCTAGAACAAAATGGTTTCTTATACAGACTTAATGCCATTTTCAAAATACTTTCTTGACGATTCCTGGCACCTCATGATGAACTTTGTGCCAACTCTGACAACTAAAGTCAACAAGTCAGCTTCGCCTTGTATGCAAATTGAACTGAATATTTTAAGTGACAGTCAGTTGTTTTAAATCATAACATGTCATCCTCTGGTGAGCCTCAGCGTGCCTGAGACGTCCCGAGTGTTTTTGTGGCGGGACTTTGACAAGTACCAGCGCAGAACAATGACAACTGGCATTTAGGGATGTGTTCGCAGCGTGGTACTCTGGTAATTAACATCGTGCAACCTTCGTGCTTACAAAGCATCGCTCTTAATTAGAGTTATGATTGCAGTAGGGCAAAACCAGCGATCCTTGCTCAGGATAATGACTGCCGTAGTCACTGTGGCAGAAGCTTTATTGTTTGCATGCTGGACTTCTGACATCTGGGATACAAAGAGGCACAATAGAAAGCCGAGCGTTCTTTGTTCTTTTCTCCTGCTGATCCAATCAGAACGGGCAAATAGAGCCCTGGCGTCTTCCAAATGAGACCCGCTCTCAAGCCTGAGCGGCGCAGACACCTTCGAATTGAGCAATATTGTGGAAAACCTCCTTTCAGTTGAAGGGTCGCACACGTGTCCTACATCAAGATAAGCGTGTGTGCTGTGGTGAATGCCTCATTTGAAGGTCGTCCGTCCCACAATGCATCCGTCTATAGCTCATTATATCAGCGAAAGCGACAAATTGTTGGTTTGGTTTGTTTTGAAATGTATTTTCACTCGCCGTTGACCTCTGTGAGCTACCAAACAAATTTCGTTGTTTAACTACAATGACAATAAAGTTTTCTCTCTCTCTCTCTCTCTCTCTCTCTCTCTCTCTCTCTCTCTCTCTCTCTCTCAGATACACCTCTCTTGCTTACGGCCGCAAATCAAAAGTCATTTATAAACATTCATTTCAAAGTTTCGAAATGGCATGAAATGTTGTTTCTGGAGCTCTTCGTCAAATGAATTGTCCAGTAGCGTCTGTCTTGATGGAGGACGGCTCTTAACTCTGTCATGTCCCCCCCCCCCCCCCCCCACCCCCCCGCCTCCCCTCTTTCTTCTTGGCAGGCAGTTGGGACTAATTCATCAAATTTAGCTCGCGGACCAGGGGGGCCCACGGTCTTCCTCTTCTCCCCGCAGGATATAATCAGCTTTTAATTTCTCCACGATCCTGCAGACCAAATGACGGATAACTGCGATCGGTCCCTTCAGTGACCGGGGGGCTGTCTGCCTTCTCGTTGGCCAGGAACGCTCTGTTGCTTTAGTAGAAAATTAATCGTAATTTTGGCTCGGCCTGCAGCTTCTGATGAGAGGCTTGCATGCACAGACGCCGTCACGTCTTAAACGTAATTTCCCCAAACGGTTCCAGCAGGGATACCCAGCGTGTCTTGTTAACCAGGCTTAACAAATTTTTTGAATAAATGATGTTATTGTATGTGCTATACATATACATGAAGAGGTTGGTGTTTTTTGTGGTTCAATATCGATTTCGGGCAATGCAAAAACAGCTTTTGATTTATGTTACCATCTGTAAAGATTGTGGAGTGAAATAAAGTTAAATAATGTGTTGTTGGAGCTGGGGTGCAGTGGGTAGCGTACACGCTTGTGACATATAAGAGCTCTTGACTCGGGTTTGAATGTCATTTCTGTCTATTCTCTACTAAATAAGGTATGGATGCACTGATATAAGCCAATATTTGTTTTCACATTATGAGAGATGAATGATTAATGGCTGATGTTAAGATTCTGTACTAGTTTGTGTAAACAAATTACATTTAAAACACCAAAAGCTGTTTTAAATTATACAAATATATAATGTACAGTATGAATAATACATATTCATTTGGAGATTTGCTAAAGATTACATTTAGCAGTTGTATTAAATGATTTATTGGTATTAATATACATTAATTATATTAGTGCATTGGTATCATATCAGTTATTGTTAATATGCATAATATTAATAATAACTGGAATAGTACCGATAAACTGTGAATCCCCAAAATAAAGGTAAGAAATTCAGAAATACATTTAAATATACGCAACCGTTCAAAAGATTGGGGTCGATAATTATTTTATTTTCATTAATGTCTTAAAAAAAATAAGTATCTTATGCTCATCAAAGCCATATTTATTTGATCGAAAATACAGTTAAAAACAATAAGTGAAATATTATAATAATTTAAAATCACTGTTTTCTATTTTAACATATTTTAAAATGTAATTGATTCTTGTAATGACAAAGCTGAATTGAGCTTTAAATGTCTGCATTTGAAACAAATCAAACAATTGCAATTTTTGAAAAATGGCTACCTTGGAGCTGAATCTCTATAATGTTGTAAATGCTCAAGTTCATACAGTACATGTTTGACATCCATTATCAATGAAACAGCAAAAAAGAACAGTATTTATTGATTCTTTGTGCAATTTTTTACTGTGGTTTATGAGAAATGTAAAGGGCTTATTAGATGAGAAATCAAATTTGCCGTGATCTTTTGACATATAAGAAGTGTTTGTACCATTAGAACTAGAACATTTCCAGTCATGACCCCAACGCATTCTTGCTGAATAAAAGTATACATTTCTCTCTAAAAAGAATCGAACAGACCTCCAACTTTTAAACAGTAGTGTATCGTCTGCTAGGTAAATGACAAGTCTGATTGCTTAAATAATGGCACACCTTCTCCTAACATCTTTAGTTCGAACGATAAAAGTAGATGCTTGCCTTAGCAAAAAACACTTCCATAGTTTTACCCGTAGTAAAACTCTCTCTCAGCTACTCTCTCCCAGCTACTCTCTCCGACCTTGGTTTTGTAAGCCAAGGCCTTGTCACTGTTAGGTTGCACTCAAGATTCATAGCGCATTGCCCTTCTTCCATCTTTCTCTGCATGGTCCTGTGAGAGCGTGAGAAATGGGTGCTTGAGAATGAGAATGAGATTGTGTGTGTGTGTTCGCATAGCATGTGCAAGCACATCATGATTAGTGCGTGCACTCCTGCTGGCCGACAAGAGGTAATATACACTAAGAGGAAGAGGCGGTGCAACGCGACGCTGCAGGTTAATCCTTTTATTGTAATGAAGTGGCAGAAATATTAATGCACTGTAAACACAGGACGTTTAAACCCTGTCCGTCATCTTTACGAGGGCGGAGCTGCGTGGAGGAAGCCGAACTGCGCCATCCATAACAAACATGACATTGACTCTGCAAAACAGCTGAGCAGTCACTTAAGGAGATTGTCCTCACGTCTGCGGCAAAGCCTCGCTCTTTCCCTTTCCGTTTCTTTTTCACTTGACTGCGTTCTCACAATGGAGACCGACGGTCTGTTTGTTGTATCTAATGAAGCACGCTATCCGAATCCGTCTATTCAACAGTTCAGGAGGCTTTTTGAGGGGCAATTTTTGCCACAAGACTAGTTATGGCACATGATTCAGCAGCTCTAGCGCAGAAGCTTGCCCCTCCACCTTCAAACTCATCTTCATGCCCCACGAGCCACAAGCTTCACTGGCCTCACATGCTGATAACGGATTACAATAATCGAAAGGCTGAATGTCTGAGCATGAAATTGTGTTTGTTCGAACAGTTTGATATTTATTCAGAGGGCTTGTTGAAGAGTGTGCATGGAAATTTAATGCCGGCGTCTTGTTTAAGAGTTTCACTGCATCATAGCCCTTTTGGTTTTTCAGATATACTAATCGATGTTACAGATCTTACTTAAATACATAAAAAAATAAGTTATACTAGGGTGACCATATTTTGATTATCGAAAACCAGGACACTCGGCACAATTTAGTTTTCTTCTTCCTCTTTATCCTGTTTTTCTTTCTTAATGGCCCAATGAAAAATAATGAAAACCAGGACATTTTCATCACTTTATAAAAGACGGCCTGGACAGCACGTGAAAACCTGGGAAAACAGGACGTTTGGTCACCCTAAGTTATACTATCATTGAGAAAGGATGGGAAACATCAAATAGTATATCACCCATGTTGCTTGTTTCAGGGTTGGGCTAAATTAAGAATTGACACCTTGTCAATTTATTTATGACATTAAATTGAATTGGCCACATTACACAGGAATTAACTGAATTGAAATTCAATAAATTGCAGTACAGTCTTTGTAGTAACTTTGTCCCAAATGGCACCCTAAGGACTCGAGGTCTTCCTACGAGTCTGCACTTTTGTGACTTAACTGTGCTTTGACTGACGGGAAAAAGCAACAAAAGTTCGCATCAAGGACGTATATTGACCGCAAAGGGCCGTTTGTGAGCACCCTTTTGAAACCTGAAATGACAAATGGGACACCCTGCGGTCTCATGGACTTAACGGGCGCGGCAGCATTTGTCCACAAAGTGCATATGAAGTGTGCCATTTGGGACGGGGCCTTTGTATGTGTTTTGTATAGGTTTCCATCTTGTTAGCCTAGGGCCCTATCATACACCCGGCGCAATGCAGCACCAGGCTCAATGCAAGTGTTTTTTGCTAGTTTCAGCCCGACGCAGTTATCATTTCCACGTCCTGCACCACGTTGTTTAAATAGCAAATGCATTTACGCCCATGGCGTCCTGGTCCTAAAACGAGGTGTGTTCGGGCGCATTGTTGGCACGTTGCTATTTTGAGGCAACTGAAATAGACTGCGCAGTATTTTTTTGTTATTTAAAGAGCGCGATAGTAATGTGCGCCTATAGGCGGGTCCAGAACGCGCGTACACTCAGCTTATTACACACACAGGGACGTGCAGCAGCTCACAAACATTCCAAATATTAAAAATAAAAGGCTTACAATTTAAAAGATCATTATTGTGTACATAAGATATGGTGGAATCCGGCTTGGCCCGTATATGGTCTGCTTGCGTGCTTTAACCTCACGCACGAGCAGATCCGTTTCCTCTCTGGAGAAGCGTTCAGTTTTTTCCGCTTGCAAATTCTGTAAATAGCCATCTGCCATGGCGCGAACGTGCCTGCTTGCTTTTAAAGGGAATAGGAGATGAGACTCTGATTGGTTTATTTCATGTTGCGCACAAAACACACCCATTACTCATTAAGAGAATAGGGACAACCCTTTTAGATCATGCGCCGGGCGCACTGACCATTTTTCCCGTCATTAAACTAGCAAAAGTGGATATGGACCATGCACTTCGTTCAAATAGGGCCCTTAATGTTTTTCTGACCCCACAGCAACATCAACCAATGCTGTGAATTTGGGGTGGGCCTCTCTGTTTGGCTGACGATTAGCGGGGGGAGTGTGAAACCAAACATTATCTTTTCAACTGTGTTTGATGATGCTAGTGGTGCAGAAATGACAGATTTTGCCTTTAAAAGACATACAATCTTTTATCTTGAATATCAAATTCAGTCATATTAAAAGCCTTCTCAATTAAAGGGCCCAGGCTTGGTCGTGTTCGAGCGTTTGCATTTACCTCTAGGCCGTGGCTCCAGTGTGTGATTAAATGGTGCACAATCCACACAGAATGCTTTCAAATTAATGAACCAGGAGGAGGAACGGCCAGCGGAAATGCAGGTTTTGCTGAAATGCCTGGAAATCATGAACAATAGGCGAATATGTGTTTACTCACTGTCCTGGCTGTAGTCCCGGGGGACAGCATCTGCGTCGTCCAGATAGTGCACAGTGTAGCTCTAAAGCATGAACAAGGAATGAATACATAAACGTGTGACTATAGAATGGTCTGCTTCTTATGGCTTGCACAGCCATTGCATACTCCTGTCGGCACAATGCATTATTCCCTCAAAAAAGGTCTTGGTCAGGCTAATTGAACCACCAGCCACCTTCCCAGTATGCCTGGAGGTCTATGGGGAAAAGCCAGCGATGGGCAAAGATAACGATAATGATAGTGATATTATGCATCTCTTTTCCCTCGCCCAAATCATTCTGCCTTCCCATTTGGACCATAAAGGAAATAGAGGATGGTTTTGGTTTTTCTTTAGCCTAACAACCGCAGACCATTGTGTTAGGCGTCTGCGACGCAATATCAGCCTCCTTCCCATCTCTTGCGTATCTTTCTTTGTTCTCCCTCTCCCTGTCTCTCTTTCCTTCCCCTCCCCAGCTCTTGGAGCATCTGGCTCCCAGGGCTGAAGTTACGGGGAGCTCCAAAGGCAGAAATTGGAAGATGAAAGGCGAGAGATTAAGCTGAAAGGAGCAGTGGGTGTTGTCAGAGGTAATTTGAAGTGCATTTGATTTCTCCGAACCCTCTGAGCACTTTCCCTGCAATATTTTACCTGCTATTTTCCTCCACCTTTAACACACCAGACGCCACTCGTGAGATGTGAGGAGACCTATTCATGTTGAAATGGTGTCATGTCATGTTCGAAATGAAAGCAGTGTGTAAAGGAAATGACAGTTTAGTCAGTGTCTGCCAAACCTCAAAACAGTACATGAAATGTCGGGATGGGTGTTTGACTTTGTTCACGTCACCCACCACAACATAGAAACTCCAAAAGCAGAAGAGGAAAAGAAAGCACTTGTTGTGGAAACTGAAAAGTCTTCATCTTTTTCTTGTTGTACCTTTCTCTCAATTTGAGCTCAGAGTTTTACAGTGAGTCTGTGGTTTGGTTGCTGTGGACTAGTTATTGCGGATTCCAATGACTTGATGCAATGCCGATAAAATGTATAACAGGGTTGTTGTCATGACAAACAGGATATTCTGAGAACTATTTCACTCCAATTCTCACTATTAACTAACTACTGTATTAACTACGACTTTTGTCTCAATAAACTCATAATTACTGCTTATAAGGTAGTTGTTTGGTTGTATTGGTTATTGGTTTGGATTGAGGGATGTAGAACATGGTCATGGAGAATAAGGCATTCATATGTGCTTTATTAGTATTAATAAACAGCCCATATCCTAGTAATATGAATGCTAATTAGCAACTAGCTAATAGTGAGAATTGGACTCTAACCTAAAGGATTATCATATAAAGTATTACCATAAGCATTAGCATACTGTGTATATGGGTTGCAAAATTCCGGGACATTTTTAAAGTCGGAAACTTTCCATGGAAATTAACGTGAATAGATGGGAATTAATGAAAAAAAAAAAAAAAAAAATGTGATACATCTCAAAAACAAATGGCTAAACATAAAAAAAAATAAAAAAATAAACTTGCCATAAAGCCATATTATCTTTGAGAGCACAGACTGTTTTTTTTTGGTCAATCAATCTCTCTTTTCTTCTTATACATTTAGCATCAAACAAACAATATCATTTTTGTTCACCGTAATTAAAAACTGATTAAAGAGAAATGTAAAGATTACATAAAAAAAATTGCAAATCCGGCCAGTAGGTGGCAATATGCACTAAGAATGTAAATCACCATTAAAACAAAATGTGATTTGGGGGGTTTGGCGAGATCTTACATTCGCCTCTTTACATATCGATGACCCGCCCAACGGGGGAAGGCGATTACATGCGCTTCTTACATGCGCTTTTTGAGACACACGCACACTAGCACACACACGCAAGGCCTCTCGCTCTCTCCCTCCCTGTCGTGCGCGCGCTACAGTTTGAACATACATATTCACGTAGCCTTTCGAAAACCGGAACATTCAGTGTTGTCCCGGGAGAGTGCATCATTTTCCGGGAGAGGTGATTAAAAAGAAGGACAATCCCGGTAAAACCGGGACAGGTGGCAACCCTAGATACCCCACTGAACGCAAACTTTTGAAAACAGGTTTCAAAATGCAAGTTTTTGAAAACAAAACCGTTATCGTCTCTGTGTAAATTACAGAAACTTGAATTTGTAAAAACAGTGACGTCATTCGCATGCGTATTACGTGTTCAGTCTATAGGCATGTAGAGTTTCGTTACATCGCCAACTAGCTTGGCAGCAGAATACAGCGTTTTAAGTTGTTTTCACAGATCTGTGTGAACGGGGATCATATTGACCATGTTGTTGCCTGTAAGTGAAAAACACAAAGTAAAAAAAATAATTTTTTTGTACATTTGTCGTATAAACACCCTCATTCAGACTGGAATCTGACACTGCATGTTTCGGATTTTCACCTCTATCTTTCACATTTTGCATTCATGTACATTCAATTCTTGCTCATGTTTGCAAAGATAAACTGAAGAAAAGGGTAGAAAACAAATTTTCGCTGGTCTGTTGGGTGCTGATTGGCCCAAATCCATGCATGCAATTTGGAAAGAGGAGGTGCTACACATAAATCTTCCATTATCTTCAATGGTTGTATTCATTAATCAACAGAATTGAATAATTACTCTCAGCTGTCTTCTCTGCCTGAATCCATTGGCGTAGAGTGTCAGGTGAAGAGGCCATCTTGGTCCTCGGCCCTGCCGACAGTGGCATCTCACCGCTGGTAATTGGGTGTTTATCTGATCGCTTGTGAAAGGCGCTTTTGGCTGCCTATCTGACACAATTATCTGGAAGAATTCAATCCGACCCTCCTGTGTCCACCACAAAATACTTGGAGGAAGCGGACCTGAGTGTTTTATGAATGAGGTAAAAAGCCAAGAGCGGAAAATAAATGCAACTCTCACTCAATCGTCCATTTTGTAGCGAATGCGTCTGTCATCATGGCATGCAAATTATGCAATTGTTAGACACAATAATTCAATCAGGCTGCCAGAACACTACGGGAAATAGAGGATGATAAGGTACGAGTGTGACAATGAGATGGCTGGTTGCTCCAATCAGATAGCAGAGCTCTCCGCTACGGTTTCAGCTCTGTGGCCAGCATACGGTCCAAGTGGAGAATGGTAAAATGTTTACTGTGCGTCCTACGATAAGAGTAGAATAAAGCCTTTCAGTCAACAAGCTTACAGTGTCTACCACAAACAAGCCATTGTGGTTGAACTGAATTAGGAAGTGTCTTGTGTGGAATTGTTAGGAATTGTGTGACTGTGTGTGTGTGTGTGTGTGTGTATATATATATATATATATATATATATATATATATATATATATATATATATATATATATATATATATATACATATAGTTATTTATTTTAGAATACATTTATATTAAAATGTAATTTATTCAAATAATTTTATTATTTTATTATTATTATTATTTTACAATTTTATTATTCAATTTTATTATTCATTGCAAACTGTTTGATTTTGGGTCTCAGACGAGGCTTGACTGGCCACAATCTCAGTACACTTGTATTGTTGTCGATCAGATCCATGTTGTACTAACAGGCGATATTCCTGCTGGGTATGAGATCTCATATCAGCCTCGAGCATTGATCCAAATAAGTCTTGTGCGTGAGAGAATGTGATTTTAATACACAAAATGCACCTCTCTAAATCTGATTGACTACAATTCATTCATGGTATATTTTGAAGCTATGTATAATTATGATCATTGTTTCACTGAATTCGTCCAAAAAATTTGAAGTTTCTTTTTCTCTGTGTCTGTCCAGATTAATCTCGGAGACGACCAGGGATGCCATCTCTGTAAGAATCATGCAGGTCACATGGTCAGGCACCACAGTCCTCATCATTTTCACCTTGCTGCAGTTTGTCCAATCGGAGCTGTCGGAGGGTCCTGTGGTTCCAGGTAAGCGTGCATGAGCCTAGTGTTGTGCTTTTATTCCCAGGTGCTGATGTAGATTGTGGATTCCCAGGTTATTTCCAAGCTATGTGGAATAGACACATACGCCCGCTAATTGCACCTGAACTTTAAAAAAAGCCAGTTATTTTTATTGGGAGCTCTTGCAAAAAAAAAAAAAAAAAAAAAAAAAAAAAAATATATATATATATATATTATATTGCAGTGCAGGCTTATGTGCTTTCCCCACATGGCTCTGGTGTGTTTTCCCCGTCTCGTCTGTCTTTCCAGTCATATGATGAACTGTCTGTTTGTGTGATGGACACCATTCAAGGGATTGTCAGATCAACTGGTTCTCTATTTCAGGCGTATGATGAATAATGTTAAACGAAAGGAGGATTTCAGGATAAACGACAGACTTCAATCAGGAGTGACTGCTATCTTCTGCCAATGTGCCTTTTATCATGAGTTTGAGAATTGAAGCGAATCCATTAAATAGAGTGAGACTATATGAAATTACTGAGCATTTAAAGAGACAGTTCACCCCAAAATCATTTAGTTAGGCTCATGTTGTACTGAATCCACATGACTTGGAAGATGCAGTAGTGAAATTAAATGGGGACTGGGTCTGTCAGTCTCCAAAATGATGAGAATGCGTCACAACATCCCTAAAAAGTAGTCCGTATGAATTGTGTCTTATGTAGTTACATTTTGATCAATGGATTCAAATGAACCACATCTGGTGTGCTTTTTCCCCCCATTTTAGGTTTACAATCACTAAGTCTGCATTTATTTGAACAAAAATACAGTAAAATATTGTGAAATATTATTACAATTTTAAACATATGTGTTCTAATTTTATATTTTTTTATAATGTAATACCTGTGATCAAAGCTGAATATTCAGCATCATTACTCCAGTCTTCAGTGTCACACGATCCTTCAGAAATCATTATAATATGATGATTTGATACTCAAGAAACATTTCTGATTATCATAAATGTTGAACACAGTTATGCTGCTTAATGTTTTTGTGGAAACTGTGAAGCACATTTTTCTTCAGGATTCTTTGCTGAATAGGAAGTTCAAAAGAACAACATTTATTTGAAATATAAATCTTTTGTAACATTATAAATGTCTTTACTGTCACTTTTGATCAATTTAAAAGTATCCTTCTTTAAAAAAACAAAAAAACAAACAAAAACAAACTCACTGTTCCTAAACTTTTGAACGGTAGAGTATAGAAAAGCACACACAAAAAAATCTATAAAGTCATATGGGTTTGGAATTGCTTCAGTTTGAAATAAATGAAGACAAATATTTATTGTGTGGGTGAATTTCAGTATTCCTCTAAAGCTCCACTTCATTTAAAACCATTTTTTTTCATCTCGAACAGTTCATCATCTAAGGACACCCGAGTGAGCGTGTCATCAGTTTCTTCATCACTAGCCTCATATTGTGTGGTTCCCTACAAAGCGTACTTTATTCCCACAATCCATCATGACCGACTTCCACAAGGAGCTCTCGCTTTGGCCCTCAGTATCTTCCTTTCCAGCCTTTCTCTCCCTAATTCACATCAGCCAGGATGATACCTCCCCAAATCACCCTGTTACTCAACCATTTACCTCTTTATTGCCTCGCACTCCTGTCCGTTACGATTCCTTCTCCTCACTTGTTTACCTTCCCTCCTTTCATTCCACCTCCTTTCCTCGTATTCCTTTGCCTGCTGCTTCAGAAACAATTTACTTGTCAGCTCGGTCTGTTGGTGCGCATCTCTCTCTGGGTTTAATGTTCTTTTCTGGTGTGTAATTTTAGTCGCGAGCAGGCGTGCGGTGATGCCTTTTGCTCGCTGCGAGCCTGCATTGATAGCTGGAGCCCGATATAGCAGCGTTAATGAACAGGGCTGAGCCAGGCGGATCCTTCCCGAAGTCCAATTCACTCCATCTGATGCGTGGCACAGGACCCGCCGCTGAGCTGTAAACAGATGCGGTAGACAAACAATGAACAGTGGGCCGCTGAGCATGATGGCTTGCAGTCTCCAACCACCTGACAATCCCAGAGTTTCTTTGATGGAACTGGTTTTGTGTTGTGTTATAGACTAGATATAGACGCACATTAATGCATCATGATATCAATTCCTATGAGGCTACTGACCTTATAGTCAATTTGGAATCAAAATGGACCCTGTTTATTTTTTTAATCCACTTTCCGGGTCTATTTTGAATGATTCATTGGTGCAAAGGAAAAACAGATGTTTGTATTTGTAATCTTTAATGAAAATATAAGTATTTTCTGTCATGATTCTGCCTTAGTATCCTTGATTTTCCTAGTCGTGAGGCAGGATCATGACAGAATCATGTCTTGTGTACAAGCGCATGGCCAATTGTTTGGACCATGTGCTTGTGTTGTCTCGTTATGTTACCCCGCCCCCTTGTTATCCTCGTCTCGTCATTATTGTCTAGTCAGTTTCACCTGTCCTTTTGTCATTAGTGTTCCCTTTATAATCCCCTTGTGTTTGCTGTCCTGTGTCGGTTCATTGTTTGATGTAAGTGACATACGTTGTGTGCATCTAGCTGTGAGTAACTTGTTGGAAGTCTTGTTTAAGAGAAATATTTGTTCCTGTCTTAGTAGTTAGTTTATTGTCTGAGTTTTAGTCTAGTGTATCCTGTCTTGTTTTGCCCCATCGAGGGTTTTGTTTTCTGTTTTTGTCATCAATAAACCCCTGTTTGTAGTATTTGCTGTCTGCAATTGGGTTCATCCTTCTGCCACATAACAGAATGAACCGACCAAAGCCGAACCCAGCAGACGTTCAGTCCGTCTCCGCTTGTCTTCAGCCTTCTGACCCGGCACTGTGGTGGCGCTCGGCTATCTCTGACAGTTCCAATGGCAAGCTTCCTTTCCCTCCCCAGGGTGAGTTGACCCTGAAGAGGTACGCCCAGGTCATTGAGGAGAGGAGGTTCTTCCTGCCGGAGACCCTGGTCAACCGCTACCTTGTCGTGGGTCTCAAAGTCGTCCCTCCCCTTGCTGATCGAGAGAGTTTGGTCCGCCGTCCGTTTTGCAACATGGTGGACTACTTGTCTCGGAGGGAGCAGCCAGGTCGACCTGGATCTTCACCTCCTGCCACACTTCCAGTCATCCCTGAGGGTCGCATCTTAGCCGTCGTGACACAGGAGGACCAAGCGTCTTCCACCCTGACTCCCGGTCCACCACCCGTGTCCATCAGCACCCGTGGAAAGCGTGGAAGACGTTTGTCGTGGGAGTCAGCGTCGGAGTCATCCTCCACGGAATCCCCCTTGCCTGCGGTGGTCTCGCCAGTACCTGCTTCGTCTCCCTCTTCGCCCCCCTTAGTGGTCTTAAGCCTGGCTACGGACTCAGCTCCGCAACCCAGAAGGAAGGAGGAAGGGAGCCTCTTGTTATCCTTCTCTGTCTCCCCCAGAGCCCGCTACTTCAAGCGCCGTCCATGAGCCCGCTACTTCAAGCGCCGTCCATGAGCCCGCTACTTCAAGCGCCGTCCATGAGCCCGCTACTTCAAGCGCCGTCCATGAGCCCGCTACTTCAAGCGCCGTCCATGAGCCCGCTACTTCAAGCGCCGTCCATGAGCCCGCTACTTCAAGCGCCGTCCATGAGCCCGCTACTTCAAGCGCCGTCCATGAGCCCGCTACTTCAAGCGCCGTCCATGAGCCCGCTACTTCAAGCGCCGTCCATGAGCCCGCTCCAGCCAGCGCCGTCCATGAGCCCGCTCCAGCAAGTGCCGTCCCAAAATCTACTGAGAGACTCGCGGCCGATCTAGCCGCAAAAGAAGTCCTGAAATCGATTTCTGCTCGTCATGAAATGCCCATCTTTCTTGCTGCAAAGACCCTGTCTGATTATTTGTCATGTCTAGCCAAAATCCTAGAAGTGTCTCGTCCCCAGCCCCGGTATCTGCCACTGAGATCGCTGCACCCAGTCCTGCCGCTTCGCCTGCTATGTTCCCTGTCAGGAGTCCCGTTTCCTCACCCTCTGTGTCCTCCGTGTCTGAATCTGTTGCTGCCACTAGTTCCCAGACTGTTTCCCCGTTCGTCCCTGTCTCCACCAGCCCCCGGACTGTTTCCCCGTTTGTTCCTGTTGCCACTAGTCCCCGGACTGTTTCCCCGTTTGTTCCTGTCACCACTAGTCCCCGGACTGTTTCCCCATTAGCCCCTGTCACCACTAGTCCCCGGACTGTTTTCCCTGTTTCCACTAAGCCCCGGACTGTTTCCCCCAAGACCTCTCCTCGTGTGTCTCCGTCTAAACCTGCCCAGAGTCCTCGTCCTCAGCCCTCATCCCGTGGGCCCAAGACCCCCAGTCCTCCCATCCACCCTGGACCTCCCCACATTAACTCTGTGTTTCCTCCACCTCCTTTGCCTTGTATGTTGTATTTGATGTTTCACCCCAGCCCTGTTATTGTTTTTTCTTGTTTGCCATTTATTAATGTTTTGTTGGTTCGTGTCTTTGTCACAGTCTGTCATGTCCCGTGTTTAATGTCCCCTTGAGGAGCGTCTGGTAGCCGCTCCTTAAGGTGGGGGTTCTGTCATGATTCTGCCTTAGTATCCTTGATTTTCCTAGTCGTGAGGCAGGATCATGACAGAATCATGTCTTGTGTACAAGCGCATGGCCAATTGTTTGGACCATGTGCTTGTGTTGTCTCGTTATGTTACCCCGCCCCCTTGTTATCCTCGTCTCGTCATTATTGTCTAGTCAGTTTCACCTGACCTTTTGTCATTAGTGTTCCCTTTATAATCCCCTTGTGTTTGCTGTCCTGTGTCGGTTCATTGTTTGATGTAAGTGACATACGTTGTGTGCATCTAGCTGTGAGTAACTTGTTGGAAGTCTTGTTTAAGAGAAATATTTGTTCCTGTCTTAGTTGTTAGTTTATTGTCTTAGTCTAGTGTATCCTGTCTTGTTTTGCCCCATCGAGGGTTTTCTGTTTTTGTCATCAATAAACCCCTGTTTGTATTTGCTGTCTGCAATTGGGTTCATCCTTCTGCCACATAACATTTTCTCTTCCTCTGACACAACGCTCCTTTTTCTGTTGAGTTCACTGAGGCCTTGAGTGTTATTCGGTAATGTTAACCAATAGACTATAGCTATTGGTGATTTGTTTTAGCAAATTCTTAATCTGATTGGCTTTTCTCACTTTTCATAATCCTAGCAAGTCACGATGGATATAATCAAGTCTTGATATACACTACCATTCAAAGGCTCTTGTGCTCAGCAAGGCTGCATTTATTTGATGGAAATACAGTAAAAACAGTAATATTGTGAAATTATTATTACAATTTAAAAGAACTGTTTTTGAATTTGAAAATGTAATTTATTCCAGTGATCAAAGCTGAATTTTCAGCATTTCTCTTTCAGAAATCAAACAATTATGATTATTATCAAAGTTGAAAACAGTTCATATTTTTGTGGAAATCATTTTTCCAGGATTCTTTGAATAGGAAGTTAAAAAGTATTCAATGGAAATATTTTGTTACATTATAAATGTATTTACTGTCACCTCAATGTGTCCTTGCTCAAAAAAGTATTCATTTCTTTCAACAGACTTACAGACGCCAAACTTTTGAATGGTAGTTATTTTTTTACTCATTGCTGTAAATGGATTGTAAGTAAATGGGTTGTAAATTTAAATTCTTGCAGACTTTAAGTACACAGGAGTATACTGTTACAATTGAGTATAAATGTTCACTCTATCATATTTTTGAAAGCAAATGAATAATTTTACTCTTATTCATTACTCGAGTTTCTTTTGCTACTTTTACTATGGTAAACCACAGAAAACATCACTGTTGGAAATGCAAGTTGAATAACTATTTGTTCAGTAGAATCAGTCGAAATAGTTCACTTACAGTTGCAGTCTGAATGACTTGATCGTGAATAAGTTTTTGTTCTGAATTGCTGGATTATTTTAGATTAACTTGCATAGACGTTTGCCATTCACTCATATTTTTGATAGGAACTTGATTCACTCCAGAAGACATTCTACTGACTATAAGTAACTATAAGTAACATTCTGATAATACTGTCTGGCTGTACATTATTCCTTATATATTGGTTTTCTATTTATGGACATCTATATCTACAATATCTACACCTCTATGTGAGTCAATGAGGAGGAAAAAAATACAGGTGGACTAATGGGTCATAGCTGGATATCTGACCGAATGCATAACACAGCAGATTTGTAGCTGTGCATCATGGGACCAGGCACTTGAAGGGGGCGCACGCTCATCCCTCATGTGATGCTGACAGCAGCACTTCGGTCCGCATATGTTCCGCTGCCCTGCCATACCAAGACGCTCCGTCAGTGTCCTACTCGCGGTGATTAAATATGTAGTTAATACAGCACTATAAGAATATTGAATTACGCCACAGCCGCTGTGACCTTTTTTGAAATTACAGGGCCAATAGAGCGAGACGAGCGCTGCACTTTATAGCAGGTGCTAGCTTGAACACAGCCTGAAGGAGAATACATTCACATGGCTGATGACCGGCTCGTACTCGCTGAACGCCTCCGAAACACTAAACTGCAACAGATGTACAGCACCTGTACTGTACTTTCCTCAATACCTGTTTGTCACTGTTTATTGCATAATTATTTCATAGTCCCTATATCTACACTATGTCATTATAGCTCCCCCTGGGAATTTTACCCAATGCTGACCGATTTTTTTTCATCACTGTTGGGGTAAAATGCTCCTGTTACTGCCTTATACTGTATTTACCTGATTTTTAACTAAACTTTTTCAAAATTTTTATTATGTCCATTTGCACACATTATGTATGTACATCATCAATCCTTCTTCCAAAATGTGTTTTCGTCTTACCCTGATTCACTATGGTAAGCCTATTAAAAGCGTATTATATATTTTAGACCTGTCGGGATGGTTTTCGTGGGAAACTGCGTACATATGTCACTCGTCGTATCTATAAATAGAGAAAAGTTGCTCCGGCTACTCTGACGTGTATCTGTGGAAGTGGCAGAGGTTAGTTATCACGATCGAGAAAGGTTGATATGGAAAACCTCAAACCTCCAGGGAATCACCAGTTTTAAACAAAGGCCGAACTGAGGAGAGTCTAATAGCAAAAAGAGAAAGTAACAGGGCTCGTAATAAAACAAGAATCAACATTGGCATGCCTTTTCGAAGAAGGCGAGAACTGAGGGATTTGAAATGTTGTAAAAGTGATGTGGAGGTGGTGTTTTTATTACTCAACAGGTGAGGAAGGTATTTTATTGACAGATAAACTGCCATATGTAGCTCTCTAACAGAGTTGATTGTAAAGCATTATCTATTGTGAAGGGTAATTTCATTATGGTTGTTGTAGCCCTGTGCTGGAATTAATTTCAAGAAAGTACCGTGTTTACTAATGAGTAAAGCTACAGTAACGTCTTCAGCTAGTCAGCTTGAGATCCTTTCCATCTAAACTGGTTATATCTCTTAAACCTAGTAGTGAATGTTTTATGAGCAGAAGGATAACCATATTCATCCGCACGGTCACACAGAGCCGAAGCACAACCAAAACAATGTTCTTCTGCATTTTTTTTTCTCTTTTCTTTTGATTGTCAAATACTTTAGGGTGGCTTACGTCAAGTTTTGTTGTGCTGGTGAAAAAGTCAAAATGTTCTGGTTGGTTTATAGATATATGTATGTTTTGAATGTTAGTTTTTATTAGTGACGTTGCCGAAGTGACATTTGAATTTTTATTTTTTTATTATGTTTGCAGTAGAAGGGAATTTGGGTCACACTTTAGATTCTCACTATTAATTAACTATTAACTATGACTTTTGCCTCAATAAACTCTTAATTACTGGTTATTAATATTTAGTAAGGTTGTTGTTAAGTTTGAGTAGCTATTGGGTTGGAGTGAGGGATGTAGATAGGGTCATGCTGAATATGGCATTAATATGTGCTTTATAATTACCAATAAACAGTCAATATCCTAGTAATCCAATATGCTAATAAGCAACTAGTTAATAGCGAGAATCGGACCTTAAACTAAAGTGTTACCGGGAATTTCTTCCAGGATCTGGATGTGTTGTAGGCCAGATTTGAACCTGTGTCGCTCACTTGAGCTCCATGGCTCAATTTGTTAGGAGCACATATAACCTCTGCACAAAGGCTCAAACTTGTTTTTGTTTTCCTTTAAAATGGCCTATGGTACATTTATTTGCTCTAGAAAACAGCGGTGGACAAACTGAAACTTGTTAACTATTCAGTAAACATACCTGATTTTAGCCATTGAAACATATTGTCTGTTTTTTTTCTTTACACCAGTATTGTTTTGAATCAATCTATAAATGTTGTCTAATGGTCTCTGTTTTAGTTTTAGCTCATTCAATCCCAACAACTGTTTTTAGCCCCTTTAAATAATGTTAGTCAATGTTCTGTTCCACTCCCTATTTATACCCAAACAAACCGTTTCCCCCCCCCCCCCCCCCCGAGAGCAGTATAAACCAATCACCTCAAAGAAGCCGAGTTTGTCCGATTTCATCCAAGCCATCATCTCCACTTGTTCAGATACACCATTCACCTAAATGATGTGCAATTTAACTGGTAATGTCCGCTCTTGGCACACGGCGCAGGAAAGCTTTTTACCAATGAGACGGGTACAAATCACACAGTTATGGCAACGCTACTCGCAAGGACTTCACCTCTGGAGAAGAGCAATTGAACATTACTTTGCACAGCACTTTACAAATTGCCTTGTAATTGTGTTTGTTTGAAAAACGTTGATTTCAGTGCCATATTTTCATTTCTCTTTTGTCGGAGACAGGGCCATTATTGAAACACATTGGAGTGGACCGGGGTTGATATAGACAAGTATAGAGGTAACAAATGGAAAGTTCCACGAAAGTAATTTAGCGCTGAAATGCAGAGGCAAGCGCCTCTGTAATTTAGTGAGAAAAATATAGAAGATGTTTACAAGATGGCAGGTTTATTCAGACATGACACAAGAAAACTTTTCCATGTAAATCAGGATGTATATGTTGCTGTCGGAGCATAAAAGGTCTCCAAAGTTACAAAGCAAAAGTTACTCCAAAGCGAGTTGTTCTCTATATCAGTAAACACTGTTTCTGATATACAAACAAACTTGTTTCAGAAAGGGGGGCTTCATAGAGACTGGAACTTAACAGCGTTACTGACAGACTGTGAACAGAGGTGCTGCAACAATGTCAACTATGGTGAAAATAATGTGTTTTTTTAACATTCAAGCATAAAAACCTATTCTAGTAGAACCCAAAAACAAAATCAAGACTTTGTAAAAGGGTATAATAGGTTCCCTTTAAGTCAGCAGATGCAAAAATGGTGTTATCAGCGGGCGCTGCTCATTTTTATTCAAGTCCTATTAGCAGTGTTGTGCCTGAACGCGTTCTATGAACGATAGTTCATGAACTCGTTCATATTTTGGGCGAACGTGAACTGAACGTACTGAATTACTGCCTGATGAACGTTACTGTGAACTCGTTCATTCTGGTGTCTGTGAACGCACGCTCTCTCAGTTTAACTTCGTTCAATAGGGTGGCAGATTTCTATAGAGCCTTCCAGGCGAAAACCCGGCTAAAACACACCGTAAACAGGCCTTAATTTGTAGCGAAAAAAACACCCAATCTGGCAACACCAGCCACCAGTGTCGCACCGCGGCCGCCGCATGCGTCATCAAGACAAAAAGCAGCATGTAGTCGACAAAGCAGCGAGCGAGGGGGCGTCGTATGATTATTTAAACGAGTTTTATGACAAGGTCGGTGAGGATGAGAAAAATCTTACATTTCTGTGCAAACTCTGCCCGTCGATAAAATAATTGCTGTCTGTGGTTGTATATGGGCTGTGGCAATAATTTTAAAAAAAAGAAGCTCGCAACAACATATGGAAAAAAAGAACTATGAACTAGTTCATTTTTTGAACTATGAACTATGAACTGAACTAGTTCATTTTAAAATTTGTGAACTGAACTTTGAACTAGTTCATGTAGAAAATTTACTTTCCCAACACTGCCTATTAGATATATTAGATGTTCTAACAAATGACAAATTAGCAGCGGATGATGCTTGCGTTGAGAGGTGTGTTTAATGCCAAAGGGTCTTTATGAACTAGCCTTTTTTAACGGTATGGACCCCTACTCACTAGCTATGTTTCCATTTAAAGTTGCCAATTTAAAGGTGCTCTAAGCGATGTCAAGCGGTTTTTAGGCCAAAACATTTTTTGTCACATACAGCAACCATCTCCTCACTATCCACTAGCTGCCTGTCCCCTGAACACACTGTAAAAAAACACGGTCTCTGCAGACACCCCAGGCTCCACAAACGGCAACAAAAACAAATTCCGGCAACCCGCTCCACGAAACATGACAAACTGTTCCAGCCAATCACCGACAAGCAGGACTTGGGGGCGGGGTTTGGGGGGTTAGTGCGCGGATGAGGAGGAGGGAGGGTCTAGCTAGCCTCCGTTTTGTTTGACAATACTTTAAACGTCAACAAGAAGTGACGTCACCCGACATCGCTTAGAGAACCTTTAACTTGTGTACAAAATTGGAATATCACATAAAACATTTGCGAATAAAGCACAATTTCCATCCAGTAAGTCGAAGAGAACAAAATCGTAACTTCTTAAAAAAACCGGTGACAAATATCACTAAAAAACGCGGTCATGTTATCTAGTTTTTTAGAGGAGGATGCTTGATGTTTGGGAACGCAGGTGATTATACCGAACGGATGACAGACTTTACCATTTCAGAATGACCAAAACAACATCTCAGATGTTGTGCAATGAGCTCAGTCCGCTGGTTAGTCAAGTTTTGCCGTCCCATCGCGCAGTCACATGACTTTTTAAGGAATTTATTCAGTAAATGTGTTTCCATCGTAGTTTATTCACATGTCTTCTTATCGGATAAAACACGTATGCACTTTTTCATTTATGTGCATCTTGCCGTTTCCATTCAGCGTTTTTTTACGCGATATCCCACAATTTGCATAAAAGTGGATGGAAGCATGGCTAATGACTGGTAAGATTAGGATTGTGTAATCTCCATACCATGACCGAGGGTTTTGAAGTGCACACCTGTCTTGACAGGAATGAACCTTAAGACCAGCCAATCATGTGATAAGTGCAAATCAGGAGCAGGAAAGCAAACTAATAGTGCTCGATTCATGCGTGGTAATCTCTCTGTGAGAGCCGGTGAGTTTCCTGTAATTGAGAAAAGGATGAAAAGATGAAGGAATATGAGCCGCCGTTACGTTTCCAAAGTGCTGACAGAACAAACATTTACAGCCCACACATTGAGTTATCTTGGGAAATCCTAATCATTTTCTAGAATATAAAGAAAGATTCCTCGCATGCGTTCTTTGCTGGAATTCAATTCTGTTTGTAATCGGTTGAGGAAATCTCAATCGGAAAACAGATTCAGATTCGATGGAACATTGATAATATTAGATTATTTTTATGATCTCATACATACAAATGACACCAACTGGGAATGTATACATACAAATGACAATATCCAACAGAATCCAATTTGTTGTTTAATATTTGTGTAACACTAAATTGAAATGGGTGTTTTGTTGCGTTTAGTCAGTTTGTTTTGTGGATATTTACATGTACAAGTTGACTTTTAACAGATATGCACTGCCATTCAAAACTTTTTTTTGACAATTAATAATAGCCTACTTTTATTCAGCAAGGATGCATTTAATTGATCAAAAGTGACAGTAAAGATTTAAAATGTTACAAAAGGTTTTTTTTTATTTAAAATAAATGCTTTTCTTTTGAACTTTCTATTCATCAAATAATCATGTTCAATGTATCGAGTAGTAAAAGTATATGTGAAGCAGTAAATATAAAAAAAAATGAGAAAATCGTGGACAAAATATTCATATCCCCCCTCAGGTTGAACTTCTGTTTGTATGTTACAGGTTCATTCATTCATTCAATCTCAATTTATGTGTTTCTGTGCAAACAGAAGTCTTTTAAAATCATTTGCTATTGGACCGCTTCATCTGTCCACACTCCCCCCCCCCCCGTAGCAATGGCCTATCGAGCGTTTGATGAAAATCATCTCTGGATGTGATATGACACATATCAACCAAAAGCAGCAGCCACGCACTCATCTCGCTATGGAAGCTGATATTCAGCAATCACACAATTTATTTGTCTCCATCTTTCCATCAACGCACACCCTGCGGACTCTCACCGTCTCTCTCGACTCCCGGCAGGCTCTACGCCGAGTGATGATATCTTATTCCTCGTAGCATTCGTTGTGTCTACAGCAATGACACACTCGTTAAATCCTGAAACTTGTTCGCCACAAGTGCACGGTTTGTGATCAAACTCAAAATATCAAAAGCAAAGTGAGTAAAACTTCCTCGTTTAACTTCTCGCCGGAGAAGAGTCGAAACGTTCCTGACAAACCAGTCAGCGTGAGTCAGCTCCATACGCCTGGCGATAATATCTGAAAATAGAACATGTATTGTTGGGTTGAAAGCATCAGAGATTCGGTGTCTGGATGGTTCGTCTGTCTTCCTTCTCAGAGCTTTCAAAAATGATACATTTGAAGGGGTAATTCACCCAAAAATTACGCTTCTGTCATCATTTACTCACCCTCATGAGCTTTCAAGCTTTAAATGGGATGCAAAAGTATCATACAAATGGTGCATATGACATTGGCGCTTTATACAATTCATCTAAAGCAATGCAAAATGATGGTCAAGGCTGGTTTTCACTAGCATTTCTTCCTTTTTGACCCTGTGCCTTTGTCTTCCATCAAACTCACCTGGTGCAAACAAAAGGCGGACAGGTTAGACAGGACTCTCTACTGGGCTGTGATAGGAAATCCATGAGGCTACGTGCCAAGGTGGAAAATGAGATTCCCTGTCTTTACAAGCCATTCGGCCTCATGCAAATATCACGTTTGAGAACACTTACACCTATTTATTTGGTGAGAGACGTGGGTGTTCTGTTTCAATCATTGCTGATGGTTTAGTTTGTGTGTGTGTGTGTGTGGTCTAAGATTGCCGCAATTTGTGATTTGCTGAAGAGGCCAACTCCTGTGCCACTTGCTGTTTCCTAGCATGCATTAATCCTCCTATGCATCCAAAAGACTTCGGCTGTGTCCGAAATCGCCCCCTATACCATTAAATAGGGCACTTATTTGAGGGGACAGCCATTTGTAGTGGTGTCCGAAACCATAGTGGACGTTATCGGGTGCACTCATTTAATCCCATAATGCACCGCAATAACTAGTGTAATACCGATATACGCTCAATGGCTAGAGAATACCCATGATGCAATGTAAGGTATAAATTCCTTTTTAATTGATTTTAAATCGTTTAATTAAGGTTTATCTATGTTTTTTTTTTCCATGGCAAGATAAATCTTTTCATTACTATTGGATCTACCAGTTTGCTAAGTTTCAAATGATTATTAAACGGCACAAACACTGTCGATGCAAAAGCGGCCGCCCTTCCGGCGCACTCAGTGTCTGAATTCACTCACTCGTTTTCATTCACTTCTTCAAGTGGACTATATTAGTGAACTAGGGAATATGGTATAGGGTTAAGGGGGCGATTTTGAATAATGTAAATGTAATATCCTGGCCCCACTTTTCAATATGATAAAGGTAAATACGGACTTGGGCTGTCAAGATACAAAATGACCAAAGAAAAAATCATCACAAAAGTGGAACATACGACTTTTGCACTGTATTCCAAGTCATTTGAAATTATACAACAAAAATACAAATAAGCATCCTTAAAGCAGTCCATGTGAATAATGCTCTATGTTTCAAATAACTATGAGAGGAACACAATGAAAAATCATGAGTAGCTGATAATCACATGACATAGTCTGTAAATGAATCATTTTTCGAGTTGGATCTTTTCAGTGAATCAGTTGATCCAGTTCACACTGTAACCTGATCATGGAATCATGGAGATGAACTTTGAGAACTGGATTAGTCCATTTGGTGAGCAAATCATTCTGGTTTTGTGAACTGAATCAACTGATTCACTGAAAAGATCTAACTTATAAGGATGATTTGTTAACTAATCAGACATTTTCTTCTTATTTCATGAATTTCAGTGAACTGCTTAAAATTTGAGTTTTTTTCTTATTATTTCACTTCAAAAGACTTAAAATATTGCATTCGAGTCCCAATGAATGCTTTTTGATGCTTGAGTCAGACTCTGACATCCACTTTTGTCATTCACTTAAATAATATGGCAAAGCGTGGCAATAAAACATTAGAACGAAAATCATGTTGGTTTGAAAACACATACAATTAGATTTTCTTTCAGGAGCCATATATACTGAAATTTCTCTTATAATCTGTATAATCTTTGAGACAGTTATTACCCTGGGATCGTTTGAATGAAATTCTTAATTATTGGTTTTATTGACTTTATCGCAAGAAGGACTAAGGTCCAACCGCCAGGTCACGTGAACGTGTAGTCATAGAGTTTTGCATCTTTTCCCATTAGCTGATGAGTGAAGCGCATTAATTCCTCTGCGAGGGTTTTCATGAATATGTAGTGTTATTTCAACGCGGCTTCTTTCTTAAGTGCGACATTTAGCGCTGCTTTTGAAAGGATTGAATGATGCCAGTTTCCATTTCTATCCGTCTTTCTCCTCCCCTCCCGGGTGGGATATTAAAGATGATCTCCGATTTGGCAGCTCTCTTCCTTTTTAAAAGAGAAGCTATTTCAATCTTTTCATTTGTCAATCACAGCTCCGCCACGTCCGGGCCAGGAAATAATTGTCCGCGTCTCTCCTCTTCCCTGGAGTGGCCGAGCGCTTTTGCATGAGAAAAGAGAGTGAGCGGAGGAGGAGGAGGAGAGGAGAGGTGAGGCTGGAATAGATGCGGGGCTGCATTGTTTTCATCGCTGGGTTTTTGTTTACCATGCCAGGAGAGTCGCGGTCCACCGAGGCAATCAGTGAGAATGTCTTCTTACATTTACAAGAGGGTTTCTGTATGTGATGCTGAAGCTTCTGGCGAGAGAAGACACTCACTTCAGCACATTGGCTGTTAGATTTCAGCTTGCATCTTAACTGCTACTATTTTTCATGTCGTTATTGGCTAAATATAGATGCGTTTTAGTGATCCAGAGTGTGTGAGCAACATCATGCCACATTTTACAAATCAATATTCATGTAGTTAGGTTGAATCATGGTGCTGTAAAACTCTCATCGTTCTCTTGACTGGCCGTTAGCAGAAAACACACATATACATCACAATAATAATGTTGATCCCTTTAATGTCCTTTTAATGTATGCTATTGCATTTGGTGATGAAATACGTGGAAATGACAGACTTTTTTTCAGCATTTTCATGTTTAATGTAGAGGCAGGAACATACCTAAATGGACATTGTGAAGGAAAAAAATGAGATGGGAGGAAAAATTAGAAGTGCTTTTGCGTTCCCCGAGAAACTTTGTGTTCGCTCGCAAAGAACACAAAAGTTTTGCGAGAGAACGTAAAGTTTTTCGGGGGAACACAAACGTTTTCTCCGCAGTAAAGACATTTACAATGATTTTTGTTTCAAAGAAATGGTACACTGTATCGTGCACTACACACTACGCAATACACACACAATTGTATGATCAATAAGCTATGACCACATATGTTTTTACATTGCTTTAACTCACCAAATAAGTTAAGCTATTTTTTATGTTATACAAGATTCAACAATTTTTTAAGTCAGTTTAATGTAATTTAAGTTGAAATGACTTAAACATCCAAGTTGATTGTACTTAAAAATTTAAGGCAGCAACTCTTTTTCTTTTAAACTTCCTATTCATCAAAGTATCCTGAAAAAAAACTCTTTTCAACATTGATAATGATAAGAAATGTTCCCTGAGCATATTAAAATGATTTCTGAAGGACCATGAAGTAATGATGCTGAACATTCAGCTTGGACATCACAGGGATAAATCACATTTTAATTGATATTTAGGATAGAAAATAAAGATGCAATAATATTTCACAATATTACTGTTTTGTTTTTTTTACAATTTTTTTTTTATTTTTTTTTTAACATAAACATTAGGAAATTTTACTGACCCCAAACTTTTAAATGTTAGTGTAACTTGGAGCACAAATAAGGTTTGGATGAAAATAAAATGCTCTCAAAGAGTTTTAAACTAATCACAAAGTTCAGAAAGAGTTGACGCAATAACTTTTTTGATGATAGGTCAAAAAATTTATCAACTTGATTTAACATTTTGGTAAAAAGTGCAGAAAGCAATGTAGAGATTCAAATGAGCCATTCCTCAAACTCCAGCGTTTGTTTGATTTGTTTCAGCTGTTATTTAGGTGAAGACACTGATTAAGTGCTGATGAGTTGTAAACGGTCTCTAGCTGAATTTTCAGGTGTTTTCTACACAGTGCTAATGTTTCATTTTTGTGAGATGTGCGCTGCGTTTCCCTCCCTTGACAGCATCTCAGAGCCGCTTTTATAACTCCATATACCGGCACGCAGCTGTTTCTAAAACACACAAACAGGTTGGATTAATCAGTGCTCTTATATTCATAAGCACGCCGAGCTCTCGTAATTCTACGAGTGTCTATCCCGATGAGTCTGAGTGTGTAATGCTAAGCACCTGTACGCATGCTATGAAATATTGATGTGCATTTGTTGGTATCTGTTTAATGAGCAGCTCAGGGCTTTGTTTATTAGCCTGAAGGCCATAGATGCTGTTCTGATGAACAGAACTGGAAACCTTCCCCATCTCTTCTGATCCGTTCTTAGAGTTAATCTAGAGGGATGCAACTTTATGAGTCATGAGACTCGAGCGAGCTCTCGAGACCCCTGCTGATGTCTGCTGGCTCCCAAAACGCAGCGGTTCTTCATATTGGCCCTCTGTTTATTTCCTACATAATGTGAGTGATATTGTGCTGTTCAGAGGCACCGGCTCATAACATCTTTTAGGAAATGAAAAATAGAGAGTGTGTTATCTGGGTTTATCAGCACTGTGCTGTCGCCTGGCCTTGATCCAACTTATCTCCAGCGTGCTCCGTGCCGAGGTCATGTTTACGATGTTTTCGGCTACTCTGGGGGAACATTTATTTCTGAATCTTATAGAGTTTTACTAGACCATTATATATATAAAAAATAAAATAAAAAAAACATCTGTGAAATTATTGTAGAACAAGATAATAGGATATTTAAAAGTTTGGTTTAGGGGTGTTTCTTTATGAGCACTTTTATGTCCCAGAGGATGATTTATTTTTTATTAAATGATTATTAAATTATTTTTTATTAAATGATTATTAAATTAATAAATAAATGATTAAATCCTGCTAAGCGTTTACTCTTTGAATTCTTGCACCGGGAACAATCAACACAAGTCGATGCCATTATGATTTAAAGTATGCTAAGATGTATTTTCAACTACAATACGGCAGTATTTGACTCTGGTAAGTGTATCCATAGCAGACTGGTGGGCAGCATTCCCAGTGCATTATGGGTGTTGAAGTTTTCCTACCTATTTTGGCAAAAGGGAAAACTACAGCCTTTTTTCAGTTCCCTTTCGAGGGAACTCGCGATGCGTCGATGACGCTTTGGGAACGCTCCTGCGTGATTGCGTCTGAAGCACTTATGTCAACTAGTCCAACGGCGAGAGTGAGCGTCACTTGCCTAGGCAGCGCTTAGATTATGGGTCTGCATATCTGCAATAATTAAGTGGCTTTATCTCACGTTTGCCGAGGCAACGTGTATATGATATTCCGCAATGTATAATATGCGCAGGGTTCACCCCAGCCCAGAGATTTGGAACCTGTGGGTTTGGCCTCTGAGGGGGCCCAACTCATCGTCTTTGGTTTCTCAACTGAGGTTGTGGAGACCATACTTCTCTCCAGAGCTCCCTCCAAGAGGAAACTGTATGTATTAAGTGATAGGTTTTCACTTCATATTGCGGATCTCAAACAGTGGGGCCCAGTTTACTGCCCGATTGGTGCAGTGCTGGAGTTACTGCAGGTTCGTTTTTCCGCAGGGTTATCCCCTTCCACACTAAAGGTGCACGTGGCGGCCTTAGTGCCTACCATGTCCCTTTTGGTGGTATTTCCCCGAGGGGGGGAAACCTTTGTTCGTTTCTTGCATGGTGCCTTTAGACCAGGATAGGAGTATGGCGGCTTAGAAGCCTTATTATACAAGTAGTTATCCCTGTAGGATGTGGTATGCGGCGGGCTGGTCCTCTCCACTCACATTTGTAAGGTTTTACAACTTCGACCTGGGCGCTTCCCCAGGTTCACAGGTGCTCTTGTCTCAGTTGTGCTCTCAGTATTCACACAGACAGGCTTTTGTTCGTATGGCGTGTTGGGCATTCTCGTTCCCAAAGCGCCATCGACGCATCGCGAGTTCCCTCGAAAGGGAACGTCTCAGGTTACGACTGTAACCCTAGTTCCCTGAGAAGGGAACGAGACGATGCGTCACTTTGCCATACTTCCTACATCCCTGTGATCGACTTGCTTAGGCCTTTTTTCGAAGCTAATGCGGTTCTAAACCGGATGTGCTTTTATCCTTTCCTGGTCGTGACGTCACCCGCCCGTGACGCTCACTCTCGCCGTTGGACTATTAGACATAAGTGAAAAGAAAGCAATGTAGAGATTCAAATGAGCCATTCCTCAAACTCCAGCATTTGTTTGATTTGTTTCAGCTGTTATTTAGGTGAAGACACTGATTAAGTGCTGATGAGTTGTAAACGGTCTCTAGCTGAATTTTCAGGTGTTTTCTACACAGTGCTAACGTTTCATTTTTGTGAGATGTGCGCTGCGTTTCCCTCCCTTGACAGCATCTCAGAGCCGCTTTTATAACTCCATATACCGGCACGCAGCTGTTTCTAAAACACACAAACAGGTTGGATTAGTGCTCTTATATTCATAAGCACGCCGAGCTCTCGTAATTCTACGAGTGTCTATCCCGATGAGTCTGAGTGTGTAATGCTAAGCACCTGTACGCATGCTATGAAATATTGATGTGCATTTGTTGGTATCTGTTTAATGAGCAGCTCAGGGCTTTGTTTATTAGCCTGAAGGCCATAGATGCTGTTCTGATGAACAGAACTGGAAACCTTCCCCATCTCTTCTGATCCGTTCTTAGAGTTAATCTAGAAAAGTGATGATGCGTCACTTTGCCATACTTCCTACATCCCTGTGATCGACTTGCTTAGGCCTTTTTTCGAAGCTAATGCGGTTCTAAACCGGATGTGCTTTTATCCTTTCCTGGTCGTAACGTCACCCGCCCGTGACGCTCACTCTCGCCGTTGGACTATTAGACATAAGTGCTTCAGACGCAATCACGCAGGAGCGTTCCCAAAGCGTCATCGACGCATCGTCTCATTCCCTTCTCAGGGAACTAGGGTTACAGTCGTAACCTGAGACGTTTTCTCAAGTCAGGTAGCAACAATTTCAAAAGTAGTTTCCGCTTTCAACTGCATAGACAGTCAAGTTTTATTGAAATCCCATTTTGCCACCGGTGAAAAACCCATTTAAAATGGTCTTGAAATGTTTTCATAAGTGCTTCGTTATTAATTTTACTTTTCAAATGCCTTGTGTAGATTTTATTGCTGTACCAAACTTTCGATCTTAAAAAGGGTTGTTATTGTCAACTAAAATTAAAACTAAAACTATTTTAACTAATTGAAATGAATCAGAAATAAAATAAATAGGATTCGATCTAGAAATATAAAAATATAAAAATTATATGAAAAACTTAAATCTAAAAAACACATTTATTCCAGTCAATTGCCAAGACAATACTCCTTTGTTGAAGTATTAAATTACTAAAACTATAAAACAGAAATACAATTAAATAAAGCTAATTTGAAATTATTATTGAAAAAAAAAACTAATAAACAAAACCTTATTAAAGCTTAAACTAAATTTAAATTGAAAACTGAAAATACAAAAATGAAATATTAATAAATAATGTAATAGTAAACAATACCAAAATAACATTGCTTGTAAAATATTAAAATCGATTAAGGAGTATGAATTATTCGACTTTAAAGCTTTGCCAGTAATCAAAGAGTGTCAGAAATATAAACTATTTCAGTGTTTTATCATGTGAAAATGATTTATATCAGTAATTGTACAGAGTTGACTGTTATTTCCACCTCCACAGTTTTGCTACTAATAAAGTTTTTTTCAAAGGTTAATACGTTCTTCCAGTAGTTACCAAGGAAACAGCATAGTCAGTGAAGTGCTCGAGATGAAACCAGACATGGGATGTGTCAAGAAGAAAAAAAGAAAAATCAAAGTATATATAAACTGAAATGAATATTTTTTTTTATAGAATGTCAACTCCAATCAAGCTGTATTTTTTAGGTTTTGCAAAAGTATGAACATATTATTTTAATTGTGTGCATTTAAGATGTATTGCATATGAAATTAGCCTTAGCGAGACAAAGGAGTTGGCCATTTTATTCCAAACAAATCTCCATCATAAGACGAATAGTGAAAAATAAGATGGTGGAAATTACATTAGCTTATGCCTGAATTCTCCTGTGATGTGCACCGTTTGACATTGTTAGTAGGTGAAGTAAATAAGTAACCCCCCCCCATAGGGCCCAATGTGTGTATCGTTGAAGAAACACCCTTAAACATAATCCCTGCCACTTACTCTTTCCGACGCCCTCGACTGTTTCGTTTGAACAGATTATGCATTTTGCGGTAAATTAATCTCATTGTAATCATTGTTGTCATCGCTTTTGTGGAGTCTCGGGACTCACATTGCCGTCTGAAAGATTATCTTGATTTGCAGTCTTACCTCTGGTGGTGTAGTCGCCCGCAGAATCTTTAATTAAAGGAGATGTTCCCAATGCACCCAACACAAGTTTACTTGATCAATGACTCAAGTGTAAACACATTAAAATGCAGCCAGAAAACACATTTTCACTATCTCACCTGGTATCTATATCTCATTTGTTGTCTTATATTCTCTCTCGCTCCCTCTCTCTCAGAAACGCTCACAAATAACCATAGATACTCTGCAACAAAAATTCTCCAACTGAGAGAGCAAATGTCTTCATGATAATTCTGTCCAGTATAGGATGTCATATTTTAATAGACAGTCATCTATATGATGGGACTTACTGTTGAGATTGAGAAAGATACTTATACATATAAATAAACTTCATCTTACACTGTATACATGATCAGTTGACTTAAATAAATAAAAATATGCCTTAATATTAAGTCCCCCTGTAGTAAATCATTTTATCTCTTGAAACTCATCTTTGATCATCAAAATCACATATTTAAGCGCTTTTCCTTAAATTAGCTTGAATCTAACTCTACACCCTTGCGGCTTGCCTCATTTAGTATACGTAGTTCTATGGATATGCAAATGAGCCCCGCCTCCACTTACTCACACCAGCTCGGAGATCCACTCGTTGATGATCACACTGTGACCTGATTGGTTACAAGGTATTTTGTGACATCAGAAACACCAGCGATTTCAAACCGTGTTTTTGAGGCTGTCTTTGGTTCACTGCAGTTTTCTCAGCAATGGTGTTGACTTATGAATTTACACATGGTTAGTCTTAAAGCGTAATAAAAACACCACACAGACATATAAACAACATTAAAAGCTTGATTTTCACCACAGGGGGACTTTAAGTAAATAAACTTCACGCGTAATTGAAAGAAATTAAGTTATGTGGAAATGTCAAGTTCACAAGTTATCAAGTTTATCACTTAATAATTTTGAAGGCAACAGGTATCCTGTAAGGCTGGGCAGTTTGTTTTGCTGCAATTATAAAACATTGTGCATATCATAATCATTTGAATGTGTTTTTTATTCGTCATATTATTCATCTTATTAAGTTTCCTAAAGGCCCTTAATTAAAATATGTTATAATAAACAGCAATTTATTCATTTGCTCTATAAGTTTGTTATATTTGTGAATATATATATATATATATATATATACAAAATATTGTAAACATTTTCTTGCCATTTTTTGATATAGACAACAATCTAGATTTTGATTAAATTTTAGTCTTTATATTGAACATTTTAAATGTACTTATAATGATATTACAAATAATGGGTCCTCTGACTGAAAAACAAAAGCCATTATTTTCTGAGATATGTTGTAAATATATCGACCAGGCCAACTTCATAGCCCTCTTAAAACACACTTCATGATTTGAACTTCAGGACGACATTGGCTTTATAGCAGCAGAGATGCAATGCTGACAAAGACAAAACAGTGCTGAAACGATATTGGCCCGCATCCCTATTCAGAAGGTCTGAAGGATGTTGAGGATGAGAACTGCTCACAGATCAGAGAGACGAGATTCAGCAGAGGTTACAGTAGACGTCACCATAATACTGCAATTATATTTGAGATCTGCACACGCACAAACACACACACACACACACACACACACATGCAACATGTCAAGACGTGAATTTTATTGCGTGCCATCTTTACTGCACAGTGAAAATGCGGTAAAAACACTATTAGCATACAAGCTCACGCAGAGACAATTCACCTCTATAGTTTTGTTTGGTGTATTATATAGAGAAAACTTGCAAGTAAATATATATATATATATATATATATGTATGTATATATTATTATTTTAATTTATTTATTTATTTTTTTAATTTATGGAATTATTGGATCTTAATTATATATATTTACCTTTTTTTTAACTGTTTTTTTTTTTTTTGGTAGTTGTATACAAAATGGATTTGCCTCATCAAGTGCAGGCTTGTTTGAATAGGAGTGACGCTTGTGACTTTGAGGCAGAAAATGTGGCATCTCAGATGTGTGTGTGTGTGTGTGTGTGTGTGGGGGGGGGTGTCACACATGTGTCAGTATCAGACAGGCTTCTCATGCTTCTATCTGTCCTTCACATTAATGTCACGCTGTCATCTCACTGACGGGCCGCAGTGACAGAGAGACAGACAGAGATAGAGAGATAACACAGGTCATCTGTCCATCCCCGTGTGCCGAACAATGTGAACGATGCTTTCAGGACTTTTGCCTAGTTGTTTCTGTGCATCTATGATCATGCATGTCACTTTAATTTAACGGAATAAAGCAGGAAAAGGATTGGGGTTTTTTTTTCATGGTCTCCCACAAATGCATGTATATGGCCCGCTTTATGGGATGACAGGTGAATTAGTTTACGCCTGTTAAGCAATACAAAGATTGATTCTGCTGAAATGCCATCTGACTGAGCTGATGGTTTGAATGATCGTTCACTAATGAGGCAGAGAATCTTTAGAGCGACTGTATGATGACTAATGTTCAATAATACACGCTCTACTGAGAGTCTCTCAGCACAGGACTTCAGCCTACACACTGAAAACCCTTATACTGCACAGATCAGATAAATATACCCTGCTGAAAGAAGCAGCATATGTGGCTATTCGAATGTTGGACTCATATGAGATGCACATGTGCTCATCTAGGCTTATTAAAGGAATACAAACAAAAGCTTAAATAAGCCATATTATGCCCATTTACTAACTTGATTTTTATTTTTGGGTTCTACTAGAATAGGTTGCTTGAATGTTCAAAAAACACATTATATTCCACATTGTTGCAGCACTTCTCTTCCGAGTCTGTCAGTAACACTCTTTTTAGTTCTCTATGAAGTAGTAATGGGTCGATCATGAACTATTCATTTTGTGAATTTCTGTCATGATGGTTCTTTAGTTGGATTTTGCTATAAATCTCTGATTCAAAGGGCCCTATCATACAGTACACCCGGTGAAATGCAGCGCCAGGCGCGACGCAAGTGTTTTTCGCTAGTTTCAGCCTGACGCAGTTATCATTTTCACGTCCTGCGCCGCGTTGTTTAAATAGAAAATGCATTTGCATCCATTTGTGCGCCCATGAGCGTGCTGGTCTGAAAACGAGGTGTGTTCAGGCGCATTTTTGGCGTGTTGCTATTTTGAGGCAACTGAAAAAGATTTTTTTATAATTTTTTTATTTAAAGAGCGTGTTAGCAAAATGCACCTATAGGTGGGTCCACAACGTGCATACACTTTGTCCCGTAGATGGTCTGCTCACGCTTTTACCTCATGCACGGGCAGATCCGTTTCCTTGCTAGAGAAGCGTTCAGTTTTTCCACTTGCAAATTCCGCCATGTAAATAGCGAATCCGCCATGGTGTGAGGGCAACTGGCTTTTAGAGGGAATAGGAGATGAGACTCTGATTAGTTTATTGCACGTTACGCCCCAAAACACACCCATTACTCATTAAGAGAATAGGGACACCCTTTTAGACCATGCGCTGGGTGCGCCAACCATTTTTTACGTTATTAAAGCTGCAGTCCGTAACTTTTTTGGCTTAAAAATTATCAAAAATACATTTTTGAGCAAGTACATAACCAGCCAGTGTTCAAAACTCTCTGCTTGCCTCAGCTCGATTCAAAGCGGTAAGCTTGTAATTAGGGCTGGGTTTCGATTCAAATTTCAAGAATCGATTCGATTCCGATTCTCAAGATCTTGAATTGATTATCATCATTCGATTCGATTTGATTCGATTCGATCCGATCTGATCTTCGAGATTTAGATCAGTGTTTTTGAAAAAAGCTTTTTTTTTCAGCTGTTACCTGAATTACAGGACTGTATGCAACATATTGATACTATTATTATAGACATTCAACTGAGTATGGATGGTTGTAAAGAAAAATCCCCCTTCCAGAGTGTTGATACAACTGCTTTCACAAACTTGCACTGGTGTAGACGACAGAGGACGCAGAGGTATATCAGCAGCAGTAGTAGGGCTGACGCGATATCCACAATCTTGTAGTAGCCTACCACACTGACAAGTCAACCGCAGAGGATTGCAAGTAACCGCAGCAATATTCACGGTTTTTTATAAGGCTATACCCTTCTTGTTTTGAACTTAATGCATGTGTATTGAATGTTGAACAAGTTCATAATGATAACAAGACTGTTTATCATGGTGATTTGTAGCCTACGGCTTCACACAGACAGTGAATGAGAGAGATCGGCAGAGCGCGTGCGTCTGTCTTTGAAGTCATATTCGTGGAAAGGTTGCCGTGTAAAAGGAAAGCGAAATATTTGTCGTATAGTCCTTTTAATGTTCACGTCACGGAAATGCGCGTCAGCAGCAGCGCTGGTCAGCTTCCCACAGCGCGAGGAAGCCGCGGGGAAATAAAATCAGCGAGTCACGCATTGAATCAATGCCATATTGGTCTTTAATAAATGAAGCATTTTCAGCGTTACCCATGCGATGCATTGCTGCTTAGCTGAGCCTTGGAAAGTGGAACTCAAAGTTAAAAATAATTAACACCTTGTTTCATTATCACTTTTAATGAATCAGCTTTTCTGAACGTGTTCGTTGAATGAACGGTTAAGTGACTCACTCAAAGTCCGTTGTCGTAACAATGTGCGCGCTGAGTGAAAGCCTTTCAATGCGCATAGGGATCTCCCAGTCGCAGCAAGTTAAAGTTCACAGGGAAAATGTAAGCCTATTATTAAATCGATCCTCTGAGTTACGGATCGATCTTTAGAAATTTATATGAAAATCGATTCAGAATTGGTGAATCGATTTTTTCAACACAGCTCTACTTGTAATAATGTTTTTAATTCCAGTGGTACTGGTGGATTTCCACGGGAGATTCGAGCATGTCTTTGCGTCATTACGTCACATCTGTACACATAAAGAAGGAGTCTCGGCTACTAGACTATATTGAGTCATTACGTCACATCTGTACACATAAAGAAGAGTCTCGGCTAGTAGACTATATTGAGTCATTACGTCACATCTGTACACATAAAGAAGAGTCTCGGCTAGTAGACTATATTGAGTCATTACGTCACATCTGTACACATAAAGAAGAGTCTCGGCTGGTAGACTATATTGAGTCATTACGTCACATCTGTACACATAAAGAAGAGTCTCGGCTAGTAGACTATATTGAGTCATTACGTCACATCTGTACACATAAAGAAGAGTCTCGGCTAGTAGACTATATTGAGTCATTACGTCACATCTGTACACATAAAGAAGAGTCTCGGCTAGTAGACTATATTGAGTCATTACGTCACATCTGTACACATAAAGAAGAGTCTTGACTAGTAGACTATATTGAGTCATTACGTCACATCTGTCCACATAAAGAAGCGTCTCGACTAGTAGACTATATTGAGTCATTACGTCACATCTGTACACATAAAGAAGAGTCTCGGCTAGTAGACTATATTGAGTCATTACGTCACATCTGTACACATAAAGAAGAGTCTCGGCTAGTAGACTATATTGAGTCATTACGTCACATCTGTACACATAAAGAAGGAGTCTCGACTAGTAGACTATATTGAGTCATTACGTCACATCTGTACACATAAAGAAGAGTCTCGACTAGTAGACTATATTGAGTCATTACGTCACATCTGTACACATAAAGAAGAGTCTCGACTAGTAGACTATATTGAGTCATTACGTCACATCTGTACACATAAAGAAGAGTCTCGACTAGTAGACTATATTGAGTCATTACGTCACATCTGTCCACATAAAGAAGAGTCTCGACTAGTAGACTATATTGAGTCATTACGTCACATCTGTACACATAAAGAAGAGTCTCGGCTGGTAGACTATATTGAGTCATTACGTCACATCTGTACACATAAAGAAGAGTCTCGACTAGTAGACTATATTGAGTCATTACGTCACATCTGTACACATAAAGAAGAGTCTCGGCTGGTAGACTATATTGAGTCATTACGTCACATCTGTACACATAAAGAAGAGTCTCGGCTGGTAGACTATATTGAGTCATTACGTCACATCTGTACACATAAAGAAGAGTCTCGGCTAGTAGACTATATTGAGTCATTACGTCACATCTGTACACATAAAGAAGAGTCTCGGCTAGTCGGCTATATTGAGTCATTACGTCACATCTGTACACATAAAGAAGAGTCTCGGCTAGTCGGCTATATTGAGTCATTACGTCACATCTTTACACATAAAGAAGAGTCTCGGCTAGTAGGCTATTGCGTGTGAAGATGCTGGAGGTGGAGATTCATAGCGTTTTCTCACAGCACTTGATATAATTAAATGTATTAATTTGATGGCGGATCCAGAAAGGTTCAAACGACAATTACCAGTGACAATAGATTCACCCGCTGTAAAATGCAAAAGACTTCGGACTTCGGAGTGGCTACAGAAAAAGAGACTGCAACCGGCCCATGCATAAACAAGTATAAATATCTGAAGGGTATTAAATGTAGTCACGCAATGCTGATGTTGAACATTAACAATTTGAGAACAAAGGATAATTTGCACAGTTTGACGTGATTTGATCAACGATCATTAGATTTAATCAGCGCGGTTTACTGCAATGCTTTTTTCCCCTTAGTTGGTCAGAACAAAAGTGGATGTTTCTTACTTGTTCAGATGACATTTTCCGGTGAAAAATCTTATGTTGGTCATACTTCCAAAAAGTAAAATCTGTGATTGCGAATGCCAGTATCCACACCGGCGCGGTGACTGACAGCTGCACACTCTCCTCAAAACATGGATTCATCCGCGCTGTGCCGTGCCGAGGCACAACTCACATAAAGTGGATAATTCCGCGAATAACTGCAATTGCAGATTTCGAACAGAGGTGGCGACAAAGAGGAAAAACTACGAACTGCAGCTTTAAACACGCAAAAGTGGATTCGGACACGCCCTAAGTGCACTGGCACTTTAGATCATGGGCATAGATCCTCAAATAGGGCCCAAAATCAGCATCTTATTTCTAAAATATTTGACATTTTATATTTAAATATGTATTTATATTACATTTAATTGTTTTATTTCAGTATATGTTTTTAAATCAATCGTTTTAATATTACTGTATGAACACATGTAGATTTCTAAACTGTGGCATAGTGGTGTCTCATCATGAATGAAGACTCCCATGGACACTCTTTCCGTCCTCCTGGTGTTGCTGCAGATGAACTGTGGGAGGGTCTGGCATCGATTGGCCCGTTGAATCTTTCAGACCAAGCGGGGCTTTCGATCTGTATGGATTGTGGGTAGGCTGTGTGGACGGTGGGACGGGGGGTCTCTTATCGGCTGGAGAGCTACGGTCTTTTGTGTTTCTGATCATTAATCACGCTGTCACCAGGGTGTCATCCTGTCCGACACACACACACACACCCACATACACACACACAGGTGTTATCCGGCAAAACTTGCGCCAACACTCTCTTTCTCTTTGGCAGAACATTCTCTTTCATTTTTGGCAGACCACACACATAAGCCTTGTGTAATCACTTCATCTGTCCTTGGAGTGGATCAGATAGTAAACAGAGGAGGCCGGCCCACCCTGTTGCAAAATGACATCCCGGAGTGGATGGCACTTAACGCTGTCCACGAGAAAAAATATAGAATATAGGGTAAGACATTCTATAAGTGGTAAAGCACCCTAAAGTAAAAAAAAAAAAAGGAAAGAAAATTCTGTCATCATTTACTAATTTTTTATGTTGTCTTTACTATATGCAACTCAAAATGAGATGTTTAGCAGAATGTCCACGCTGCACTTTTGCATGCAATGAAGTTAGATGTTGACCACGACTGTCAATCTCAAATAAAGAACCATAAAATTACAACAGAGTTTGTGTGTTCTTGAAAACTTGTAAATGTCAGGAAATTCCAATTGTGTGATTTCCAGGCCTGGAGACGTCATGGTCAAAAATTACATCTTAAAAGGTCATGAAAAAATGGTGGAAATTTTATATTCCGCATACATTTTTCTAGTTCTAGAGCTCAGTGTTTGTCGTTAATGAATCAGTTAACTGTTTTACAATGCCAGATTCAAGATTAAATAAATACATTTATTCACATTAAATAAATAAATGATTTATTTAGAATTGTATTTATTTATTTATTATTATTTTACTTTTTAGTTTTCTGTTTAATTTACATTGATGCTGTTGAATCTGTTATTTAAGTGCTAATATATGTTGGAAAATTACATAAATGTATGCGATGGAAAATATCTCCATTAACTGACAGACACCACTCAGTAATTCTGAAATATCACACCTGTCTCTAACAGCGCTAGGCTTTGCAAACGTAAAAAAAAAGTGTTTGAGGATGTAAAGGATGTATTTGAAATAAAATGTTTAATCACTAACGTGGCAAGAAATTTGGTGCTATTTCATTGGTTATAAATTGTATGTTAGCTTTATTTGAGGAAAAGATTGAAATTGAATGTAGTTTGCTCAAAAACTTAAAATTTGCTTTATTCTTACAATATTGTTGTCATACAGGTTTGAAACGACCTGAAAGTGAAAGGTTTTGCCATCCATTCTTCCTTCATGGCTGATGTGAGAATGTCTTTGTTTACATGTGAATGACAGACTTTTCCTTTTTGGGGTGAACTACCTCTTTAAGAGCAAATTCATCCAACAATTCATATACTGTCATTTATGATGTGGTGAAAGAATTATTAGTCAGTCTTTTGCTGAGATGTAATATTCCACTCCTGCAGTCATGTGACCAGTGTATAGTGCTTTAATTGGAACTGTAAGCCAACGTGGCATTTTGAGGCATTTGTGCACTGTTTTGTAGGTCTCTCTCTCTCTGTGTGTGTGTGTGTGTGTAGGCCAGCTGCTGAGAGGTAAAGGGCAGCCCGTCTTCACCCTCACGGAGGTAACGCTGACGGTGCACGTGTCACAGAGTCAAGGTTACACGTCTGTGCGTGTGCTGGCATCACCTGTTTCTCAAGCAGAGCATTACTTATTTATACCACCTATTTATTTGTCTAATAGGTTTTTATTCCTCTCTGACGACTCAGTGATCGTCTGGAATCCCTCGGAGACACTGAGATCAATAAGTAGACAGAAGACAAAGACAAGGGCCGTTTGGCACATGTCTTAACTCAGCACACGTTTGTGTGTGTGTGTGTGTGTGTGTGTGTGTGTGTTTGCAAAAGCTAGTATTTTTTGAAGTGAACGTCATTTATTTTTTCTTTTACCCAGATAAAGATTGTATTGCTCTCCCATAACTCAGGAGACTTTGAGTCCTCAGTTTTGTTTCTTTTATGCACTGACTTAAAGGGATAGTTGACCCAAAAAGGGAAAATATTGGTATAATTTACTTACCCGTTCATTCTAAACCTTTATGACTTACTTCCTTCTACTAACACAAAAGAAGATATTTGTCCATACAAATAAATGGATAATAGATGGTATAATGAAAGTCAACGGGGCCCAAAACAACATTGGGTGTGGCTTGTAATCTCATTAATAAGGGTGTCACCATTTCGATTTTAAATCGAAATCGACCGAAATGAATTCACAATCTCGAACTTCGAATTAAAAAATGGAATCGTCGATGCTGCCACGCCCCCATGTCACGTCCGGTCGGCGTGCCAAGCGGGAAAAAAACACGCGTGTTGAAGTGCTGCGAGTCTATGGTCAACCTCCTCCTGTAACTTAGCTGCAGCCATTCAAAAGATAGCATGGCAACTGATGCGGGAGACCCATCGACAGAACTTGAACCCCCTCCTCTTTCATTGAAGTCGCAGGTGTGGACGTTTTTTGGATTTCCAGTGAGTTATGTTGACAACGTTCGCGCTTCAAAAAAGCCACAGTTTGCAGACATCCCAAGTCTCGCGGAAGTTCCTGGAGTCTCCTGCATATTGATAGCGGCTCCCTGATGCACGCAAATTAGTTAAAATCTCCCAGAATCTAGAATGAGCGAGTAAGAGCGCACATGTGAGACAGAAAAAAACTGCTCCAAACCGGATAGCGCGCACACGGCAGAGAGGGAGAGCGAGAGACCTTGTGTGTGTGCCTCATGAGGCGCAAGTAAGACAGAGAGCATCCTGATTGGCCGGTTTCGGCTTTAAAAAAAAACAATGTAAAAATCGAGAATCGAATCGAACCGTGACCTTAGAATCGAAAATGTAATCGAATCGAGGATTTGGAGAATCGTGACACCCCTACTCATTAATTTAGTATTGGAAGAGTTTGAGAAATGTTCATATTGAGATCTCGAACTTTTGATTTCAGATTTCGGTATCTATTAAAATCTGAGCACACATCTCTTCTAAAGCTCTAGATAAGGCCTGTGACAGAATGTAATAATATTTCACAATATTAGTCATTTTACTGTATTTTTGATCAAATAAATGCAGCCTTGGTGAGCATTTTCATTGTTTATTTTTTTTTCTAAAAACTTGCATCTTACCAAAACCAAACTTTTGAATGGTAGTGTATTTGAAAACAGACATGGGCCCTGTCTCAAATGACACACTTGATGGGTATTTCAGTTATTATGTTAAGATAACGAGACTCTTGAAAACGAGTGTTCTGAAATGTTCAGACATGACTTTGGACCTTAACCCTCTGAGGTTATCGCCGGCGCGATAGTCTCGCTTTTTTCTTATCAGTGCAAAAGACACTCAAAATACTCTGTTGATTTTGATCTTACATATTAAGTGTTGTACATCATTAGATCCTGATAAGTGTCTATTTTTTTTGTGGATACTCACAATAAAAACAAAGTGTTGTGCTTTTCGCCAAATAAAGAAAAACAAACATGATGCGCGTTCTGCCTTCTCTCTGTCAGTGAAGTCCATTCTGAAACGCGTCCTAAGATTATTTTTAATTCCGCGAATACTTGTCATACAGGCACAAGTGTTTTTCCATAATGAAGCTTGAACTCTCTTCTTTTAAATGAGTTAATTTATATAAAAAAACAAATATTCTTAGTTTATGTAATCTGTATGAAAAGAGAGAGATGTCAGTATTTTTCTTTCCAGCTCATTATACCTAATTACGCGTTAATGTGCCACGCCCACGGAGAGCGCGCGCTATTCAAACGCAAATGATTTTAGACAAGCCGTTCAAACATGCCAACGCCCACCAGCTGGATTATAAAACACATCGTGTTTAGTAAGTATCTTGTACAGCTGTGTACACAGCGTATCCTTTCACTGTGAGGAATATCTAACCCTGGAAAATGTACCAGAAGTGCTGGTAGTTTCATTTCGAGGAGAAACGGATCCAGCTGATGTAGTAAGTCATTTATTCTAGTGCTTTGTTCTAATCGTGATATTGAAGTGTCGGACTGTAAACCGCAAAAAGACTGTTTAAATATGAATTGCGTGTATGTGTGTAGGCTAAATGATGAGTGAACGGCAAAGGCGCGCGCGCTTTGTTTACAGTTATACAGCGCGTGTCTGTGCCTTGTTCATTCACTCTCGCACCTACATTAGTAAACGTTATGTTTACATAAACACATCTTAGTAGGCTATAGCAATATAGTTTGTATGAGTAAAAATAGACTGAAATATGTTGAAATAAAATGTCTGTATAAGCAACAAGCTGCAAATTCACATGTATATACTAATATATCATACACAATATATTACAGACTAAATATGAATGTTTAGACACGATTTTGTGATTCGTTTTGGATAGATTATAAAGTTTTGACTGTAAAAAAAGACTACTGTCACATTAAATAGGTACGCTTTTGTTCACCAATTTCTGCTCATAGTTAAATATACTATAGTATGATGTTTTGTCAAAAATAAAGTAGGTATATTGAATTATCAACTAAGATGTTATTATAGTGTTTGTTCCAATATTCAAACTAATGAATCCTTACCTTTTTTAATACGTATGATAAAATGTATAGTTTTACAAAGAAATACACTTGAAATATTGTTAAAATTGTAATTGTTGTTGTAATTGTAACCTATTTGTAATTGGTTACAATTTCTAATTGTAAAATATGTATAGGCTATATAGATAATTTCTTTTGTCCTTGCATTCTTTGGGATCCTGTGACACACCTGTGTGAAAGGGCTAATTAATATGCAGCTCATTATGCGGCACATTATCCGGCCTTTGTCTTCTCAGGTGTGAACACGCCTCCACGCATATTGCCTTTCCAAACAAAAGGTGTCTAATAAAATTTAAATCAGTGTATGTGTTTGTGTAAATGATTAGGCAGGATGATTTTCAGATCATTTTGAAGCAAAAATTCTAGGCAACAACACTGATTAGTCACAAGTCTTGTGGACACATATTTAGTATGTGTTTTGTGGCCTTATTTCAGACACTTTAAGTTTTAGTTTTTTCAATAACCATGCATAAGCAATATTCTCTCAAAAATACAAACATGTTTCATAATTGTTGCTGAGAAATTACGGTAGTCCAGTTTGTGCTTTATTGAGTGAATTTACACCTTTGCCATTAACATGTTTATAAATAACTGAAAAAAGCACAAATGTCAGAGCATGTCAGAACACCTCAAGGACCCCAAAAATCCTTAGACCTCAGAGGGTTAACCCTCTGGGGACTAAGCCCTTTTTGGTCCGTTTTCTCTATTTTTACATTTGGGCTTATAAACCATATGTAATGGAGATGTAACACCACGTGTTTGGTATCTATGGATTCAGAAGACCCTAAGCTAGTATGTAATGTGTTTATAAAGGAAGTATGAGTGAAACATGTACAATAAATGTACAATAAACTAGAGAATTTCAAAAACGAAAATTTTATTTTTGTCATTTATTACTGAAAATCACACCTCACACAACAATAGTGAACAGTTTTTGAACAGAAAATGTATTGTTCAAACCCTTTGCTTGACAGACATTTGTAATTGTTCAATCAAAAGTAAAATATTTCATCATCTGTGAAAAAGCTGTCAGCTTCGGATTTCTCCTCGTCACTTTCCAGTAATTGTTCCAGAGCTTGTTCTGAGATAAATCTTTTACTGCTTGCCATCATAAAAGTGCTAAAACAATAAGATAATCATGCTATAATTGCTATTATGCTATATATATATATATATATATATATATATATATATATTATAATCGTTCTGTCTCTCTCTCTCATATAAATCTCTATACGCGCTGTAATACTCCGCTCCGTTCGCTCTCTGTCTCCTCCACTCGATGCTGTTTGCGTGAAATTGCGTCATATCACTCACTATAATCCCACCCCTTGCAAGGCTACAGAGACCTCTGATTAGCTAGAATACGCCATGGTAACCTTCCTCTGATTGGGTAAGAAAAACATTCCTCCCAGCGGCAATTTTTCCATTGGTCTTTGCGCGTGGAATATTCCTAACAACATCGATTTCATTGGCCTTATACGCAGTGGTATTACGCAACAAGGAAGTGTGTATACCATATACCATTGTTTTCAGCGGAATCCGAGGAAGACGGCAAAAAAGACCGCACCTCTCTATCATTAATAGTTTTTAAGATAATCACACATTTGTAAAAGTATGCCATTTTGGGCGGTACCGCCCAATCCATCCCCAGAGGGTTAAGACAATACAACCTTTTGAACAGACTGTACATCTATCTCACACAGTCTTCAATCGCAAAAAAAATAAAGATTGCGTCTGCCCTGACTCTGGTCTATAGCAAGGGTGTGCAACCCTGGCCCTCAAGATCCACTCTCCTGCAGAGTTTAGCTCCAACCCTGATAAAGTTCTCCTAACTGTAGCTTTCTATCACTCCTGAAGAACTGGATTAGCTTGTTCGGGTATGTTTGATTAGGGTTGGAGCTAAACTTTGCAGGAATGTGGATCTCGAGGGCCAGAGTTGCCTTCCCCTGGACTATACGATGGCCTATTTATCACTTTTATGATTCTGAAGGGTGATCATGAACACCTCCATTGTAGCCGTTATGGATGCACACTTTTTCCAAGCTGCAGTGATGCATGACGAGCGACTGCTTGACAGTCTGTGCAGCACCAAAGTGTGAACTTGTAAGACTACCATCTTATTCTTTGTGTAAAACCTTTTTTAATGAGGAAGAAAATCTCATCTGTGTTTTTTTTAAGAAAATCACACACGCTGATGTGTGAATAGATGCTCAAGACTCTTTCACACTTCTCACTCCGTCACGCTCTTATCACATCTTCATTTCTCCGCTGACAAGCGTTTCTCTATCCCAATCTCTGACATCACCATACGAGTCTCCTCTCTTCCCACAGCACTTCTGAGAATTCGGCCCCTTCCGTATTGATTTCCTATCAGTCAGCGGGCCACTTTGGGGTTCAGCCCAAAAGAATAATCCCTGTGTCGAGGGCCAGAATAAGTAGCGAAATTGATGGCAGAGAGAAGGATCGATTGTCTAGCGCTGGCCTTTGTCCGCGCTCGTCTGTAGATCCCCGTAGCACCAGGAACCCGTAATGAATCCCTGTTCTGAGAATTTCAATACTGATGAAGATGTTTCTGCTGACGGCAGATTTGTCATTCACACGTTCCCTAAGGTCTGCACTGGATGGAATACATTTTAGGCTTCTGTAATAAATAACCAGGTATTAAGTGTTAAAACATTCTGGGGTGTAATTATCTGTGTTTCTAATTATGATTGTGATATACAAATGCTTAATTGTTGAACTATTTCTTACATTACTATCATAATATGCTTATTTTATACCAACAAATTTGTATAATGCCAGCCTTTGGTCTTCATTCGCTGGCCGCGAAAAATGTCTAATTTGACCCGGCCTCAAACACAGAAGTTGTGGCCGAGGCTGGAAGAGTTTGGTTTGTGTTGTCGACATGTCAAAAAGAAGACGCTATTTTCAGCGATGGAAATCCACTTTGCATGCACTTCCAAAGGATGAGAATGGAATCGAGCTGGAATTAATTTGAAAAACCAATGGAATCGGTACTGTTCTTATCACTGTGCATACAAGTGCTGAGGAAGCCTCTGGAGCTGATATTCAGATATTGTAATAGGTGTTTTGTTTCAGACACATGCTGTTAGAGGTAGACCAATAACATCAGACTTGACCATCTGACCAATCAAAGCAGAGTAGACCAATCACAACAGACTGGGCCATCTGACCAATCAGAGCAGAGTAGACCAATCACAATAGACTTGACCATCTGACCAATCAGAGCAGAGTAGACCAACCACAACAGACTGGGCCATCTGACCAATCAGAGTAGAGTAGACCAATCACAACAGAATGGGCCATCTGACCAATCAGAGCAGAGTAGACCAATCACAACAGACTTGACCATTGACCAATCAGAGTAGAGTAGACCAATCACAACAGACTGGGCCATCTGACCAATCAGAGTAGAGTAGACCAATCACAACAGAATGGGCCATCTGACCAATCAGAGCAATGTAGACCAATCACAACTGACTTGACCATCTGACCAATCAGAGTACAGTAGACCAATCACAACAGATTGGCCCATCTGACCAATCAGAGTAGAGTAGACCAATCACAACAGAATGGGTCATCTGACCAATCAGAGCAGAGTAGACCAATCACAACAGACCTGGCCATCTGACCAATCAGAGCAGAGTAGACCAATCACAACAGACTGAGCCATCTGACCAATCAGAGTAGAGTAGACCAATCACAACAGAATGGGTAATCTGACCAATCAGAGCAGAGTACACCAATCACAACAGACTGGGTCAGCTGACCAATCAGAGTAGAGTAGACCAATCACAACAGAATGGGCCATCTGACCAATCAGAGCAGAGTAGACCAATCACAACAGACTGGGTCAGCTGACCAATCAGAGTAGAGTAGACCAATCACAACAGAATGGGCCATCTGACCAATCAGAGTAGAGTAGACCAATCACAACAGAATGGGCCATCTGACCAATCAGAGCAGAGTAGACCAGGAAACCGTGAGGGAAAATGTTTACTTTTTCATTAAAAATCTTTTTTTGGTGATGATCGCTTAACTCTCAGATATTCATATTTTTCTCGCCTCAGGCTTAAAGGGCCATAACTGCCATAGACATTGAGGGACCATTGAAAATAAATAAAAATAAAAATAAATAATAATAAATAAATATATATATCGTTTAAAAAAAAAAAAGTTATTAATTTTTTTTTATTGATGAGCTAACACTTGCAGACGTCAAAGCCTATAGCCTTTTAAGCCTCTTTTTTGTCAAATTTATAGTTGAATGCAGAAGTGTTCACCCCCTTAAAACTAATAATTACCCCTTAATATCTAAGACAGTTCATGCTAATTTATATTTTACAAATGTTTCTGTGATTAACAATGTTAATGTAGTTTTTTTAATTGAAATAATCAAAATACCAAATACAATTGAATTAATATTAATAGTAATATTAACATGAATTAATAGTAATATATTTGCATTATTTAAATACTTTTTTAACAGCATATAAGGCCTATAAACTGTGTTCACCCTCTTAAATCCTAATTTTGCTGCAGCACCATCGCTAAAGGAATCAAAAGATATTCAAGGTTAAATACAAGTTAAGATGTATCGACAGCATCTGTTCCAATTACCACAGACAAAAATTGTTTCGCCGTAACCTTACAATAGAAGTGTACGTTTGCCCCACAGACATTCATTATCAAGGTGCTTTTTGTACTAGCCGATATTATTTTCACCCTCAAATGCTGTCGATAGAGCTTAACTTGTATTTAACCTAGAATATTCCTCATTTTAATGCTGACGTGGTGTATTTCTCAATTCTCATCATACCTTACACTATAAGTCCTGTACAATTAGACTTGACAGCTAATTTAATCTGGATCCAGTGGGCTGACACAGACCTTGGACCAAAGCTGACACATGCGATGATTTACCGCCAGCGATCCGCAGGCCCAGACAGACAGGAGGCTTTTAGTGTATTAACACACATTAGCACGTTCCTCAATGCAGCGTCTTACTTCAGCCCTGAGCTGCCAACAGTACAAATCGTGCAGAGTAGCCCGGAGTTTTTAAAGCGATTGACCTGTCCATTCAGCAAATCATACCTTACAGGCCTTTCAAATAATGCAGATTCTGATTTGCACCATAGATGAATTAGGCTACCACTAGCTGGGGGCTTCAAGAAGACAACCGAACACAGACATTTAAACCAGGTCTCGAAGGTGTCCCGAGACATCTGATAAGACCTTCAGCTCAAAAATAATGATCACCTCAGTTTTAAAGGCGGAGATTTGGAGGAAATTTCTCCATTTTTTTAAAACGAAGTCAATTATTCAGCCTTAAACCGACCGTCTGGCCTGGGTCTTTCAGTTAAGCATGCGCTCGTACCGATGTCATGGGTATCCAATTAAGCTAGCCGGGGGAGACAGGTGCTCTCTCGCTCCCTTGCTTCCCCATTACGCGGTAAAGAAGTCAGAGAGGAGGACGTCTCAGGTGGACTGACCTCCAGACCTGGCGAGGAAGGGGAACAGTGCTTTCATGAGCCCTGGAGCTCACATGTACCTGTGGGTTTTGAATTGAGTGTGTGCAAGAGAGAGAGGAAGATTAAGAGAGGTAAAGAAATAGAGAAAGACGAATCGCAGGGGGAGGAATGAGAGAGAAAAAAGAGGCCAATTCAGTGACTTTAGATTACCTAGTTTTATATTTATAGGGTGCACACTGAGGCCAGACATTAATCAGTATATTGACATTTACACTTTAATCTTGCCAGTATGTGTCAAATATCAGTAGCCACAAATACATTGACATGTTTTGTTCGTGACTAACGCATTTAAATACATGAGTGAATCTAAAATATACACGGTATACAGGAGTCGCTCACGGTCATATTCATAAGGTCTATAAAAGTTCATTTAAAATATAGTAATACGTTTGCAGTCTCTTGCATCTTGGTGTCAGGTTATCATATTTTTATATGCACACATTTGTTTCCTCGCAACAACGAACGCAGCCTTAGCTGAGATGTATGATCTGCAAACAAAGGAGTCTTTCTTTCTTTGTAAGGAGTTAACCATAAAGATTCAAGAAACAGTCTTGAACTTGCATGAGTTAGCGGTTCGAATCAGATTCAATCAGTGAATCATTCAATGTCGAGTTCACAAATGACTCCCTCACTGAACCGTGAGTCATTTTCCAGTTATGTACAATTCAAAAATAACCATGAACTGTTACTGTGATGTAGTCTAGATTCGTGAGACATTGTACATATGACAATGTGTAATTAAAGGTACATATTCACAAGTGTATTTTTTTGCATTAAATTAATTGCTTGAGAGAAATACACACACACACACACACACGCACACACACACACACACACAGAGTATACACTATATGTATGATTTTGAAACACCTAATCGAGAAATAATAGTGATGCTTGCCTTAGCAAACACCATTAAAATACTGAATAATGTGCTTTTGCCTGTGTCTAACACTATAGCACTGATTATTGTATTATATATTATGCCCAGTGCAACAATAAAACAAGCAATGAAGTGCTTTTATGGCTAATTTAAGGTGTTATGTACAGCCCTGTTGTTTTGTTAAAGAAACAGAACACATATAAAATCGTTGGCAATCGTAAAACTCTGCAACTATATTATGTCTTCATAAAAATAGCAACTTTGGTCTTAACAGGACCTGTGCACATGGTACATGGAGCATGAAGGGTGCAATTCTTGCACGCAGAGTTCATCCGTGGTCATAAAATCATATGACGTGATAAATCCTCCTCTTCCGCAGCATCGCCTACATGCTTACTCAGTGCTTTTGATCACCCCTGATCCAACTGTCCTTTTCCCTGCTCTCTCTCTCTCACTCTTTGTCTCTCTTTCTCGCGGGCCGTCTCCCCATCTGGAAGGATGGCAAACAACGGCCGGACCTCCACCCCCCCATCTGTCCCTCTGGCCGGAGTTTGTTGGGTAAACTCAGCACTGACTATGTAAACAGAGGGCAGCACGTCCGATGGTGGACGTCTGTCCAGATGAGCCCAGCGGAGACAGCTGTTGTGTGTTTACTGTTGAGAGTTTTTCCTGCACTGCAGGGGCTTTTGTTTCCAAGCACAGACCCTACACACAAGGACAGGGCTGCAGTGCACTCTCTTACTGGACTAGATGCACACACAGAGCAATTCTTTTTGTGTGCTTTTTTAAGGATCGTATTTTTGTTGCATTTAGGTAATGCCAACAGAGGCAGTATTGTGTGGAATCCAAGGGCAGAACATGTTTAAATATTTATACGTGTGTAATATTATTACTTGATACACACACACACATATATATATAGATAGATAGATAGATAGATAGATAGATAGATAGATAGATAGACAGACAGACAGACAGACAGAGAGATAGATAGATAGACAGACAGACAGACAGACAGACAGACAGAGAAACGACGGCGATGATAGACAGATAGACAGACAGACAACGATAGATAGATAGATAGATAGATAGACAGACATACAGACAGACAGATAGACAGACAGACGGCGGCGATGACAGACAGACAGACAGACAACAATAGATAGATAGACAGACAGACAGACAGACAGACAGACAGACAGATAGATAGATAGACAGACAGACAGACAGACAGATAGACAGATAGATAGATAGATAGATAGATAGATAGATGGATAGATTGTGACTGAAGAATCCAAAAACAGGCTAAAGGTTTAGAAAATGAGGACATTATCATAAAGAGTGTTTCTGATATCGTACCTGCGCACATAGATACTGAATCTCACAAAGACTGATAGAATCAACAGTGACATTCTGTATTCTGTGAACGTGTGAAGGACAAAAACAGCTATAAATATGGATGCCCAACTCTATCTTTTCTTTTCTTCTCTTTAAGACAACAAAAAAAATCCCATTCAGCAAGCTGGAGAGTCCAGTCGGGATTAAGCTTCGGCTGAACCATAACCTAGTAATTGTGTCGGACAACTGCGTCCCCGTGATGAGGATCCAGGGTTGCATTAGTAGGAGGATGGCATGTTTGAGGCGGCGACACAAAAAGTACAAAAATTAGATGACTCTTGGAAACCTTCCTGCACGTCTGGTCCTCTGGACGGTTAGTCAAACCATAACCAAGCAATTCATTAATGAGGACACTGAGAGGAATTGGATTCACGCTTGAGCAAACAGCCAACAAACACAACGACGTTCAGAGTGTACGACGCTGCTGCATTTACATAATTTTGAGTTTAGGTTCGGGAATGGTAATAAAGAGTTATGATAAAAGTGTCATTAGGTCGTCGGGAAACGAGTGTGACGAATCCACAAGCGTGAAGATTAATTCTCTGTCACCTTCCTTGCCACTAATATGCCACGAGACCCAACTTAATGAGTTCAGCTTTTCTACGGATAATATACACCCGTCTAGCCATTATTGTCTCCCAAAAGACAACATGCCGGTGTTTGTCTTTATTTACAGTATGACCTGCAGTCCCCGGTGTCTTCTCATGTTATAGAATATATGATGTTTATGAGCCAGAAGAGATCGATAATTTAGTAGAGAAAGAAATAGTGGTAATAGAAGCTCTGCTGTGAGGAAAATCCTTCAGTGTGATATGTTGATTATTTTTTTTTTATTGTTCCCATATTGTTTCTACAACAAAAAAACAATCAGAATGTTGGAAAGAACAGCCAAATGTTTTTTTAAAAGACAAATCCTCCATGTCTAGAGGTACAGCTGGTCTGAAAGTTGAAGTAATTGCAGTGCTTATGTACTGTGGGGTCTTTCTTACGCAGCTCACTCTTTGCTAGAGGCAAACTTGGAGTCTCAGGGTAAACCTAATATACTCACAAAGTGTCTGATTCATGCATCCATATGCCTTAGATACTATTCCTCCAAGACCAGCATTCCAGTGTTTCTTCAATTATAAGCATGTTTATGTCCCAAGGGTGGATTTTTCTGTCAAAACTGTTTTAAATTGGTTTCTTTTTGTTATATGAAACAACAGGCCTCATTAAAACGGTCTTGCTGTATTTGAAGATATATTTTTTTACCCTTGTCCCAGACCTAGATATTAGCCATGTAATGTATTTATTGTATGAAAATAGTAAATCTGCTCTGAAAGCTGCAAGACGACACCGAACGATGTGAGTGCGTGTTGGAAAAGTACCAGTTTTATGGCGTGTTCGCACCACTGGAACTAGGAATGATTTTAGTAATAGGAACTCCTCTTGAAGGAACTACACTGAACAAAATTATTTATTTATTTATATATAAACTTTGTTTTTGCCCCCATTTTTCATGAGCTGAACTCAAAGATCTAAGACTTTTTCTGTGTACACAAAATAACTATTTCTCTCAAATATTGTTCACAAGTCTGTCTAAATCTGTGTAAGTGAGCACTTCTCCTTTGCCGAGATAATCCATCCACCTTACAGGTGTGGCATATCAAGATGCTGATAAGACAGCATGATTATTGCACAGGTGTGCCTTAGGCTGGCCACAATAAAAGGCCACTCTAAAATGTGGAGTTTTACTGTATTGGGGAGGTCCGAAAAGTAAAAAAAAGGTTGTTGATTGTGGCCTGTGTGATGTTGGTCCACTCCTCTTCAATGGCTGTGCGAAGTTGCTGGATATTGGCAGGACCTGGAACACGCTGTCGTATATACAGATCCAGAGCATCCCAAACACATTCATTCATGCTGACTGCAGGAATGTCCACCAGAGCTGTTGCCCATGAATTGAATGTTAATTTCTCTACCATAAGCCGTCATTGTGATTTCTCTGGTTTACACAAGTAGCATTGTCCTCAGTTTGCAGCCTCAAAAATGTAATGTAACAACAGTGACAAAAGAACAGCCATAATTCTCTGTAATAACACACATTGCTCCTTCTATAGCTGTGCTGCAAATATCTTCTGGGCAGGGAGCTGTTCCATTCGTCAGAGGAAATGGCCCTAAAGACTATATCCAATGTACATTCAAGTGCAGTTTATTCTTCTTGCAACAGGGACGCAGTGACACTTCCAACATCCAATCCGATTATTAAAATGGCTCCTCAAGCCACTCGTGTGTGTGGCGTCTTTTTTTTTTTTTCTCTCGATTACTGTCGTTTCTCAGGCAGTAGCTCAGTGGCTGATGTCAAAGAATCCATTTTAAAAGCTTTGACCTTAACAGAATATGCCAGCAAATGGAGATTCGGCGTCTCCAATGACATTTTGCGGCTTAGATAATACAATGGCTATAAAACCTATTTGGAATCACCCCTCACGGTTGTGGATTAAGCTGCTCCGCTTGATGAATTTCCCGCCTTAAATCTATCCGAGGAAAATTTTTTGGAGCTTGTACGGATGTTGTGTTCTTTAGGGGAGATTTAGTTCGATCTGCTGACTTTTGACAGGATTTTGGGAGAGTTTTACGAAGCAACCATTTTTAAAAGTTTTGGAATTGATGTGAGCAAAAAATGTTGGTTCTTGGAAATGGGAAATAAATTAAGTTTATACATAAGGATAAGACTGACAATCTATTAGTTGACCCTAAAACTAAAAGAGAAATGTTGTTTCTGAATCTGGTTAAATTGACTTCTTGGGTTCGACCAGGGTTTACGAGTCTTGGTGTTATTTTAGACTCAGATTTAAGTTTTAACTTTTAACTCCCATTTTAACAAGGTGACAAATGTTGTTGTTGTTTTTTTTTTTTACCTATGAAACATTGATAAAATTTGACCAATTTTAAACCAGAAAGATGCAGTAAAACTAATCCATGGGAGTAGTCCATATCTCAAGTAGACTTGACTAATGTAAAGCACTTTTTACTGGTCTCCCACAAAAATCAATTAATAGACAGCTCGGTTATTAACTAGAACTTAAAATAAAAGAGAACATATAATACCAGTCTTATCTGCACTGAACTGGCTTCCTTTAAAATTTAGAATGGATTTTAAAGTCTTTCTCATTACGTACAAAGCTCGTACTGGACAAGGACTTAATTGCATTGCCAGATCTCTCGTTAATTATATTCAATCAAGAACCTTAAGATCGTCTAACGCAGGTTTATTGGAGGTTCCCAGCTATAGACGAAAGAAAATTGGTGATGCGGTAAAACTGGGGAGCACACTACCATCAGATATTAGGGAGGCCAAAGAAATAGAAAGTTAAAAACGTGTCTTTTTACTTTGGCATTTAATTAGTTACTCTGAATTGTGTGTGTGTGTGTGTGTGTGTGTGTGTGTGTGTGTGTGTGTGTGTGTGTATATATATATATAAAATTATAAAATATTGATTAACAGCTTTTGAACTTCACCCGGAACAATATTTGTAATATTTCCACTCACATTCCTAGTGTACAGTTTATGTTTAAGGGTCAGCATCATTTGTCTTGTCTCGGTTTGACTGCAGCATCATTCGAGCGTTGAGGCCTCTGAGCTCATTGAATGACATTATTGAGTCTGGCCGAGGCTGTTTTTGACACATGGCTTTATTGAAAAACCCTGAGACAGTTTTATCGAAAGGACGTCACTTTAAGAAGTGTCGAGATGGCCGTCGAGGAGAATCTATATCTAATAGGGCAACACAGAGCAAACACAATTGAGAAAAATCAATGCCACTTTCACATCTGGTAAAACATTGGATACCTAAAGCACTGCTGTCTGTAGGTGTTCATCAGAATGAAGAGCGCTTCACATGTGCCACGCTTTTTAGGGGAGTTTTAATATGCTGCTTATATTGTCTCAGTATTAATGGTTTTATAGAGCTGGATCGGTAATTTAATTATGGTTCCTCATATGTTAAAACACATTAATTAGCATTATTCTTTGAATAATTCTTGATTCTAATCAGCATATTCTTCTCAAATATTTGAAAAATGTCTGCTCGACTGAAGACTCTGTCGTCTCAATCATCTGTTTTCATACAGAGCTTTGCTGGTTTCTAATGCATCAGTGGTTTCTTCTCACAAATTAAAATCTTTTAACTTAAAAAATGGAGATAAAATATGGATTTATTTAGTAAGAAGGCACATATTACGCAGGATAATATACACTTAGCTGTCCTTAAGCCAGCTATTATCCATCTATCCATCCATCCATCTGTGTCTGTCTGTCTATCCGTCTGTCTGTCATTGTGTTGTTCTATCATCCATCTATCTATTTGTCATTCTATTGTTCATTCTATTTGTCTATCCATCTATCTATCATCTGTCTGTCTTCCATTGTGTCTTTCTATCATGTTTGTCTGTCTGTCATTCTGTTGTTCTATCTATCTATCTATCTATCTACCCATCCATCTGTGTCTGTCTATCTATCTATCTATCCATCCATCCATCCATCCGTCCGTCCGTCCGTCCGTCCGTCCGTCCGTCCGTCCGTCCGTCCGTCCGTCCGTCAGTCATTCTATAGCTACAGTACATCACTCAATACAAGATCCTTCAATTTTGTGTTGGGAAATCGATAATAACTGGTTAACTGTATTTTTATCCTTTACTTATGCAAACAGAAAAAAAAAGAAAGATTGCATTTGTTTGGGATTCAAATGACAGGCTTTATGTGACTTAACTGGAAGTGGACTGCTCAAGGGATATATCTTGCAAGTTTCAAACCAGCAGGAGTTGACTGACTGCCTGCTACCATTCTTTCTTTCCTCTCGGGGAGAGATTAAGAAAATCTGAGTTTGAGTCTATAAAAACCACGTCAGGGAGAAAAACCAAGTGCGTAAACATGAAAAGCGTGAGCCTTTGTTTCGGGTCGGTAGGGAGTCCCCCATCCAGTGGCGACGTGTCGCCTTCTTCACCCAAGTGTGAATGTCACTTCACTCTACGTGGGGGCTCTTATAGCCGCGGAAAATGAGTGAATGTGAAGGGAGGGGAGGTGGTTTCAGCTGATAACCCTCAGGAGTGGCATACGAGACGGCGCAGACAGCGAGCGGGTGGCAGCACAGATCCGCCTGTTAACTCGGTCGCTGTGGGGTCACGGCCGGAGGTGTCGTGCGGGGTGCCACAGGTGGGGTGCGGCTCGCTTGGCACTGATGAAAGAGAAGCGTAATAGATCTGCCTCCTTTCCCCAAGCCCTCTCTGTCCCAAAGCCACCTGAGCAAGTTTAACATCCCTCCGCTCTCCTCCCCTCTCCAAACCTCCTACTGCGCCTCTCCGTTTCATCTGCCACCATCTGAGCAAAAGGGAATTTCAGCTAGAAATTAAAATCATGCGGGTGTGTGTGTGTGTGTGTGTGTGTAAATAAGAACCAAGAGTTTAAATCTTAAACTGTAATCTGTTAGCACGTTGGCTGTTGTCGTAACATTTATGACAGACAGACAGACAGACAGACAGACAGACAGATATATAGACAGACAGACAGACAGATAGACAAACAGACAGACAGACAGACAGACAGACAGATAGATAGATAAATAGATAGACAGACAGACAGACAGACAGACAGACAGACAGACAGATATATAGACAGACAGACAGACAGACAGACAGATAGATAGATAGATGGACGGACGGACGGACGGATAGATAGATAGATAGATAGATAGAAAGATACATATTTAAGTCATCTTATATATCTTATAAGATGCAAACCAATAATATATATATATATGAATACACAAAGTTCTGTCATGAAACTCTAGATGGCGCAGGCTTATAGGTCCTTACCAAGACCAAACATTTCAAAATTGCAATATCCATTACCATGCCAAACACTGCCATGACCAAAATAGATTTCTTCTACAATTATACACAAAATATTCATAATTTTTTGTGTGAAAATAAAGCACAACAATTTGTGCAATTAGACATGTCGTCCAAACAAAGCACATATATCAACACGAGAGCTTGCTGTTTATCCCATGTGCAGAAATTTGACTTGCTGTGTCTACAGTCGCCCCCCGGCCCATTAGGAGTCCATCAAACTGAGGTGTAAAAACCGCCCCCTCCACCCATCTCCTGATGCTCTCATGAATACCCCGCTCACGGGGCCGTTCCCCGCCCTGGCACGGACCCTCTTTGGGTATGTGGTGAAATTCAATCAGATGCTTAATTACATCTTAACACAGGTTCCTCGCAGCTGGCTCCTATTCCCCTGCTTCTGATTAAGGGGATTAGAAAAATGAAATTTAGCAGCGGATTTGCATACTGCCACTGAGAGGGAGCCGCCAGCACATGTCTCAGGACACTGTTGGGATGTCTCGCTCACCCGGCCGTCGATCCATCTCTACGCCCCTATAATCCTTCAACTAAAAAATAGCTGCTGTCTTGCGCTGCACTGGATTCTTGGTTTGCCTGGTTTGCGATTATACAAGCCCTATTTTGTTTTATTGGGATTAGTGTGGGTTTATTGTTGTTTTAGGTGGATAACTTAATTTTAGGATCACAGGATGGAATGTATTTAACCATTTGGATTTTATTTCATTGTAGTATTTCAGATGTATTGTGGTAAATATTTAGTGGACACTTACATCTAATATGTATATGCATATGTAAATACATGCATTTTTTCAGGTGTAAGTGTCCTATTATGCATAAGCTATTTTTGGACCCCCTTCACTTTCAAAAGATCTTGTTAAAGGGATAATTCACCCAAATCTGCATGACTTGCTTTTTTACCCCTGTGAAACATAAAATAAGATAGTTTGAGAATTGTATCTAATTGTTTTTGTCCATACAGTACAATGGAAGAGCTTCGTTTGATTCCCAACATTTTTCAGAATATCTTCTTTTGTACACTCTAAAAAATGCTGGGTTGTTTTAGCCCAATTTGGGTCAAATGTGGACAAACTCAAACATTGGGTTAAAAATGTAATAAAAAAAAGGTAACCCAATGGCTGGGTTTGTCCATATTTTACCCAAATTTGGGTACTCTGCATTAAGTCTGATAGCACAAGTACATCTCGGATACGTCTATTTGATGTCTGCATTTACATCTGCTAGATGTGTTTGCTCATGCAAGTTAGATGTCATATAGACATTTAGAAGATGTCTTAAAGATGCTACCTGTGCTATCTGATAACGACATAAGAGTGAGAAAATAATGACATAATTTAAATTATGTTATTTAAGGGTTAATGTACAAATCATGTATTTCTGACCTCCACATTTAGCAAATGATTTTAGATGAAAATAAAATAACTCGTAAATGTAGCAAAACTTCTGTTGTGTTCGTGGGGTGTATGTGAAACTCTTCGATGAAATGTAATGAGAAATATACCATTGGGTAAATACGATTCCCAAGGATCAACTTTTTATCCTGAACTTTTTATTCACAGCGGTTGAACTAAGCCAGTCCCGCGGTATAAAGATCTCACCCTCACCGTAGCGCCCCATTGATCCACCCATAAATGATTCCTCTGCGAGGGCTTACGAGCTTATTAATGAAAGTGAGGTCGTCGCCAGACAGCGTCGGCGTTATGTATTCCAGCACCCGGGGTATTTGCATTATGGATGTATGTGTGTTTACTTAGCCCAATTAGTCGCTCCATGCGCTAAAGGAGCCATTTTGGATGTTAATTTGAAAACAAACTGCATCAATCATTCACATTTTGCTTTTTGAAGAACGTCGGTAATTAGTCCCAATGAAACTCTATGATTGCCTGTTTAATGTTGAGGTAAGGCCCGGGTTGTCTGTCTGGAGTCCGCCGTCTGGTGAATCAATGTGAGGCAGCGCTGCCCTCTGTTGGTCGAGTTAAGGAACTGCTGCTCTCTGGTTATTGTGCCCTGTGGCTTAAAGGGATACTTCATATGAGGGTGAGTAAAAGAAGGAATTTTCATTTTTGGGTGAACTATCCCTTTAAGTGAGTTGTTTCAGTGGTTTTCAGTTGGATTTTTTTTATAGGAACTATATGGAAGCTATATTTTAAAATGTGAGACAAACGTGTGACAGATAGTTATTTTGTAGCACCAGTGATTGTATCAGAAGGTAATATGTTGTCTTTGTAGTTCTGAATTATTACTATAATTACGTACCGTGGTATTTACACAGTACTCTCAAAGGAACTTCCCAAGAATATAATGGTACTACCATTTTTCATGTCCAAAAGACACTGTATTACAATTGTACCATGTCTAAAATGCTACTTTTTTGTTGATGAGATTTAAGCACTGGTCACATTTTACAGGTCATAATGCAACTGTATCCCAAAATAGCGCACATAATAAAATGCTACTCCTGATTATTAACAGAATCTCGGCAGATTCATTCTCATGATAGCCTTTGTTGAGATATTGACTCCCAATGAGATGATGCCATCTACTGGTCCAAAAGCGAATGACAACTGCAAATGGTAGATGGTAAACGGCGGGGAAAGTAGCGCTGAAGTACTTCATTGACCCTGTATGATTGACTGAAAAGTTTTTCAGAGAACACGCAGTCATTGAAAATGCCTTGGAGAGCGTGATTCTTTGAGGAACCCACGGCATTTTCATTCAAAGAGAGCTTTTTGAAGAGCCATTTGCAATTGAAAGGCTCGACTGGGAGCAAAAGTTTCACTGAAGTGTTTTTTGGCCCAGCCTTATCTAAAGATTCAGAGAGTTAAAAGAGATATCTCCTACTCTCTGTGACAGTGAATATATTCATATAAATTTGTCAAAATAAGTTAATTATTCTTTTTTGAATAGTCTCACTCTCATGTAAAAGTACAATGCAGATTTCCCCCCTAAAAGCTACTGTCTCCTCAAACACTGACTGTTTTTAGCAATGCATCCTACATCTCTCTGGTGTCAGGGGTCCTTCGGTGCTGTGCAGAAATCCATAATGTGTGCAAAAAAGTAATACTTACGAAGACAGTTTGTGGACTCTTATTTTGAGGTTTTCTTTTCTGTCCTGTGGGGTTGTTGTTATACTGCTCACTACGTCTCAGCACTGCCCTCTGCTGGTCCGAACATTCGTGGCTGAATCTCTTACAGTAAAATGCATTTTGCATAAATAATATGTCATCTGCTGTTAAGACCCATCACCTATTCACTAATATGGAAGTCTGTATGCTAGTTATGCAGTATAGTTCGAAAGATAGTGTGTGTGTGGGGGGGGGGGGGGTAGCTTTTAATTGTCCTGATAATGATGTCAACATTTTAAGAAGACCACCACACACAGATATCATCACTGTCACACACACACACACACACACACACACACACACACATAGATTTTATTTGGTTTATAATGTAGTTTTTTTTCATGGGCTAAAAATGTGAATATGAAAAATAAATAATACAAATTTTGAAACATCGCCCTCGGCTGGTCAAATTAATTGCGCGCAAAGCAGGACAAAAAAAGCTTATATCAAATTGGAATAATTTATGATAAATGTTTTTTTTTTCTTTATTGCTGTGACTAGTTTTAGCAAGTAAACACAATCTCACAGAATATATTCACAGAGGAGAAGAGAGGGAGTATTAGCAGTAAATCTGTTCAGCTTCCTGTAGATGCAGATACGTCCTCCAACTGTAATTACTCTTACCCTGTACAGAGCAGTAAAGAGAGATGCTAACTATCCGTTCTTCGCCCGCTCATGCAGAGAAGGCAGTGTAAATCTGCCCGCGTGTGCACAGCGCAGTCTCTCGTCAGGCTCTCTATCACGAGACTGCGGCCGAGGCGGTATTCATCAGTTTTACACTTCTTCTTCCTCATCACTTCATTCACAGCGAGTCATCAGTCTCAAACCCGCCATGCTTCACAATCTCCATTTTCAAATCTCCATTTTCAACCCCCCCCCCCCCCCAGGTCATATATTTTTGTCCTTATTTTGAGAATGCAAGACACACACAGACACATACCTATCTTCAGAATTCTAAAGTTTTTTTAATTTGACACATACAAAATTTAACTTGCACTGCAATGTAACAGTGAAAGTCCAAAGTTTCAATCCTACTCAACACTATTTCTTTATTCATAATTGATATTGTATTCCATATAATCTGTGCTGGTCAATTAGTCTAAAATTAAGAAACCCCTGGATAACAGTAATACAAATTAAAAAAAAAAAACGGTGTGTAGCCTACATGTTATTTATTTTAAATTGGCTACTTAATTTATTATTCCAATATACAAATATTATATTAAATCCCACAGGGAAAAGGGCTTACATTTGTGACGTGCTGTTTTTGCATTTGAACATAAGGCTACACATTATAAACAGGACATGCGTTAGCTGAATAAACTTTAGCCAATCCAAACATATTTATAGAAAACAGTTAACATTGAATAGACAGGAGTCCTGTCACATGACCAATAATATAAGTGTTCGAATAAGACGAATCCGACAAATGAGGGCTGTTAAAGCGTCCGTCATTTAACGAATTTTAAAAACACGAATGGATAATAAAAAAGGCTTTGACATTTTGACATAAAAAAACACAAGCAAGAACTTTGCCTGTCAATTTTTATTTTATAAATATCGGTAACGCTTTAGATTACAGCCCGGAAAGTACTGGGTAATTAAAGCAATTTTACAGCGTAACCTTCGGTAATTATAGTGTACCTATAACGTACTTACAATATAAGTATAAGGGAACAATATTTTAAGTTTGGGGAATAAAGGGGTAACAACTAGGAGAATTAAAAAATTATTAATATTGTGATTATTATAGAACTAAGGGGTACTTATTCTACTATTATGATATAACAATCTTACATTTGTGATCAATTTAGCAAGAACATACACTGCGTACCTTTTTGAAATAATGGTGAACCAGTACATACTGTATATGCTTTATAAATAGATATAATAGATATGTACCCTGTAATTTTTAAAACGAAAACTATTGAAACTTTTGCTTAAATATTGGGGAAAGATACTCTTGTTTCATGTAGTGGTGCTTGTTACCGTCTTGTTCCATGTAGTTACAGGGTAAGTACAATAAATATGCATACACACAATCTTATATCACTGACTCGGAAACCTTTATTTATTATACAAGCACCACTTACCCTGTAACCACATGAAACAAGATATATTTCCCAGTATTTAAAAAATTGCAATAGTCTTAGCTTTTCGTGCCTTCAAACATGTTAGCCGAAACTTAAACATCTGAACTTTTGCTATAAAAAATAAAATAAAAATAAAAGTATAAACGCATAGATATGTAGGCCTACCCTGTCATTTTTAAAAAGCCTATACAGTATGTATTGCCTTGGTACACAATTATTACAAAAATGTACGCAGTGTATGTTCTTGCAAAATTGCTCCTAAATGTAAGATTGTTATATCATAACAGTAGAATAAGTACCCCTTAGTTCTATAATACTTACAGTATAAATATGTTTTTAATTCTCCTGGTTGTTACCCCTTTATTCCCCAAACTTTACATATTGTTCCCTTATACTTACATGTAAGTACTTTATAGGTACACTATAATTACCGAAAGTTACTCTGTAAATTCCTCTTAATTACACAGCACTTTCCGGGCTGTAATCTAAAGCAATACCTAAATATCTTCTCTCTCTGTGTGCGCGAGTCTGTGTTTGTGAGAGAGCTCGCGCAGCACTGATACATGATAGGCTATCATACCACGATAATTTTTAATCCATAAATTCGCCAACTAACTCGCTAGTTTTCATACAAAATAAATATGTAACATAATTCGGTACTTTAGTTATTAACATAATACATAACGACACGTAACACATGCGATACGTTTCTCAACACTGATAATGAAAAAATAAACGCCTGTCTCTCCGGATTTGCGCTTAACGTTATCAGTCATCCACAAATCACAGCACTTTCATAATCACTAAGACATAGCGATTTCAATTTTATTTAGATTTATTGTTCAACATTACTTGAGCATTTTATAATTTGCATGGCTGAATGTCTTCCTCTTATCTGAGTTCCCTTTCGAGAGGTCTCTCCTATTGCGTAAGTAGCTTACGCTATGGGAAAACTCATTTTCTCGAGAATATTGAAGTCTTTATGTAAAACGCATTGCAGCTGCACAGCAGACAGCAATGAGCGAGGCAGCTCGGTCATTGGCTGTGCTGCGGCAACTTGCTCGAACCAATGGCGGGACGACTCTGAATGCGCGACCAATGAGAGCGCTTCGCGCCCGCGCGCGTCAGAGCCCGCCAAGATGGGAGTGGCCAAGGGCTATATATTGGGCGCCCCGTCATGAGAGTTCTTTAGATTTAATCTCCTTCAGCGAATACCTTCTTCGCTGGATCCTCCGGGTTATTGAAAGCCTTCGCCGCCGTAGAAAAGCACACCAGCGGGATTGCTACGAGGACGCCGGCGCCTTCAGCCGCCTTCGAACATCATCCTACTGAGCTATCCGGCGCGCTAGACACGCAAGTATCTTTTCAACCGGTCGCCCAGCGACGTTGGAAAAGAGCAAATTTAAAGAAGGCGTTGTTTCAAATGCCTTCCTGCGCGTCGTGCAGAGACCTTCTCCCGGACGGGGATCGTCACATCATCTGCGCTCGCTGCCTGGGCCGGGACCATGCAGAAGCCGCCTTGACCAAGGGCGGATGCCCTGAGTGTGACGACCTGGGTCTCTCCACACTACGAGCTCGGCTCGCCGCCTTCGCCGTGAGCGAGCCCAGCGCCACCCCTCTGTTTGAGCCGCGTATTAAAAAGCGCCGCTCAGAGAGGCTTCCTGAACCCGAGCTCAGTGATGTGACGCCGAGCCAGTCTCCGCGTGCTTCACCGCCGCTCTTGACTTCCCACCGCTGGTTCAGTTCACCCAGCCGGACCCACACCCCTCCAGCGGAGCGGTGGGCCTTGTGACTTTCGGCGCGTCCGCCCCGTCGACGCTAGTGAGCACGAGTGGGGGCTCCACTATGGACGCGGAGATTGTTCGTATCCTCTCCAAGGCCGTGAAGGACCTCGGGCTCGACTGGTCTTCTCCCGAGGAACCAACCCGAAGCCGGCTGGACGAATGGTTTCTGCAGGGGCGCCAGCAGGCCCCTCGGCAAAGGCCTTCTCCCTTCTTCCCGGAAGTTCATGACGAACTCACGAAGTCATGGAAAGCCCCTCACTCTGCACGTTTGAAGCCTTCCTTTTCTTCGTCGCTCTCCTCTGTGGACGGCGCGAAGGAAAGAGGCTACGAGGGAACGCTGCCCCTCGAGGAGGCCGTGGCCAATCATCTCTGCCTGCCCTCCACCACCGGATGGAAAGCCAAGGCTTGCCACCCCTCAAAGCCCTGCCGCACTACTTCTGCTCTCGCCGGTCGCGCCTACGCCGCCGCCGGCCAAGCTGCATCAGCGCTTCACTCGATAGCGGTACTTCAAGTGTTCCAAGCCAAACTCCTCCGTTCCCTGGACGAGTCTGGCTCCGAACCCGAAGCCTTCAAGGACTTACGCAGCGCAACTGGCATAGCCCTGCGAGCCTCAAAGGCCACCGCCCAGTCTATCGGCCGTGTCATGGCTAATTTGACTGTTCTCGAGCGACATCTGTGGCTGACTCTAACTGAGATGAAGGACGCGGATAAGGCCCCGTTTCTCGACGCGCCGATATCCACCAGCGGGCTGTTTGGACCAGCAGTTAAAGCCTTCGCCGAACGCTTCACTGAGGCCCAAAATGCTTCACAAGCTATGCGTCATTTTCTGCCCAAGCGCTCCAGCTCATCACAGAGCAGGCAGAGACCGCCTCAGCCGCAGCGGGCTAGAACCGCCCCCACCGCCTCTCAGCCCGCACCTCAGACTGACGCTCGACGCCGCTCGCGCTCTCACAACCGCAAGCCGCCTCCTGAGCGACGGGGTCCTCGGCCCAAGATAGCGCTGAACCCTGAGCCTCGAAAGCCTTCCTAGCCACAGGAATGAAAAGAGAGAGTGCGTGTCTCGCAAAAGCCGGACCACTCTCTCTGCAAAATCCCGAACATTACCCAGTCCCCTCACAGGCGGCTGGAAATGTCTATACAGCAGTCAATGGGCCAGTCACAGAGCTCGCCTACCTGCAAACAAACGCCGTTTTTACGGCGACACACAGAAAACACAAAAAGAGCCTTTTTCTGCCTGTGTCACTAAGGGTTCACATGCCCACAAAGTGTGCATCCCCAGATACTGTCAAAACAGTGCCAAATTCATTCCCAGCTCAGGCTGGACGCCCCATAAATGTAGATCACGTGCCTACGGCCATGTATGCACCACTACACACAAGCACTGTTCACACAGTTACAAATTCATCCCCAGTAAAAGCGGGAAACATTATAAAGGTGACACGTGTGCCTACCACTGTTTATGCACCCCCACTTATAAACACTGTCCCTGCAGTGTCAAATCTTACCCCAGCTCAGGCTGCGAGTGTCACAGACACAGCGCGCGCTGTTACAGTCACACACGCGCCCATACACTCAGCTGCTCAGCGCGCGCCCGCGCCTCTGAGAGCTGCGAGCTCAGGCGATTCGCTGGCCGGGTCCCTACGTCACAGCGGCCCGCCCCTAGCCTGTATTCAGCCCATATCTGTATATGCAGCGGCATGGGAAAACATTCCAGATATGCCGAAATGGGTGTTGAATATAATAAAACACGGATACTCGCTCCAGTTCGCTCGCAGACCACCACGTTTTACGACTGTGGTCGAGACGAAAGTGAGAAAAGAGTGTTCACATGTTCTGCACACCGAGGTGCGCAAACTAATAGAAAAGGGCGCTGTGGAAACGGTTCTCCCCTCTTTGAGCGAGGCAGGTTTTTACAGCCGCTATTTTCTCGTCCCGAAAAAGGATGGCGGTCTCCGCCCCATCCTGGATCTCAGACACCTGAACAAAGCACTAATGACTCGCTCGTTCAGAATGTTAACAACCAAACATATCCTCGCGCAAGTACGCCCAGGAGATTGGTTTCTCTCAGTGGATCTGAAAGACGCTTACTTTCACATTCCAATAGCGCCTTATCACAGGCCTTTTCTGAGATTCGCTTTTGAAGGACAGTCATACCAGTACACGGTACTTCGGTTCGGCCTGTCCCTGGCTCCCCGTACATTCACGAAATGTATGGATGCAGCACTTTCCCCCCTGAGGCAGCGGGGAGTGCGAATACTGAATTACCTCGACGATTGGCTGGTCCTAGCACAATCAGAGAGTCAGTTAACAACACACAGATCTTGGATTATCAGCCATCTAGAATGCCTGGGTCTAAGAATCAATTTTGCAAAGAGCATGCTATCCCCCAGCCAGAGGATTTCTTTCCTGGGAATAGTTTTAGACTCGATGCGAATGACAGCGCGCCTCTCATCGGAGCGCGCTCACCATCCGGAGCCTTGCAACATCATTCAGAGCGGGCGCGCACGCGCGCCCCGTCAAGCGGTTTCAGAGGATGCTCGGTCTAATGGCCTCAGCATCGGCCGTACTCCAGCTAGGATTGTTGCATATGCGCCCTCTCCAACGCTGGCTCAAGAGCCGCGTCCCTACTCACGCGTGGCGTTCGGGCCATTTTTTAATCAGAGCAAACCACGGCTGTGTAAAAGCCCTGACGCGCTGGAAAGCCGCCGACTGGTACCAGTCGGGCGTGAGTCTGGGTGTGAACACAAGGAGAAAAATGATCACGACAGATGTCTCCAAAATAGGATGGGGGGCCCTTTACGAGGGCAGGCCTGTCTCCGGCTTTTGGTCAAACCCGGAAAAGCGCCTACACATAAACTGTCTGGTGATGAAAGCGGTCGGTTTGGCTCTCAGAGCTCTACTTCCACATCTAAAGAACGAACACGTCCTGGTCCGAACGGACAACATGATGGTGGTGTCGTACATAAATCGCCAGGGTGGACTCAGGTCGAGCTCCTTGCATACAATGGCCAGGAGACTCATTTTATGGTCCCAGCACAACTTGCGCTCGCTGAGAGCAGAGCATGTGCCAGGCGTTCTGAACCAGGGGGCGGACATGCTATCCAGAGACAAAATTCTCCCAGGAGAATGGGCTCTCAACCCTCTGACGATTCAGTGGTTATGGAAAATCTTTGGCAAAGCGGAGGTCGACCTCTTCGCTTCCAAGGAGAACGCGCGCTGCCCTCTCTTCTTCACGAAAAGCACGGATGCGCTCGCCCGAAGCTGGCCGAGCCGCCCCTTTTATGCTTTTCCCCCGATCGCGATGTTACCACAGGTCATCAGTCGGGTCAGAGAGGAGAAAAACGCAGTGCTTCTAATAGCCCCACTCTGGAAGAACCAAACTTGGTTTCCAGAATTAATGCAGATGCAATCGGCACCACGGCCGATCCCACTGAGGCCAGACCCCGCCCGATCTGTGGGCCCTTCATGCATGGCCCCTCAACGGGTTCCCGGGAACCTCACGGGCGGAGCACTAAAAACCATCGCTGAGGCGCGGGCGCCCTCCACGAGACGCTTGTATGCCCAGAAATGGAAGGTGTTCAGTGACTGGTGTAACACCAAGGGCCTGAACCCTGAAACATGCGAGATTACGAACGTACTCGTTTTTCTACAAGAGCTTCTGGAGGCGGGTCGCACCCCCTCCACGCTCAAAGTATATGTGGCGGCCATCACAGCGTCACACGACCCTGTAATGGAACGTCCATTGGGAAGAAACGACCTAATTATTCGTTTCCTAAGGGGCGCTAGGAGGATGAACCCTTCAGGCCCCCCCTCAGTGCCGATCTGGGACCTGGCTACTGTCCTAGACGCTCTTAAAGGGGCCCCGTTCGAACCACTCCGAACCGCGCACCTTAAACAGCTCTCGCTCAAAACTGCGCTCTTGCTGGCACTCGCCTCGGTCAAGGGAGTGGGCGACCTGCACGCGCTCTCGACGAGCGCTGCCTGCCTAGAATTCGGACTTAACGACTGCAGAGTTGTCCTTAGGCCAAAACATGGGTATGTTCCTAAAGTGCTCCCTAACCGCGTTATCGTCCCCAGCAGACGAACACGACGCTAATCTACTCTGCCCCGTCAGGGCCCTCAGAGTATATTTGGAGTGTTCTGCCCTATTCAGACAGACAGAACAACTGTTTGTATGCTTCGGCGGCCGTACGAAAGGTTCCGCCGTCTCAAAGCAGAGAATCTCTCACTGGATAGTTGAGGCTATAGCGCTGGCTTATGAAGCCAAAGGACTCCAATGCCCCTGGGGAGTCAAAGCTCACTCCACTCGGAGTATGGCTTCTTCCTGGGCATGGTCGAGCGGGATACCGATCGAGGATATTTGTGCGGCGGCAGGCTGGGCCTCACCATCCACATTTATCAGGTTTTACAACCTACAGGTACCGACGTTGCATTCCAACGTACTGTCAGCATGATACTAGTAGAACCATGAGTTCGTATCTAGATTATGTATGTGCTTGTGTCACTCTGAGCGCCTTCTAGCCGCTCTGCATTTTTTCCACATATAAAGCTCGCCTCTGCCGGCTAGTTGGACGATAACTTTGCTTTTCAGCTCAGGCACCTGCCTCTGGCTGTCATAGGGCGAAGTTCAGCACGCACGGCGTTTTGCATGGTGTTCCCATAGCGTAAGCTACTTACGCAATAGGAGAGACCTCTCGAAAGGGAAGGACTCGGTTACTAACGTAACCTCGGTTCCCTGAGAGGAGGGAACGAGTATTGCGTAAGCTGCCGTGCTGGTGCTTGGTTAGTTTGCTTCAGTCGTTTTAACCTAAAGAACTCTCATGACGGGGCGCCCAATATATAGCCCTTGGCCACGCCCATCTTGGCGGGCTCTGACGCACGCGGGCGCGAAGCGCTCTCATTGGTCGCGCATTCAGAGTCGCCCCGCCATTGGTTCGAGCAAGTTGCCGAAGCACAGCCAATGACCGAGCTGCCTCGCTCATTGCTGTCTGCTGTGCAGCTGCAATGCGTTTTACATAAAGACTTCAATATTCTCGAGAAAAGGAGTTTTCCCATAGCGTAAGCTACTTACGCAATACTCGTTCCCTCCTCTCAGGGAACCGAGGTTACGTTAGTAACCGAGTCGTTACCATGAATGAATTACAGAGTATTTTTTTTTAAATAATCCATGCGATCACTCCCGTCCCGTGTGATAACCAATCTATTTTAAAATGAACTCAAATACAATATTTCAACTTTCCACATCCAGCCCAGCCCGTTTACCTTCAGGAGTCAGAAGTACCGTGACCACAGTAGGCCGACTGTCCTCGCTTAAATCAGTCAGTGCGAGTGGAGGGTGGATCGAGCGGGATTCTTTATTGGTGTCGATTTTCAGTCTCTTTTTAATTATAGGACTTACACATCTGTCAATCATCTCCGCTTGCAATGTGGGGAATGAACCCAGCGCTATGATTGGTCGAACTCTTCTTCTTTTGCTGTTGCTTGATTTGAGGACTACGCGTGCAAAGAGGCGTCACCAGGTTTTTGCGTAGTTTAGAGTGACAAATCGTACCAGCGTACTTTGAGGTCAAAATGCGTGCCCGCTACGCAAAATGCGTACATGTTGGCAGGTCTGTTGAGGTGTTTTAGCCTAAACCAGGGGGGTCTAGTCCTGCTCCTGGATGGTCACTGTCCTGCAGAGTTCAGCTCCAACCCCAATTAAACACACCTAAACCAGCTAACCAAGCTCTTACTAGAACTTACTTTTACTTCCAGGCAGGTGCGTTGAGGCAACTTGGAGTTAAACACTGCAGGACAGATGTTGGACCGAGTTTGGACACCCCTGATCTAGACATTCAGAGTAGAAAGGTTTGCTATTGCCAGTATTGGGGGGTAACGAATTACAAGTAACTTGAGTTAAGTAATCAGATTACTTTTTTTAAATGTAACCTGTAAAGTATTGCATTACTTTTAATGCAAGTTACTTCGTTTTCCTATGCATTGACTGACAGCTCTCCTGTCCTCATGTTGAGAGAAATCATGAGTGAGTGCAGAGGCATTGTGTGCGCTGTGTGTGAACATGATGATTATTGTAGATCTAAGTGTGAACATGCATTTACTCATTTACTCACTTGCACAAAAACATATTCAGTATTCCTTAAAATGAATCAAATAAGTGAAATGAAAACCTTGAATATTAAGCAAACCTGCAATATTTAAATGTTAAATTACACAAATATACTTGATGTATTTAATCTCACTTTATTAACCTATGTCTTCACTGCTGACATTCTATGATCAAATTCAACTATATTAATAAGCAAAAATGACATTAGATAAACATCACATTTGTGTTTCTTCAGGATTCTTCTGTGATCCAGAACAGCAGCTCGGCTGAAAGGTTTGTTGAGTGGCGCCCTCTACTGGACAGATGTATATTTGCTTTTCCTTGAGCCCGATGCTTATTTATTTTACTTTGGGTGTGAAAAGAACTTTACATTTTTTTACATGAATAAAATACAACTTTTTTTCTTAAAACAAATAAGCAAGCCCAGCCAAGGTGAGAAAAAGAAGCACAAAAGTATTTCGAAGCAATTTTTTAGGGAGTAACGCAGTATTGTAATGCATTACTTTTAAAAGTAACTTTCCCCAAGACTGACCCATGCTAACCAGCCAAACCTTGAACCCTTTGGCTGAAAATTTTGACTGTGCAGTTTAGTTTCTATGCATGTTCGGTAATGAAGAATAGTGATGACGCTTGCTAGAACTTTGATTGTAACTTAAGCTTGTTTATGAGGTGAAAAGCTTAGGTAACCAAATCACATTTCCTATCATGCTTTGTGGCTGGCAGCACAACAAGTGCATGGGTCTTTCTTGCTCTAGTGCTGAAATAGCTTCCTGTCTTTATCAGAGACCCAGTTTGTTGACATAAAATGATGATTTCCAGACGAATTTCAGATGAATTTCCAGGAGAACCTAAAGCCACATAAGAAGCAAATCATAACAATTGCAGAGATGAGACCTTAACAGTGTTAGTATAATATGTATTAATATTTTGAATTAGCTTTTATCTTTTTTATTTTTTAAAAATCTTTTATCTTAATTATTTCTATAATTATGTTATTTTAGTAATTTTGTTATGTGCTTTTTGTAATTTTCTAATCTAGTTTCTATTTAGCTTTATTTTTTTTATTACTTGTTGAGGTTAAGTAATTTTAGTACCGTACTTATTTCAGTTTAATATTACATTTTTCATCTGATGTTTTTATTATTATTATTATTTATTTTAGTTCAATTTAGGCTTCATTTCAATTACACGAAATGTTTTTTTTTTATTTATAATTCGAAATGCTTTTTTTATATATAATTTTAGTTTTAGTTAACAATAACACCTTAAATAAAATGACTTGTGTTTTGTTTTTCTGTGCTTTTCTGTTAGTAAAGCCCTTACATACAAAGTAGATTTTATTGTCATTCTAACTAATCTTCACACTATCTATTTCAAAAAGTCTTTCTGAAAACGCAAATGAACCATTTAAAAGCTCAAACTATGATACCTGGAGTCCAGGTCTTCATGTTCGTATACCTTCTACTTTTACAGATTGTATGAAAAGAAAAAGGGTGACCTGTCTCTTTGCCTCTAAATGAAGAAGAAAGGCTTTGTGTAGGGCAAACTATAAAGCAGCTTGTGATAATCTAACAACCCTCATGATTACCCCGCTCGCCTCATGAGTAATGGCTGCTGTTTGTCTGGTCTTGCATGCATTAACCTTCAGCCCACATCAGCTGTGAATTGATTCGGGCTCTCTGGATCTGTTTCAGGGGAGGGTACAGTTGATTGATTGGGGGGAACAGAGCAAGTGTAGTGTGGGCTCCCCAGGGCATATCGGTTGTGATGGCAGGCCCTCTCCTGTCAAACACTTTTTTAGTAACATCTCACTGGTTATTTAATCTACAACTTTTACAACATGGTAACAATGTCATTTCTGATTTTGAAAATGAGAGAATCTTCTGTAACTCTAAAATTTCACTGTATACCAATCAGGTACATTTTCATATTTGCAGATTAAAAGACAACTGGATCTATTCTTTCGTTATTTAAAGAGGGTCTTATTATGTTATTAACAGTTTCAACATTCTTTAGTGTGTAATATTGCTGTTTGAGCATGAAATAGGTCTGTAAAGTTACAAACCAAAAGTCTCTCCAAAGCGAGTTGTTCTCTATATCAGTAAGCACTGTTTTTGAACTCCCTGAAACGCCTCAATTGCAGTCTTGATTTTTCTTCTGGGAACGAACACGTCACCTAATTTTAATAATTCCTGCTCAAGGCATACGCAAACTAATGCGGCGAGGCCTGGTTGAGTTGAGTTAGTAATGTGTTGAAACTCACGGTTACGGTTGGGGGTGTAACATTTGTGAAACACGCTCAAAGCTGTTGGCCAATCACAACGTATTGTCCAGCCGACCAATCAGAGCACTTTGTGCATTTCAGAAGGAGGAGCTTCATAGAGACAGGAACTAAACAGAGCGTTACTGACAGACTGGGAAGTGCTGCAACAATGTCAAATATGTGGAAAATAATGTGTTTTTTGATGATTCAGGCATGAAAACCTATTCTAGTAGAGCCTAAAAACAAAATCAAGACTTTGTAAAAGGACATAATACAGCCTCTTTACATGCATAAACTAAGTTCCCTTTCGAGGGAACTCGAACTGCGTCGGTGACGACACTAATAATAATAATAATAATAATAATAATTCATTACATTTATATAGCGCTTTTCTAGGCACTCAAAGCGCTTCACATGGAAGGGGGGAATCTCCTCAACCACCACCAATGTGCAGCATCCACTTGGATGATGCGACGGCAGCCATAGTGCGCCAGAACGCTCACCACACACCAGCTTACTGGTGGAGAGGAGACAGTGATGAAGCCAATCAGTGTATATATGGGGATTATTAGGAGGCCATGATGGACAGAGGCCACTGGGCAAATTTGGCCAGGATGCCGGGGTTACACCCCTACTCTTTCGAAAGACATCCTGGGATTTTTAATGACCACAGAGAGTCAGGACCTCGGTTTAACGTCTCATCCGAAGGACGGATGAGTCCTTCGGATGAGATCATCCTAGGATCATCCTAGGGGAACGCCCTTCAGCGTAGCGCGTCTGAATTTATGAATGAAACCGAATCCAATCCTATTGGCGTTGCGTGATGACGTAGCGAGTGACGGCATACACGGATGTGTACAAAGGCACACCGGCACAAGCAAAGTCAGCTTTTTGCTATTCAGCAAGCGCTCTGTGTATTTGTGAGTCTTATTTGGTGTCGTTTGTCTGCTTTGAAAAACTTCAGTATGGCTGATCAGTTCAGAAAGTGTGTGTTCCCGTGCCCTCGTTTTCTCCCGGCTGGGGATTCACATGAGATGTGTGTGTCATGTTTGGGAAGACAGCACGCTCAAGCAGCTCTTGAGGGGGCTGCTTGCGCTCATTGCGAGTCTCTTTCCGTGAGAGTGCTGCGATCTCGACTGGCTTTATTTTCGGAAGATGGCCAAATGTGTTCTCCCCGCGGTTCGGGTCCCGCATCTGCCGAGGCAATGCGGCGGCTTTCATCGTGGGGATCGCAGAGAGATCTGGTCGAGGATGAGACTGCCGAGGCATATTCTCGCTCCTCTTCTGGTGAGTCTGATTCCCCCATTCCCCGTTCGGGAGCCCGCTCCTCGGCTTCTCCCGATCGGGAGGATGTTCCTGCTTTACAGCTGTCTAATTCCGAGGAATTAGACATACTGAGTGTTGGGGATGAGGATCATGTTGACACGCATCAGTCTGTTCAGCCGGCACCTAATTACAATGAGTTGGTGGAGGTTTTGACGCGGGCTGTGGCCAAGCTGGATATTTCTTGGCCACAAGAGCGGCAGGAAGCGCGTCCGAAAAGCAAGCTTGACGAACGCTTCCTGCAGCACCGCACGCAACCTTCACGCCGGTCTCTCCCTTTCTTCCCGGATTTACACAATGAGTTGTGTAAATCCTGGAACAGGCCATTTTCATCACGCCTGTCTAATCCTCCAATGTTAAACTACAGTAATGTTGTGGGGGTTAGGGATAAGGGATACGGGATGATGCCTCGGGTTGAGGAAGCATTAGCCAGCTACCTTTCACCCGACCTTGCGTCATCCCTGAAGTCGCCGGCGTTGCCTTCTAAACCTTGCCGCACCACATCTGATTTGGTGGGCAGGGCGTATATGGCGGCGGGTCGAGCTGGTGCGAGCCTGCACACAATGGCCATATTGCAGGCGTACCAAGCCGACCTTTTGAGAGATATCGACCAGGGCGAGGGTCCATCCCCGGATGATATCGCTGAACTTCGCAGAGCCACAGACTTGTCTCTCCGGGTTACCAGGGAGACGGCCCGTGCCATCGGTCGCTCCATGTCTGCCCTGGTGACCACGGAGAGACATCTGTGGCTCAACCTGTCGGGCATGAAGGAGAAGGATAGGACCTTCCTTCTTGATGCACCCGTTTCAGCCTCAGGTCTATTTGGTGAGGCTGTTAGCGCGGTGGTGGACAGGTTTGAGGATGCTAAGAAGCAGGGCGAAGCCTTCAAGCGGTATCTCCCTCGCCGTTCTAGGTCTAGGAGGGCTGCTGCTAAAGAACAGCCACAGCAATCCTCCTCTTCCTCTTACCGCCAGGCACAGAAGGCGAGTGTCGCTTCCAGAGCTCCCCCTCGTAGATCTTGGGACTCTGGTCGACGCTCACACCCTCAGCCTCCTGATAAGACGGATCTGAGGACCGTCATCCAGTATAGGAAGGCTAAGGGAAAGAGGTCCTAACTCCTTTGGTGAATTTCGCAGAGGCATGGCAAAACCTCGCGAACATTTCTCCATGGGTCCTGCGCACTGTAAGAACTGGGTACAGGCTGCAGTTCCAGGTCCGCCCACCAAAATTCAACGGGGTGGTCTGGACTTCAGTGCACCCAGAGCAGGGTCTAGTGTTGGAACAGGAAGTTCACTCGCTGCTGGTAAAAGGGGCCATAGAGCATGTTCCCCCACCAGTCAGGGAGTCCGGGTTCTACAGCCGGTACTTCATAGTTCCCAAGAAGGATGGAGGGTTGCGTCAAATTTTAGATCTAAGGCACTTGAACCGGTCTCTGAGGAGATTCAGGTTCAAGATGCTTACCATTCCCATCATCGTGAGTCAAATCCAATCCGAGGATTGGTTTGTCACGATAGATCTAAAAGACGCTTATTTTCACATCTCCATTCTTCCATCTCACAGGAAGTTCCTGAGGTTTGCTTTCGGGGGCAAAGCTTACCAATATCGGGTTCTTCCGTTTGGCCTGGCACTCTCCCCTCGCACTTTTACCAAGTGTATGGATGCAGCTCTAGCACCCCTGAGGCTCGAGGGCATCAGGGTGCTCAATTACATCGACGACTGGCTGATACTGGCGCAGTCGCGAGAGCTGGCGATTCGGCATCGAGATGTCGTCCTCGCCCACATCCAAAGCCTGGGGCTGAGACTCAACACAAAGAAAAGTGTGTTGGCACCAGCCCAGAGAACCCTGTTCCTGGGAGTGGTGTGGGACTCAGTCACGATGCGGGCACAATTGTCTCCTGCTCGGATCGAGTCCGTCCTGACTTCAGTGTCCAGGATAAAGCTAGGCCAAGCCATCACTGTCAAACACTTTCAGAGAGTGTTGGGTCTCATGGCAGCAGCGTCCAGCGTAATACCTTCTGGCCTGCTACACATGAGAGCTCTACAGTGGTGGTTAAGAGCCAAGGGGTTTTCCCCGAGGGGAAGTCCATTCCGCTTGATAAGGGTTTCGCGCAGATGCCTTCGTTCCCTATCAATTTGGAAGAGGCCTTGGTTCTTGTCCCAGGGTCCCAGGCTGGGAGCGTCGTGTCACCGGATGTTTATTTCGACAGACGCCTCCCTCACGGGCTGGGGCGCGGTCATGGACGGCCGTTTTACGAGAGGTCTCTGGCAGGACCAACATTCCTCTTGGCACATAAATTGCCTAGAAATGTTGGCGGTGTTCCGGGCTCTGAGGAGCTTTCTGCCAGACCTCCATGGTCGCCATGTCCTAGTAAGATCCGACAACATGTCGGTGGTATCTTACTTAAATCATCAGGGGGGTCTGAGGTCGCGCCCTCTGTGCAGACTGGCGCATCAGATCCTCCTGTGGTCCCAGCGGAGACTGTCGTCCCTCAGGGCGATGTATGTCCCGGGGGACCAGAACCAGGGAGCAGACATACTGTCGAGGCAGGGGCTGAGGCCCGGGGATTGGAGACTCCACCCCGAGGTGGTGGGGTTAATATGCGAGAGGTTTGGCCCAGTGGAAGTGGACCTATTTGCGTCTCGAGAGACGACACACTGTCCACTGTGGTTCTCCCTCACACATCCAGCCCCGCTGGGGTTGGATGCCATTGTGCAGACGTGGCCGAGGCTGCGTCTGTACGCCTTTCCCCCAATCGCTCTGCTCCCAGCAGTTCTGGAAAGGGTCCGTCAGGACGGAGTCAGCCTACTATTGGTAGCCCCGTTTTGGCCGGCCCGGGTATGGTTCTCGGACATCATCTTGCTTCTGGCAGGCCCGCCATGGCAGATCCCTCTGAGGAGGGACCTGTTGTCTCAGGCGGGGGGCTCAGTTCTCCACCCTCGGCCCGAGCTGTGGAAACTGTGGGTCTGGCCCCTGAGGGGGCACAGTACCTAGAAGCCGGCCTGTCAGCAGAAGTGGTTGAAACTATACTCACTTCCAGAGCTCCCTCCACGAGGAAGTTATACGGCCTTAAGTGGAATGTATTTTCCATTTGGTGCAGAGAGCGTAATTTGGACCCAGTTCACTGCCCAGTGGCTTCAGTGCTGGAGTTTCTCCAAGACCGCTTTTCTGCCGGGCTTACCCCGTCCACACTCAAGGTTTATGTGGCTGCCATTGCGGCTTTCCACGCTCCTCTGAGTGATGGTCCTCTGGGGAGGCATCAACTGGTCGTACGCTTCCTCCGTGGAACCTGGAGGATGAGACCTGCGACTCGCACCAGGGTTCCCTCTTGGGACCTGGCAGTGGTTCTCGAAGGACTGGCCGAGGCCCCCTTCGAACCATTGGAGTTGGCTGAGGCCAAGAACCTTTCATTTAAGGTGGTTTTTTTGTTAGCCATTACTTCTCTGAGGAGGGTAGGAGATCTCCAGGCGCTCTCTATTTCCAATGGGTGCTTGGAGTTTGCTCCTGGCGACATTAAGGCCATCTTGCACCCCCGGTCCGGCTATTTGCCCAAGGTGCCATCTAGTGTGGCACGGCCTTTGGTTCTGCAGGCATTTCATCCTCCACCTCATGTGATGGTGGATGAGGAGAGACTTCATCTGCTCTGCCCTGTCAGAGCACTTCAGTATTACATCCAGAAGTCCTCCTCATGGCGGAAGTCGGACCAGTTGCTGGTGTGTTTTGGGTCTCCCAAGAAGGGGCTTCCCGCCTCTAAGCAGACCATCAGCAACTGGATCGTTCAGACTATTTCCCTGGCCTATCAGGTGCGCAATTTGCCTTCACCTATGGCCGTGAGGGCTCACTCCACCAGAGGCATGGCGTCCTCTAGAGCCCTCCTTTCAGGGGTTTCCTTACATGACATATGTGAGGCGGCTGGCTGGGCCACTCCGCACACATTCATGAGGTTTTACAGTCTGGACCTTCCCTCTACACCCGGTGCACGAGTGCTTTCGTCCTAGGTTGTGCCTGAAGTCAGTTCACACTAGGATGAGCAGGGTTCGTTGTGGTATAGTGGGTATCTCGTTCCCCTAGTGTCGTCACCGACGCAGTTCGAGTTCCCTCGAAAGGGAACGTCTCGGGTTACGTATGTAACCCTTGTTCCCTGCGAAAGGGAACGAGACACTGCGTCGGTTCGCCACACCTCACCCTGCTTGGAGCACTTGCTTCATAGCAAAGAGCTGACTTTGCTTGTGCCGGTGTGCCTTTGTACACATCCGTGTATGCCGTCACTCGCTACGTCATCACGCAACGCCAATAGGATTGGATTCGGTTTCATTCATAAATTCAGACGCGCTACGCTGAAGGGCGTTCCCCTAGTGTCGTCACCGACGCAGTGTCTCGTTCCCTTTCTCAGGGAACAAGGGTTACATACGTAACCCGAGACGTTTACCGTAACAGAGATTACACTATGGAATCTCAACATTACATTGCACATTAGTTTTTGATTTTACTCAAACAATTTGTTGTAGTGAATCTTTAAAGCTACACTGTGTAACTTTTTTAGTTTATTCTTAGCTAAAAACACTTAGTTCTTTCAAAAATATATGTGCTCATTAATGTATATTTACTTCGTTCAAGTAATAAAGTATTATCGTGAGTGTATAATATGCCATTGAAAATACATACGGGTAAGGGGTTCTAATGTCGGTCGCCATGTTGCCCCAACATCTTGAAAGTACATTAGCCCAAGAGGGACATACCCGTTAATTCAAGCTTCTCCTTTCACGTTTTAACACTCGAGTGCACCGTGTCGAATGTGAAGAGGGGGATTGCTTGAGACTGATATCTAAAACCTGAAAGCCTTTTTGAAAGTCTGTTGCTGATGGAGGATCACTCTTATTCTCGAGGATACGTATCAGAGTCGCCAAGGAAGCGAAAAAGAGAATTAAGACGGCAACGCAACAGGCAAATCAACAAGACAAAAGTAAATATTGGAGTGGCCTTTCCCAGATGGAAAGAGCTCATGACGAGCAACGATTTTAAAAAGGACGCCGACGTTGCCTGCTTTCTTCTCGACAGGTAACGTTAATTAACCCTATTTGTGTATAAATTATAATAGTTTTCTAAAATAACCTCATCACTTGAAGGAACACTCATGGACGAGGTCGCACTGGAAGCCATGTTAATCTTGGACTACATTGGCCACCGTAGGAGTTAAAACGAAATCGGAATTGAGAGGAACAGAAACTAATATTCACTGAATGGTCATATACCTTTTCACCGCTAGATGGGGGTAAAAATCACACAGTGTAGCTTTAAGTGTAAGTAGTTACACTGACCACCATGTCCTCTTGAAGTTAATATTTGTTGTTTTTTAACACTTTGTTGAATTCTTTCTATAGTATTGTACTAAATTCTTTAATTTGATCAAACTGGATCCATGGCTAATACTTTCTCTTTGTGCTGTTGATTTCCATGAACAAATTATGACATTTGTTGGTATAAAAAAAACAAAACAAAACAAAACAAAAAACACTCATGTAAGTGTTTCTCACGTGGGCTGGGCTTGCTTGCTAGAAAAAAAATATATATTGGCAAATGTAAAGGCCCTTTCACACCAAAAGAGAAATAAATAAGCCTTAGGCTGAAGGAAATGCAAATTTACCCCTTTCCTGTAGAGGGAGCCGCTCAAACAAACCTTATATGTATATATATACACCCCCCCACACACATTTGTTGTTCTCTTGTTAGAAGTGTTGTCTGTAAAAAGATCACAGAGTGTAGGTTAATGCACGTTTGGAGGCCATATATATGTTTTTTACAGCTCAGGTGATGGATTGTAAAAGCAGAGGAAGAGGTTGACAGGAGGGTGGAGAGTTCCATTCGCTCTTTTTGTGAGTGTGTTGGCAATTGAGTGTCTCTAAATCACAATTGTGGACAAGGTCAGCTGAAGAATAATTATTTTGTCCCTACAGCTTTTGTAGGGAGGCCACAGCCCAGTGCTGTTTCACTTATTGCTTCCAGGCTCTTTTTTTTTGGTCCTACAAGACACATTTTACATCCAAAGTAGGTGATGTCCTGCCAAAAACACTGAACAGTTGTTCATGGTTGTAATATAATTTATGAATTCATTCACTTCAGATCACCTTGTTTAAAGGTGAGACTAATTTCCTTCATTCATATATATATATATATATATATATATATATATATATATATATATATATATATATATATATATATATATATATGGAAAATATTTTGCATATGTAAATTGTTATGCCGTTTTAACTAAGATTATCTTCTGTTGAACATTGGATTTTTAAAAAAGTGTTTCTCTTTTCACCCTCATCATAGACGGGTCTGTTCCCGAAGTTGCTTTATTACTTTCAAATGACATTATAATGGTAATGTAGCATCTATGGTAACAAAGTAGGCCCCAGGGTCCTTGGCTTCCTCATAAAAGTAATTACATGGTAGGAGTAATCATTAAAGTTTCTTCAAAGCAGGGCTTCATCAACCGCTAATGTAAGCTCTTTTACTTTTTCCACATATTTTCAATCTATCAATAAATGAAGAAAGGGCTTAGAGTATCAACAAGCACCATCTAAAGGTGTTGATGTCCATTTCGATTCATTTCAGTTGATCAAAAGAACGAGCGGAAATTCAAATACATTGATTTTCATCACACGTTGCCAAGAAGATAATAGCATGTGGTTTAGTGTTTATCCAGAAAGCACATAATAACATTAGTATATGATTCCTGTTTGGTTATTTTTGGGAACCAATTTGTACAGGGGATCTGGGAATAGCAGGAACATTCTCCAGTGGTTAACTAATATTCCCAGAACTGGATATGAGAACCAAACATGATTCCTGGATAAAACCCTGTAAGGCGTGAGCTATGAGCTGAACTTTTTCATTCAAACAGTGTGCGTATATGGAAGAGACTTAAAAACACCACTCTATAATTTAAAACTCACCAAAACACACACGTATCTGTCCTATTATATCTTCATTTTTGTTCCGAAGATGAACGAAAGTCTTACGGGGTTGGAACAACATGAGGGTGAGTAATTATTACTGAGAGAATTTTCATTTTTGGGTGAACTAACCCTTTAAGATCATATTGTTGTGGAAACCAAGATAGATTTCAAAAGAACAGCATTCATTTGAAACAGAAATCTTTTGTAACAGTGTAAAGGTCTGAACTGTCACTTTTGATCAATTTAATGCATTCCTACAAAAAAATGGTTGATTACTATTAAAGTCGCTATTAAGGTCAATCATTTTGTCTCTTGAAACTCATCTTTGAGAATCAAAATGACATATTTAAGCTATTTTTTTTCCTGTGAAAATTTCTTCACACCTTAAAATAGCTTGAATGTAACTCTACACCCTTTCTTAATTTAGTGTATGCAAAGCTATGAATATGCAAATGAGCCCCGCCTCCACTCACTCACACCAGCTCAGAGATCCACTCGCTCAACTTTACTGTAGTAAACGCTGCACAATGGAAAGTGGAAATAGTGAAAGTGGAAAGTGGTTTAATTCAGCCATAAATGTTTGATCCAGAAACTGATTCAGAAGAAGAGAAAGAGTGAATTATACAGGCTCGTTTACAAGTTGATATCAGAATGGTGATGTGTTTTATGTATCGCTCTTTACAGCGTTGGACGGTAGTTGACATGATTAGCATTTGGGTTGACTACGTTATCAAACAGCCCAGCTCACATGTTGACGGGTTTGGTTACATGTTTGTGACAGTAGGGAACAGGGGCGGTTTCAAACCGTGTTTTTGAGAATGTCTTAATTGGTACATTGCAGTTTTAAGCAGAAAATACTCAGCAATATTGTTGACTTATGAATTTGCACATGGGTTGTCTTAAAGCGTAATACAAACACCACATAGACATATGAGCAACATTAAAAACTTGATTTTCTCCACAGGGGGTCTATAAAAATAGAAAACAGTTATTTTAAATTGCAATAATATTTCACAATATTACTGTTTTTATTGTATTTTTGGTCAAATAAATACAGCTATGGTAAGACTTTCAAAAGCATTACAAAAATCTTACTGGCTAAAACTTTTTGTTGTTATGAAGGGAAAATATTTAGAGCAAAATCACATTGGAGTTCTGATTTCTAAGTAGGAGCTTCCCAGGAGAACGGTAAGGAGCTTTACTGTACGAGTGTCTCACTTCAGAGGAGCTGTAACTCGACTGACAAGAGCTGCCTTAATGGAACGTTTGCCACTTGTTAGCTTGAATTGACTCTCTCTCTCTCTCTCTCTCTCTCTCTCTCTCTCTCTCTCTCTCTCTCTCTCTCTCTCTCTCTCTCTCTCTCCGTTGCTGTGGCTGCAGGACTCCACTTTTGATTTATCTGCTGTTTTCATATCAACAGAAGCTTGTCCCTGGTGCCTGGGATGAGGAGAGGAGAGGAAGGGAGGTTGTAACAGGGACCACCGCTGCTCTCCGGAGGAGTAGCGGTGTGCCGATATCTCTCTGACACCTGGCCATGCTGTTGTCAACGACAACTCTCATTTTCACACAAGTCCGAATTGGATTTGAACTGAAGCTATAGAGAGCGTCTAGAGAGCTGGTGTGGTTGTAAATATTCTGGAGTGACTGGGTGGGATGAAAAGATCAATATTGCACCGCTGAACCTGGGATCTTCTTCTGGCGGTAAAGTAACAGCGTGCAGTTTGTAGCGACACCTCTGAAGGGTTTTGGGAGCGTCTAGGCTGGAGGCTCATCTGGATGTGATGTGAAGCCGCGTTTGGATCTTTCTCTCTGGAGACGTTCTGGGATGAGGGCAGGGCTGGTTTTACCCATCAGCCTCCTGCTGCTGGGGGTCTGGACGGCACTCGGGCTGTGCTGGGATGGGGACAAGCCGGGGAGAAAAAAGGGTGGGTGGAGATGGAAAGGGGACAGGTCTCGTAAGTAACCGCCCTGCTCTCAATCACTTCCTTTTCTTCCTTCTCGCATACAGTATGCTTTTCAATACAATACATAAGTGCATATTGAGTCCCACACATTTTGAAGCATGTGGCCTCTTTTTGTTTTATTATTCTTGTAGCGCAGGGGTTTTCTCTGCATCTGTTGAATGTCTTCAGTTGAGTTTTGATTACCATTATAGGGTTTTTATGCATTTTCAAATTAATTTATGATGGTTATAATAGAGATTTATTTAAGTGATATTTCCTATAATTTAATTAGCATCCCTAAAGTGTGCATATTTCTTATTTCAGTGCTGGAACTTTGGCTTTGTTTGGAACTATTTTCATCGTTAGAGTAAACGTTACGGAAATAACTGGCATTATTGTCTCTAAAATGTATGTTTTTGAGAGAAATCTTTTATGCTCACCAAGGCTGCATTTTTTTTATCAAAAATACAGAAATGTTGGGAAATATTATTACAATGTAAAATTACCGTTTTCTATTTGAATATATATTTTAAAATGTAATTTATTCCTGTAAAGCGAAGCTGAATTTTCAGCATCATTGCTCCAGTCTTCAGCGTCACGTGATCCTTCAGAAATCATTCTAATATGATGATTTGATGCTCAAGAAACATTTCTTATCATTATCAATGTTGTGCAGCTTAATACTTTTGCGGAACCCAATAAGAACAGCATGAAATAGAAATCTTTTGTAACATTTTAAATGTTTCTTCTGTCAGTTTTGATCAATTTAAATGAATAAAAGAATCTATTTCTTTCAAAATGTACCCCAATTTTATTCCACTAGAAAAAAACAGTCGCGTCCTAACATTTTTTTTCTCTCTGAATTTGCGATTTCAGTCAGAAATGTCATATTATGAAAGCAAAATGTGTTTTGAATGGTAATTCACTGACTGGATTCAGCTTAAATGAGGTATTGAACTCTTCATTGAATGTTTCATTATGACTGGTTAACAGTACAGAGGCAAACAGAGCAGTCTGCTGTATTCTCCTCCTGCTCTTCTGAGGGATCAGTGATGAGCAGCGTGTGAGAGCTCAGTAAAAGCATGCACACTTAAGATGTCCATTAGTGATGTTTAGATGCAAGTGCAGAGGATGGAAGGCCTGTACTTATCATCAGAACACTATCAGCTCTTAAGATTGTCAGTAGACTCTTTGTGGTGAAGTTGATTGACTGCCAAAGAGTCTGTTTGGTGATTGTTGATCTGAATCCCAGCCTCTTCTGGAGATATCCTGGCAGATTGCATTTTGGTATTAAAGAGGACCTATTATTCTTTTACATTTTCAACTTCCTTTAGTGTGTATAATGTTGCTATTTGAGCACAAAATAGGTCTGTAAAGTTACAAAGTCACTCCAAAGCGAGTTGTTCTCTATATCAGGCACTGTTTCTGAACTCCCTGAAACGCCTCAATTGCAGTCTTGATTTTTCTTCTGGGAACGAACACGTCACTATATTCCTCATTTAAATAATCCCCGTCCAAGGCATACACAGAATAAAGGGGCGAGGCCTGGTTGAGTTGAGTTAGTAGTGTGTTAGTAAACTAGTTACATTAGTTACATGTGTTAGTGACATTTCTGAAAAATGCTGGTAACGGTTGACCAATCACAACACACTGGTCCAGCCGACCAATCAGAGCACTTTGTGCATTTCAGAAGGAGGAGCTTCATAGAGACAGGAACTAAACAGAGCGTTACTGGCAGACTGGGAAGAGAGGTGCTGCAACAATGTCATAAATGTGAAAAATAATGTTTTTTTTAACATTCAAGCATGAAAACTTATTCTAGTAGAGCCTAACAACAAAATCAAGACTTTTAAAAAGCCCATAATGCAGCCTCTTTAAAATCTAAGTTACATTTTAGTGTTTAATTCAACAGCACTACTTAATGTTTCTGTTAAAAATGTGTGCATGGACCAAATGTTCTCTGGTCAGTGTTACTGCTTTGTGTTGATCCGGAGGCTTCATAAATCATGCGCTGGTTACTGTCTATGTGGCTCAATGTGGTTTGAGTTGTTTGAGTTTCAACATTGGGGTTCCATGTGGTTTCACGCTTGCGACCATCTGTTTCTTGACCTCTTCTCTCTGTGAACTACGATGGTGTGAAAGCAGAGTCAGGTGCTCGTTCATTCACAGGTGCACGCTGGAGATGAGCTGAGGAGTTTAATCGTCAGTTTTATTTGTACTTAGTTTACTAAGAGTATCATTTGTTATTTTAACATGCACGTTTTTTTTGTTTCTGAATATGTTATGTTTCTGAAAAACAAGCATCTGGTGTCCACATTTCAAGAAGACAGAAAACAGCTTGTTACTTTTGTAAAAGTTATTTTTTTTTTTTTACAAAATGCTTTATTTATGTCCACTATCCTGCATAGGTTCAGATTTGCAAAAGGGGAAGCATAAAACAAGATTCTATTTTAATAATGTGTAACATAATTAGATATTTAACTTTGTAACGTGGCACAGATCAAGATAATTAATTTTCTCTAACCACATTTCAAACTTTAATTTGAGCTTCAAAAATATTTGAAAGAATCTAAAAAAAAGATAAAAGACGTGTTTTACTAGTGTTTTATCAGTAAACAGTGAACTAGTGTCTTAGGAGTGAACACACACACACACACCTGTACTGATACAGTATATGAAATTAAGACACAGCCCCTAGTGGTCTATTGGGGAATTGTACATGACTGCTACATAATTTTTGATGAACATGTAAAGATCTTAGAGAACAGTGTCAGAAAACTGCTGAAAATGAAACACTGCATGGTATTATAAAAGAAAACCTCAGATATGTGTGAAATTTATCAGTGGCATTCCTCAGGGATATATCCTCGGCCCATTTTCATTTTGATTTACCACAGTGTTGTTTTCTACTTTATAATGCGACTCTTTTTTACTAATGCCTATACCCTACAGCAGAAAGCTTTTGAAAATAAAATGACCATCCTTCCATTACCCATCAGCATTCAGGAAGTGGTGTCTGATGTGCGGTCTAATGATGCTCGCTCATAAAACGTCCATTTAGCCGCACATGCTCTACGCTGCAATTACATGCATGATCACAGCTCACCTTTAAAAGCGATAACGTCAGCCACACTCAGCAGCTGGGCAGGTTGCTGTCTTAACCTGTAAGTAAACTCAAATGCATTTTTTAACCAGATGAACACAAACAAACACTATTCTAGCTTGTGTTTTGCAAGAGGACAAACACGAAGGGGAAAAGAGGACGATGTGCTCTGGGAAAGTTGAGTGGACGTGATAAATAAAACAAACATTGTGCCCTCGCTGTCAGGTCTTGTTGAGACAACAGAGTGCATATTTGGTCATTCTGCTAGAATGTTCTGTCTAAAGTTAGGTGGCTTTTATTTCCCTTGGTGGCTGTTGTATGAAAACATCATTTCAGTGATTGTTGAGGAACAATATTATCTCACTGAGTGAAGAAACGGACACGCTTATGCTTGTAAAAGCTCACGGGAATGTGTTTGCTAAGGAGAGTGAAGCAGAAGAATAAAGGATGAAGGCAGATATCATCATTACATCTTACTGTATGTCTATTCGACTGACTCACTCAAGGTCGCCTTATAATGTTCTTGCATTACCTAGTCCTTCCAGCTACTGATGTGTACAGTATGAAAGCAGACAATTTTACACTTTCACTTACCTGTTTGCTTGTTCTCAATTTGATTTTGAATTTTGAATTGGTTTACAAGCTCGTAGTTGCAATCTTCCTCTAAACTGTCTCTGTTGTTTAAAGACTTTATTGCATTTTATTACAAAATATGTATATTTCAAATAAATGCTATCCTTTAATTAATCTAAGAAAAAAAAAATCTATCACGGTTTCCACAAAAGTATTAAGGAGCACAAGTGAAGACTACAGTTTTATTGTTTAATATTATTTTTTTAGTATTATTTTCAGCATTATTACTCTTTATTAGTATTCATAAGCAGTTGTTTTATGTATTTTGTGAAATTTGAAGTGCATGAATCAAAGTGAGCATGAAAACGTGTGCGAGGATTACATGTTAGAGACATGGATATGAGTAATTTTAACCCCATAAGAATTTACATGTATGTAGCATATATTCTCCTATGTGAGGCTATGAAAATGATGACTGAAGTATTCTCTATAAGAAAGTATCATAATGTATACATCTATTTTAAACATGAACAACATGTTTTTCTACCTCGTAAGGATAATGCAAGTTCCTTTGGTCAGCATATAAACGCCCATCCTTTGTGTACGGGCTCAGAGAAAGCTATGAAGACATTATCTCTCCAGTAAACTGTCTTTCTCTCCTATGTCTTGACAATTAATAATAAATGAGAGATCTCTTGACATAATAACTGGTGTTCGGTCCCGTGATTCAACAACAGGGATAAGAGCTTACTTCCAAATCTACAACTGTTTTCAACATTGATAATAAGAAATGTTTCTTGAGAAGCAAATCAGCATATCAGAATGATTTCTGAAGGACCATGTGATATATATATATATATATATATATATATATATATATATATATATATATATCAGAAACCATTTTAATATCTATATAGTAGTGTGAAAATTTGAATTTGTCCTCAAATTTTGACTGTCCTCCAGCTTGAAATTCATTTTGACAAACAATTAAAAATTGGGTAACACTTTAGAATACTGTATCTTACTTACTGCATATCTAATAAGGAATTATTAAAGAACTAGTAGGTAATTCTTCATTAACTACTTCTTCACTGCTGTTAACTACTAAGGAAGATGTGTTAACTAATCAGTATGTAATAGACTTTTATGATTGTGTTAAGTAACAGTTAGTTAATCAATAACTAATGAATTCTTTCATACCTCCTGAAAAACTACCATTAATTATCTATTAATTAAGGTTCAAGAAAAATAACTATGAAGTAACTAATGAACAGTCATACACAGTCACTACAATAATCCAGGTGTTTTTTAGCATTGTAGTGGTGGAAGAAGTACACAAATCAAGTGATTGAGCAAAAATACAGATACCCCAATAAAATACTACTTCAGTAAAATTATAATTAGGCCATTTTCAAAACTACCTTAGTAAAAGTCCAAAAATAATTAATTTTTAAGTACTTTAAAAAGTATAAGAACTAAGTATAATAATATACTTTTTACTAACTTATTTTGCACCATTCAAGTTCCGGAAATATTGCGGTGGTCTACATTTTACTGTGATTTGGTGATGCAAGAGCGCGGGCATTTGCATCCTTGTCTGTAGAGTTCTCAGCGCCACCGATTTGGTGCATTGCGGTCTGAAGTTAAAGCAGTTTTCCCGCCGAACACGAGCCCCACTCCCGCAAGAGATCCAGCACCAATGCCGTGGAAACGAGACCAGTTGATTACTTGAATTACTTTTAAAGGTTTAACTTTTGATTTTAAAATGTTTGTTAAACGAGTTTAAATGTAGACAAGTATACATGTTAAAACAAAATATCATCTGAAATAAAGGAAGATATCATGTAGCTTAAACAAGTCATTGTAGTGTATTTTACAAAGGTTTAGATGATTACGTTAATAGTGTTTTTTTTTTTACAGTAAGTTTTATTTGAGTCAGAAGTATGTGGTAATTATTTATTAATTACTAATGGGTTCCCTGTGTTTTCACTTTAGAATACTGTTCCAGGTTCTAAGTAATTCTTGAAGAATTATATAGTAATTCTTTATTAATTACTAATAAGTTCCCTATATTTTCACTTTAGAATACTGTTTCAGGTTATAAGTAGCCTAATTCCTGGATAATTATGTATTACTTACTAATGGGTTCCCTGTATTTTCACTTTAGAATACTGTTCCAGGTTCTAAGTAATTCTTGAAGAATTATATAGTAATTCTTTATTAATTACTAATAAGTTCCCTATATTTTCACTTTAGAATACTGTTTCAGGTTATAAGTAGCCTAATTCCTGGATAATTATGTATTACTTACTAATGGGTTCCCTGTATTTTCACTTTAGAATACTGTTCCAGGTTATAAATAATTCCTGAAGAATTATCTAATAATTCTTTATTAATTACCAATAAGTTCCCTATATTTTCAGTTCCCCTCAGTTGTTGCTAAAATACATGAAATTACTGAATGGCATTCTATGCTGAGGAAAACAGACACACACAGTACTGTATATAAAATATAAAAACGAATCTGAGGTTAGTTTTGTATGACTGTTCATTAGTTACTTCTTAGTTATTTTTCTTGAACCTTAATTAGTAGTAGTTATTCAAGAGGTATGACAGAATTCATTAGTTATTGATTAACTAACTGTAACTTAACACAATCATAAAATCCTATTACATACTGATTAGTTAACACATCTTCCTTAGTAGTTAACAACAGTGAAGTAGTAGTTGATGAAGAATTACCTACTAGTTCTTCAATAATTCCTTATTAGTTATGCAGTAAGTAAGATACAGTATTCTAAAGTGTTACCAAAAATTGTATTAAAAGTATTTTTTTTTTACCAGGAAAACAACATTGTCAGTGATACTCCAAGGCACTCGAATTGTGTATACAAAAAATTAAAAAGCCTTTAATAAATCATGGCTTTTATCCATAAAATTGGTGACAGAGACACCTACGCTTTGCGGCTATTGCCTTCGTCAGGGTGTGTGTAACAAACAAAGTCACAGGCGCATTTTAAATAACAGTTAATTAATCTAAATAGCAAACACCTGGACACACTATATAAAGTAACCAGCAGGGAGCAGAGTTCAGAATGATATCTTACATAGTATAAAGTCAAAAAAAAAAAAAAAAAAAAAAATATATATATATATATATATATATATATATATATATAAAAATAAATAAATAAATAAATAAATAAAAAAATTAAAATAAAAAAGTATATATTAAAAAAAAAAAAAAAAAAAAAAAAAAAAAATGAAATATTTTCGGTGATATCTCTATTACGGTATACAAATCAAAGCATAACAAATCGATATTATATATTCAATGAAATAAAATAGAACATATGACACGAATCAAAATATACATATCAATGAATGTACATTACATTTACATTTACATTTAGTCATTTAGCAGACGCTTTTATCCAAAGCGACTTACAATTGAGGACTAAACCAAGCGAGTCATCGTGAAGAGGCAAAAACAACGCAAGAAGTGATCAAAATACAAAGTTCAGACATTGCTCGGAGTAGCATAAGCCAGGGAAGCGAGGATTTAAAGGAAAGGATTTTTTTTTATTTTTTTTATTTTTTTTTTTATGTTAAGTGCTCCCGGAAGAGATGAGTTTTCAGTTGCCTTTTGAATGCTGTCAGTGATTCTGCATTCCGGATGACGGTGGGGAGATCATTCCACCAGCATGGAACCGTGAATGAGAATGTCCTGGAGAGTGATTTTGTGCCCCGCTGTGATGGTACCACGAGCCGTCGCTCATTGACCGATCGTAGGCTTCTGGTAGGGATGTAGACTTGTAGTAGTGAGTGGAATGTATACATCTAATAGTACACAGTACGACTAATTTCATGATAAATATTTCACAAAAAAGGTACAAGATCTAGTTCTCCATTTAAACCTGGAAATGTGGTGGCTTTCAGTGAGTAAATCCAGAAAGATTCTCTTTGTAATAACTTCTTAACCCTATCACCTCCTCTTATGGACTTGGGGATATGTTCAATACCACTTATCTTGAGTGTATTTGGGCTACCATGGTTTGTATCCCTGTAATGAATGGCCATAGGGTATAGAGGGTTACAGACTCGAATGGCATTTTTATGTTCTGATAGTCTTATCTTTAGTTTTCTAGTAGTCATCCCTATATAAAAACATCCACATGGACACTCTAACCTATAGATCACAAATGAGGTATTACAATTGATAAAAGATCTTATTTTCAGTTCGGAGCCAGAGGTTACGTCTCTAAATGTTTTAGTCCTGATCATATTATCGCAGTGATTACAGTTGCCACACCTGTAATTTCCTGCACTTGAACTTAACCAGGTATTAGATTTCTTAGGAGAAAGATGACTTCTCACTATTTTGTCTTTAATTGTTGGTGCTTTCCGAAATGCAATGGAAGGAGATTCCCGAATCTCCTTCCATTGATAAAAGCCATGATTTAATAAAGGCTTTTTAATTTTTTGTATACACAATTCGAGTGCCTTGGAGTATTACTTTGATTTTTAGCATAATTATCCCAAGCAACCAAAGAGCACCGAGATTTCACACCCTGTGCAGCACTTCTATTGCATTTTCTGCTGTGATGAACATTGTCAGTGAGTTTGACATTAAATATGAAACATGATATGTGCATAGAAAACTATGCAACATGCATAGAAGGTAAATCAAGTGCTGTCATTTGTGAACATTTTATTGAGGGCAAAAATATGTATTTGCCAAAAGTGCCCAAAGTTAAAGTAACATCCCTGTATGTAACCTGGCACAATGGTCATATTGACTACATGTAAATTTGTAATTATTTCCTTAATTGTGTCTGTGTGCTCGAGCAGGTGTGTGAGCGACGCGTGGTCTTGACTTAAACATAGACAATGAGCATTAGAATAATAAAGACTTGTGTGATTGGCCAGCTGCTAATTAAAATAAGGACCCAGATGCACCATCTCTCATTTAGAGGTCACTGTTTATGTCTGGTGCTCTTTCTCTCTCAATCTCCCTCTCCCTCTCCCTCTCCCTCTCTCTCTCTCTCTCTCTCTCTCTCTCTCTCTCTCTCTCTCTCTCTGGGCTCCAGGAGGTTTGAGGTGTCTTTAATTAGCTAACAATGAGCTGTGAATCTCAATTACTGTACGCTCCACAAGGTCAGAGCTCAGAGCCACTTACTGAGGAAGTCTGAACCTCGCAACATCTGAGGAACCAATCCACTTTTCTACAATTGAATTCAAACGGCTTTTTCAATAAAATTGCATTAAATTTACCTGGGGAAATTGTAATCACCAACATATTCTTTTAAAACACATTGTGCTCCGTGTAATTTCCTGCTGTTGATGGCATAGACGTAGTGACAGACTGATATATCGACTTCAAAAGTCCCTTTTTTTCAATAAAACATCGAGAGCAGTTTTTAATAGTTGGACTCTTTCTCTCACGCTTTCCGCGGAGAGGAATTTGACCTCGGTGTTAGCGGGTAGTGAATCATGTGAGGAATAGAAACTTTCTCGGGCAGGAGCGAAAAAACAGGTGGAATGAGAGGATGAGAGACAGCCAATAAATTAAAGGGCTATGAGAGGCAGCGGGTATAAGGAAAGGGGGCGGCCCAGGGGCTCTTGGGATATTATGGGGGTCATATGGTCATAAGTCTACTCAGGAAAGAACTCAGTTAAAACCAGATCAGGGAGTCCTTTGAAGGATATTTTGCTTTCCTTTACAGTCCCTAGGCGTCCTCATTTTCGCACACATATGGACTCTCTGTCCCCTTCAAGGAACCTTTTCCTGGTGTCACCCTTACAGAGAAGTGCTGCAAAGATCGCTTTGTTAAACACGTTGGTATTTTTGTATATTTAATAGGTTTGTTAGATTTTGTTGTTAACTTTATCTAACGTAGTATTTAACATTTTTAGTGAAAATAGCATTGGCTTATGAAAACACTCTTCCATAATTGATGTGTTTTTATTTGGCACCTCTGCAGTACAATGGGATTGTTCATATGTTTTCTCATTGGGAATTGTTTTTATATTTATATTATATTATTATGTTTAATTATAATTTTTTTTATTGTTTACCATGATATAATGGCATTTATACATAAATAACAAAATTATGATTTCTTCTTTTCATTAGAAATGATTCATCAGTATTTATTTATTTATTTAGGCCTATTTGCTTTTAGGAAGGTGTTTAATAGATTTTGTTTATAAAACAATTAAAGAAATATTCATTTAATTCATGGAGAGTACCTGAAAACCTTAAGTAAAAGCAAAGATACCTTACAGCGAAAATGACTCAAGTTACAAATTACAAGTTACCAATTCCAATATGAGTAAAGGGCTTAGGCCTGGTTTCACAGACAGGGCTTGGCTTAAGCCAGGAAGGCCTTAGTGCAATTCGAATATATAGCTTTTATAAACGTGCTTTATAAACAAACATTACTGGTGTGCATCTTGAGACAAAACAATGGCACTGGCACATTTTAAGATATGTGAGTGCAAGTAGCTTTCAGTTAAAACAGTTAAAACATGCATTTTAGTCTGGGACTAACTTAAGCCTTGTCTGTGAAACCGGGGGTCGTCCTTTAGTTGAGGATTGAGACAAGATGGAGAAGTTAATTTTAGCGGTCAGCAACTTTCCTATAATTTATGATAAGTTACGCTTGTGCTTTCGTATATAAATAGCCCCCGATGATTTTATGTATTGATTCCATCTACTGTATAGTCTTTTCCTTCTGAAATGTTTGTTTGAAGTGGCAAGGAAACTGATTTGTTGTCTACAACATGGAATCACATCCATGAATGTCATTCATTAACATCATAAATATAAATTCGCTGTGAATGCAGCTTGAGAGTACATTTATATGACAAAATGCAAACGTTTTTCCTTTGCGTTTTTCGTGCACAGACGATAATATTGTCAAAACGATCCCTGTTCACACTGATCCGCGAAAACGGCTAAAAACTCTATATTTTTTATGCCAGGCCAGTAGTTGGCGATGTCACTTTGTAAAGAAACACTACACTCCTAGACTGAACACATAATATACATGCGCATTACGCCAGTGTTTTCACAAATTCGCGTTTTTGTAGTTTACACGGAGACGATAACAGTATCGTTTTCAAAAACATACACTTTGAAACCTGTTTTCAGGCCCCCAAAATGGCCAAAACACATACAAAGTTTTCTGTTTTTAGTTGAAAACAGACATGCCAGTGAAAAACAAGAAACAGTCAATTTGTAAGGAGAGCAATCACATGTTTTTTTTCTAAAACCAAAATTAAACTGAACACCTCAATATTGGAATAAATCGATGTCGACACAACAGCCTCTTAAACATAAAAACACTCAAGTATCGGTAGCCGCGTTTCCATTACCCTTCAAATTGCGCAAATTGAAATTGCGTATTGAAAATACGCCCAATGGAAACACGTCAATTTCGCCAAAAAGTTTTTACACTCGCATGAGGTGGTTTTTCAGGTAATTCGAAAAATAAATATTTTGCAAAACTGCAATGGAAACAGTTTTTGCGTGTTTACAGGTCACCTGACGTAGATGACGCGGTATGTTTGGACAGAATACGAGACAGAGTTCTTTATTAAATTCATAAAAGACAAAAGAGTTACAGGAATACTGTATTCTAAACCTCAAAGAAATGCCACAATCAAGACCTCGAAGCAGAAATGAGGGAGAAACACCAGCCGCTCCAAGTATAACGGTCTTTCCTTACCATTAATGATTGGATAACAGACATACGTCTCCTTCGATTAATAATAATGGCCAGTGCAGTGGCTGGGATATACGTAAACCTACCAACATCCGTCGCCATGATTTTTGGATTGACTTATCGCGAGAGGAAAAAATGACATTTTAGTCGGATAACATCGGTTAATGGAAACGGCGTCATTTCGCAATAGTTTTTTTGACGACATTTAGAAAAAAATCGCAAAAGTTTTGCGAGAATCTGTAATGGAAACGCAGCAGCTTATGCCCCGTTTACACGAAGGGAAGACGCAGATATTGCCCTGCGGTTTGACCTCTCATTTACACAAAAACCCAGTTTTTATCATAGAAAACGATTATTTCTAAAAACTCCGGCCAAAGTGGAGATTTCTGATAAAACCGGTTATGTGTTGCCGTGTCAACTGGGAGAAACAGGGTTCTCTAAATACCCGGCTATGTGTAAATGTGGTCTTTAGCTCAAGTGCTCAAAAAGGGCACAAGTCAACGAATATCCTTCAAAATAAAGCATAAATAAAATAATGTTGAGTAAAGTCACGCATTCATGTCCTCATCTCATATATGAAACACCTGCGATCCAGCAACTACCTGCTAATGCACTCACATTAACGTAAAGTAGCCTTGTTGACAAGTTTGGGCAAGTAAAGGCAAAACACACAAGATGTAGTACCTTCAATACCCTGCAGATGGCGATATCACTTGTTTTGCAGCAGAAATAAACTGTTGCAGAAGAAGTTAGGTGCCATGCAAAATGTAACAAGTAATTGCATACTCATCAAATACATTTGGCATAAAAAATGTAGTCAGGTAGAGAGTAAAAGGTGCTAATATCTTTGATCAGTCAAACTACAAAGAAGCCAAAAAGATCTGTAAGTACACAAACTACTTGCATTTACTCAAATACTTTACACCACTGCTGTGTACAATATTGTAGGGTTAAGATAATTTGACTTGGTCTTGACATTCCACTTCTCTGACACTAGGGGCAGTATAGTTTTTACCTCGAGGTTTAAAGATGAGGTATGTAAATTGAACAATACTCACCAAAAACAGGGGTCAAATCATGGATCAACATTAGCATAGGCCTACTGTTAAGGAGCCTACAAGATTGTTGACGTGATTCTTTGCAGATGAAAACTTGACTTCCTTTCCAACAGGTAAGACTGGCTAGACCTCAACCTTGTTTACATTAGCTTTTTAGATATTAGCTAAATATTATTGGCTGGTTTGCTACTGAATGGGGGAGTAGGAGTGTTGGGAAGCAATCATTATTTTGCTGTTTCTGGTGGTGCAGTGTTAGCCTGCTTGTCAAAGCTAAGAGATTGCACACTGAGAAGGTGTAGCCTATAGCTTTTCAGACCTCTGTAATCTAGCTGCCCCTGAAAGCTAAGCCATATAAGAGAAGGAATTCCATCAGTGTGTCTTTGAAAATGTAATTGTTTTTGACTTTTGTTGAGCAGTGCTAGCTTTCATCAAGTCAAATCCCCTGTCATACTCCTTCTAGATCACTCGACGGTCACACATAATTAGCTGCACTTTCAGGACACGAGGTCTTTTATTTATGAGATACTGTATAATTCTGAGCACAACCTAAATGTGCTTCAGAAGCTGTTTTTATGAGCACGAACCAAAGCAACAATTGGCCACAAAAAGGAATGGACAGACATGACTACCATTTATATTCAGCTTAAAAGTTTCAGATGGTTTTGGACTCTTTATGTTATGTGATGTCATAATGAAGTGTAAATTGACATTTAGTACCGAGTCTGGTTTCCACAGGGGAACCTTTGTCATTTCGGCAATATTTGTGTGCGAGCGCAAGAAACCTCAATGGCTTTGCAGAAGCACGAGACGTGTCTGAAAAGTGCGATTAAAGCGGCAGGGAAACACAAAAGGGTTCATAAAATGTACGTTTTTATATTTACAGAGTAAAACTGCTTAGAAGGCGATTTCACAAGCGCTGTGATGGACAGCTTATTTTGCCGTGGCCATGATGGTGTAGATATGAGGAAATGAGTGGCACATCCGTTCCGCTCCTAATGCGAAAGATGAAGACAGACTCTTCACTGACACACTGATTCTAATTAACATGCTAATTGGAAATTCGAAGACAAACAATGGGAGGTGTGCGAGTTACTTTTTACCGTGGCCTCTCTTTTGTGCTTTTAAATGGCGAGAGACAAGCCGAAATGAAGCTTTTGTTTTGGGCGATTTCTAATGCAACTGCTTGAGTATGTCAACTGGAGATAAATTGAAATAATTGTGAGACGATTTAAGAATCGCCAGAATTCAGAATGAACATCTGACACTGTGATGGGTCAGTCGGTCTTTATGATGTTTGCCCGTAATGTTCAAAGGCAGACCGGCATCACGGCAGCACTGGACGCATTAGTGATGGTTGCTGACCATTAGGACTCTTCACTCTTCTTTCATCTGTTTTCTCTAGTCATATGAAAGTAGCAAAAAAGATGCCAGTGCCATTTTTCATCCATGTTTCAGCAGATTTGGTGTGCTAAAAGACCTAATGCATTATAGACCCCACCGTGACCATGACCACCGCTTCCAGATTTTGTTCTGAGAGCTGTGTTTATTTAAAAAAAAAAAAATACAAAGAAGCAGAGGGAGAGAGAGAGGAGGATGGAAATCCTTTTCCGCATATCAATATGTTTGGTTAAGCAGATGGTACTAGAGCCAATCTGCATTCTGGATGCATAACTACTCATCAGCCTTTACTGCAAATGGAGGCGTTGCAGTCTGAGAGGTGTAGCCAGATCCATCCAGGGTTTTGTTGCATTTCATGATGAACAGACCAGAACTATGTCAATTTTGTACAGTAGAAGTTTAAATAAAGTACCGCAGTAGAAGTTTAATGACGTACGAGAACAAGGATTTGTTTTAATTAAAAGTTGTTTACAAAAAAGACAATTATGAAATAATATAAAAAAATATATTTTTTATTTTATTATTTTACTTGATTTAATTTAATTAAATTTTCTTAGAATGGAATGTATATACATATTCCATAAAAAGGAACATGTTATTTACCAAAAAAGACTATTATAAAATATATAATTATAAAATTATAAAATTGAGCTATTATAAAACAACTTTTCAAAGCTGGAATATACCACGGGGGTGTTCTTAGTTGTGCAATTATTTTCAGGGTAAAGCACGGCTAAAGTAGTTCCAGGCGGGTCTTGACCCCATTACAGTTCCATATCACTTCGCCAAATGATATCAGTTATTCCAAAGGTCCTTAAAGCCGACAAAAGCAAAAGAACCAAAACCCACAACGACATTGACCTGTCAAATAGTAAACAATAAGATAAAAACTGCAAATTATTTCCATATTTTTTACCTCAAAATTACGTTTTATTATGTCCGGATTATGTACTTTTTCCCGCTCTCTCTTCCTCTCAAACGCGCGCACACACTCAGTATTTTATCGATTTGATCTGTGTGTGCTTTGTGAATATTGGACTGTGTGTAGTAGAGAGTCGGAGAGGTGGGTGTCTGCTGGATTACAGTAGAAGTGAACATCTGTTTTGCGATGACACCATTATGCATACCGGAACGCAAACTAAACGAGGTCTTTATCCAAATGAATGGCTGTGTTTACCAGACCTGTCAAGGACACATTATACGGTTACTGTGTGACGTTCAACCAGGGATATGAAAAAGTGTGTTTTGTAATCGTACACGGGTTAAAAGAGGTCTCCGTAACCTGAAGGATCACATCACATCGTATTGCATCCTGCGTGTCAGGCAAAAACTGACAGCCGCGTGGAATGTGCATTTTCTAATGAGATGCGTCTCATTCTGATGAAATATTTCAATTTGTTTTATGACCTGTAATTACTGTCACCAATCAACAGTCCTTTCAGCGAGGACTCAAGTTAAAACAAGTTCAGGTTTGATTATGAGATGGGCCTAGAGAGTCTGATGACAAAAGAGGGTTTTGAAAATGCATTGTTTTTTCTTTTGTTTTCCTGTAAGACAATAAGTTCGAATTTTCAAGAGTTTTACAGAGTTTTGACAAATAGTATGAAGAGTGAAAAAGCACAAAGCACACAAAACTTTGATCCAGCCTGACGTGTAAACTAAATATTTCCTTATTAAGCTGTATTATGAACGGTAATGTACTAAAGTCACAACCTCAGTAAGCAATAAGGTTTAACTACAGATCATTCATAACTCATTTTGTTTTATTTTATTTTTAACCTTTGTAGCAGATTTGCACACAAACTGCATTGCAATAATTTCCCAAAATGTATTTTGTGTGAAAATATCATGAAGTCTGTAAACAGGACAGGCCAGAGACGGGATACGCTAAAGACAAACACAGAGATAATACTGTACCAGGCACAGCAAGCCCACTGTTTGTGGTGTTCGAAATATTGGTAGAAATATTTAAATATTATTTAATTCGGGGTGAGGTTTTATATGAATGACTGTCTTCAGAAAAGTTTCGATAAGCGCCACCTACTGACATAGAGTAAATTTGTTGTCATTCAGTCCATCTGCTGTATTTGATTTGTGCAGGAATAGCATCATTTCACAAAGCTAAAGTCAAACAATATATATATATTTTTTTTGCTTTAAATCTTAAAATTATACAGTCTAATTTAAATAGAAAACATCTGTTCACGCTACATGTGTGTAGCATCTTTGTTTGGATTGTGATTAAAATGCTGTGGTCGCCTTTCAATTCAAATGCCTACAGATATTTTTGGCCAGTTTGGCCTATAATATAGCAAATATACAACAAATAAATGAACTTAAACAAAGAATAAAATTGCCGGTATCGGAACTGTCCCATTTGCTCGTAAAAAAAAAAAAAATCAGCCATAACAAACTCATAAAGGCCTATAATAAATCCTGTCATCGTGAGATATTAAAGACTCGTGAGTGAGCCGCAATCCCACAAAAACCTCATAGGATTCAAGCGCTTAGAAGTTCTACACATCCACATCACTTGTGTGCGTCTGAAATATTTTGCCTGGTTTTATTGTGTCGCTGAAAGGTTAAATGCGATATTAGGGTTTGATGTTTATTAATCATAATTAATGTCATTTATATCATTTGTTTTATAATTATTTATCTGGGCTTTTCTGATCGCCCACAAACGCCTGTCATCATCCCCTGCCAGAGAGAGCATAAACCGTTTATTCAGTGTTGATATAGAGTGAATTCTTGACAGAGTAAATCTTTCAGTAGGAATTACGCCCACTCTATCCCACAGTTCCCCTCAGGTTAAAGATGGCAATTCCATTTAACAGCATCATTCTCCTTCAGATACGAGATCTGAAACCGAGGAGCTTGAGGTTTGAGACTCTTTCCTGGCATGTCAATAAAACAAATCAACTTTTCAGGTGGTGGTTTGGGTCCTTTTTTAGGTTTAAGTGCTCTTGAAGGGAGGCAAATTGTGCCGTCGTAATGTGGTCTCGGTGACATGCGTACAGATGCGCATGTTTGTGCATGTAAGCGTGTATAAAAGTGTGTGTTTGTGTGTCTGGAAAGGGCAGATAGGCTCTTGCTGTTTGTTCAGCTTGCCTGACTCTGGATCAGAAGGCTGGTCAACTGTGACCAGCAGCTCTCAACTGAAAAATCACATTGTAATTATTCTTAGATTGTAAATTACCTGCTTAGATTGATCTCCTCATTTTGTTTGAATCCTTTGAATAATTTCAAGTTTTAATATTTATCATAATGATCCTGTAGATCACAACCATTTCCAATTCCAAATGTCTGTTAAAGGGAAAGTTGAACCCAAAAATGGAAATTTTATCATCATTTACTCATGTTTACCAATATATATGAGCAAAATCACATGAGTAGGAGTATGATATGGCTGTGATTAGGCCATAGGCACGAGGCCACAGACAATGACAGCAATGCTGATATAGGGCCATATCGCACGGCTACGAGTGTGATATTTCGTTTACGACACACTTGTGTAAGTGAATAGGAAACAACATCGGAGTGTCTTTAAAAACCCTCTTTTGTGCAGAACGACTTCCTTCCGCCGCGGATTCAAATCTCAAGTTCACAGTTTGACAGTTGAGCCCAAGCCTCTGTTACTAATTCTAAAACGTCACTTTAGAACTAGCAATGAAGGAACGCTGAGTTGCTTCATTGAAGCTAATTGTATGACAGAACATGGAGTATAATGAGAGAGAGAGATCGACTTATCATGAATATCAGCTAGATGCAGGTGATGCACTTGCTAAGTCAATCTTATATTCATAATCACAAAATAATTTTTTTAAGTAATATCTTTGTCTTAGTATCCTTTTAAAAGTGAAGGGGATTTCCCACAACAGCGCTAGTGTGAAACAAATTGTGAAACGCTTTCTGTGTGATATTGGTTGTGGAAAAGGTTTGATCAAAATCAAATTCGAGAAACTGTTGTGTATATATAATATACAGCTTTATATTGAGTATTCTGGTTACAATCTGAAGTGCAGATCCATGCATGCTCTAATGGCTATTGCCCACCACCCCATTGCACATTGGACAAGGATTTGGTTAGACCTACAAACACGAATAAAATGTGGTAAAAAACTACAACTCTTTGCATGAAAGACCCACCACTGGCAGATCAACGTGTTACTACATATCTCTCCGATACGATAGGAAATTAAAGTAAATTGTATGTGGAGGATTTTAACTGACAAGATTAATAACAGGACAGTTTTGGCGGTGACAGGATACATGGAACTGAGTGACAGAGCAGTCCATTAAAGACACATTTTTGATGAAGTAGTATTGGTGGTATGTCTTAAAGCGTGCCTACTATTCTGCTAGACACTCAAAAGTATGTACTTTTCCTTCACAAAAACAGTTCATACTGTACGTTTAGGGAGTAGTACGAGTAGGCAAATTGGGATGCAGCATGAGTTAAATAATACCTATATGTAAAATGTAATTAATCATTTCAGGATGAGTGAGCTTCTAGAATACTTACAGTAAAAGCCATCTTTCACTTTCTCCCTTTTTCTCTCTCACACATGCAAATAAGTCAAAGAATGTGTCATCATCAAGCAGAGATTCTTTCGGAATGAAACCTCAACTCTTTTGCCCACAACAAAGTGTGGCGGTGGTTGGAGATTTATGCGATTCAGACATGAACACAGGGTGGAGAGAAACAGCCTCAAAGACTGGAGCTCTGGTGAATTAGCCGAGTTTCTGTCACACTCGTAATAAATCTAGAAGAATTCCCCTTCTATTGTCACGTTGGCACTTTGCTAATGACGGCAGTGGTGTGAGGCCGGAGGAGAGCTCGTACTGTTGAAAGGCCTTTTCTAACAACATTGCTTTTGAAGAACCATGACCTTGAAGGAATGTACTGTGAATCTCAGACTGAGTGTTCAGAATGAATTATCTCTGTACAAGGGCTTTATATAGCGTAGAATAATAATAATAAAAAAAATTACTATTTGGTGGAGATAATTATTTAGACTACCGTTCAAAAGTTTGGGGTTGGTAAGGTTTCTTAAAATGTTTTTTGAAAGAAGTTATGTACAGTAAAAACAGCAATATTGTAAAATATATTTACATTTTAAAACACACTTCTATTGCTTTTAAACCTTTTAACCCTTTAAACCTTTTGCTTTTAATGTAGCTTGAACATACTTTTTGTCACCCTTTATTCATAGTACAAAGAACAATGAAAGAATGGCATTGATTAGTGTCAAAAGTGTGATTTGAAATCCAGCCGCCAACTTGAGCACCAAGGCTCAATGTGTTGGAGCACTGTTTTTAGCGACACCAAAATGGCTTCTAAGGACACAATTGCCTTCAGAGGTCCAGGAATGTGCTCATAAAATTGAAGCAGGGCTCAGAGTGAAACCTCGCAAAGCGTGTCTGTCAGATTGAAGGTGGCTTGTCCTTGTATTGAGCTTCATCATTAATCATGGTTGAAACTCTTGGCTTTTATGACACTGCATTCAACAGCTGTGCCCTTTCACCACGGTCTTCAGGCCCTGAAGTGGCTTTCATTTACTCACCACAGAAAAGCTTATTGTACCGAAGGCTTTAACCTCCGTGGCCTGAGTGATGCCCATCATGTGCTCTGTTTAGCTGTGTGAGACTTCGCCAGCTGTTCTGGCTTTCACAGGCCTGCCGTGATTTTGACGTAGATTGATAGGATTATTTCTAAGGCACTTGAACACGCTATGACCGCAGTGACTCTGTGAGCCACAAGCTTTCGCATCGGCGCTAATCACACGTTCTCCTTGTAGAATTCCTGACTCTTTTTTTTTTGGACAGTGGTTTTTGGATGTGTTTCAGATCAACTTGTCAGCAGATGATTGGACTTATTTGTCTGGTGTTCACATTCTTAGTTGAGTATGTGAACAAGTGGATGCGTAATCACTACATCCAACAACATCACTCAAAGCAAATGAGGTTGGGAGCCTGTCTATCTTACTTATTCATTGTTTTGTTACCAGTTAAACAGTTTCGGCTTTCTATCAAAAAATGGTGAGTGAATGTCATTGACTTAAACCATTGACTGTCATTGAGCATTAATATGCTTGGCATTTCCAATACTCAGCTGCAAGACGACTTCAAGTGGGCATTGCATTTAAGTTACATTTTAATTACTTTTTATTAGAGATGCACCGGTGTATCAGCCACCGATATTTATTGGCCTTTTTTTTTTTTTATCAATTTTGATTAATTAACTGTGTGAAGGCACTGAGATGTATAATGTCCATTGCATAATCCAATGTTTTTCTCTGGGTAAAGTAATTAAATACTTGCCAAAACAAAAAATGAAATCTGTACAAAGCCTGTTTAATTTATATTTATTTTATTGAGATTCTTGTTTGCAAGAATATACTGTTTAAGCACACATTTGCTTGTTTAATTTCCTTAAATGAGATCACAAATGAGATCTTTTTAATATCCCAATTGATTCTCTAATACAGCAATGAGATTAAGTAGAGAACAAATGGAAACTTCTTGCTTAAGGTTCCTGCTTCTGGTTTTTTCCACCTTCAGAGAAAGTTTCACTTTTCATCTGGTTATATCAAACTGTGATTTGATTTGCCAGTTATAGCAAAGTTTGATTTCAAAATGAGCTCAATTTTTTTTTAGTATTCTGATTTTCAGCACGCTGTATACTTTTCAGTTTACTGTTATTGTATGTCAATTGTTTCTATTTATATTTCTCTTAGGGCATTTTAGGAGATATTTGAGGCTTTCATGGTTGAAACTTAACTGAAACGTATCTAAGAATTACATAAAAATTTCATAAGCTAAAAGAAATAAAATGCGGGCCAATACTAACAACCTCAGGAGCACTATAGATATGTCTATGGCCACAACTTTATTTAATATCTAGATGCCAGACGGTCTGGTTCTCCTAAGCTCTCTGAAACCACCCTTTAATTTCCCCTAACCACCTCTCCCCCATTCCCTGTCTGTATACGTCCCTTACAGAAGGAAAACGTCCTCTGTAGTCTCTCATTATGATGCTTGCTTTCCTGCCCACTGTGTGGACCTCAATACCCTCATCTGCATAATCCCTCCCTTGGCAATTTGCAATAATATGGGAGTTAATCAGACCCACAGAGAACCACGGCCCCTGGTGTGATCCGGCTGGAGCCCTGATGATATCCACTGATGGGCTGCTCTTTCAAAACTCGATCTGGTATTAGCAGTGCTTTGCTAAGGCTCTCACTATTATATCACTATTATAGTTGCTCATACATAGAGTTAAGGATTTGAACAAACTCCTAACTCTATAAAGAATTTTCACTCTCAACTCGTCACATATTGATGCTTTGTCAGGACCCATCGGCATCTCCTTTTAAACTCGTCTTTAGCGTCATTTTTCAATGTGCAGGGTACTCCATTGCTTTCAATGAGAAACCTGTGGCATCATACACAGACACATCATGATGAAATTATACTTTTGGGTATACATTTGCCATCTTGACAGATATGGGGTGTGGGGTGTGATTTTCAATTTAATCAGCCAGCGTGGTTTTATTTACATTTATTTCACTTTTGTATTTGTACTATTGAGACATGTTTGAGCATGTAACCCAACGCCCACCCCTAGACCTACCGGTTTGTGTATTACATCACATAAAACACAGGATATAACAGGCAGATATATTACTAGAGGCACAATTTATCCAAAAGTACAAATATTCCAAATGTCCCGAGGCCAAACGATTGATTTGTGTGAGGAACATTGTGTAATGCTAATGCTTTGGATGTATCTTTTGAATGAGAGGAGTGTGTGCGTTCATGGAGAAGAATAATTTTCAGCTATTAAAACCTCAAGTTCTTGTGGTACTCTGTTCTTCAGTGGTTGGCGTACTAAACTGTGCTGATTACATTGCGGACTTGGTTGTGTTGTGAGCCTGGTTGGCTAACATGTAGTATTAGCGTGGTGTTGCTGTGTCAGTTGTGGTAACTTTACTGTGTCGATGTCATGTTTCCCGTTGGCAGCTCGATTAATGTCTTCGCAGCTCGCCTTATGCTGTGCTTGTGTGTTTTTTTGTAACTTGGTAATGGAGCCAGTTTACACCTCTGCTGCTCTCAAACTTTATCGCTGCCACGCCCCCCTAGAACCGGCGCTGTATAAACACTGCTGTTCGCTTGGAATTATTCGGCGTCCACGTTATGTTCATCGCTTCAAAAGACAACCGACTCTTATCTTTGGACATGATGCTCAAATCCCAACTGTTTACACACCCGATCGTTGCCGACGATACCAGCCAAAGATCAGGGGAATTAACTTTGACAACCTTCGTCGCCCTCCTAGGCTGCCTCCTCCTACCTCGTCATCATGTCAGAACTTTAACATTGCCCACCTAAATGCACGCTCAATCACAAACAAAACTGCCCTAATAAATGATATCATTGTGGACAAAAAATGTGACTTGTTTTGTCTCTCAGAGACGTGGCAACAACCCAGTGACTGCATTAATTTAAACATGCTGACCCCCCTTGGCTACTGCTACTTATCCAAACCCAGATCTGTAGGGAGAGGGGGTGGGTTGCACCGCTCAGCTCTGACTGTTAAAGAACTTAGGCCATTTGAAGTGACATCCTTTGAATATATTGCTGTGAAGGTTGTTTCTACCCCACCCCTTATACTATTGCTGATCTACCACCCCCCTAAACCATCTGTACATTTTCTGTCTAAATTGAATGAACTTCTCACAGTTATTTCATCTCTTTGTTCGGCTATGATTATGTTAGGGGATTTTAACATCCATGTGGATACAAATTGTTCTTACACCTCAGTTTAACTCTGTATTGAACTGTTTTAGTTTGACACAGCATGTTGACTTTCCAACTCACACTCATGGCCACACTTTGGATCTGCTCTGCTCCTCTGGTCTGAATGACATCTCGGTCTCTGGTTCCATCTCTGGTGTTTCTGACCATAAGCTCATTGAATGCCGCTTTCATATGATCACTCCTCCTCCCTCCTCAGAGAAAACAGCTATTACAAGTCGTAACATTGGGTCAATAGACCACAGCATGTTTGCTGCCTCTATACAGGCCTCGCCACTGTTTGACCTTGACGAGCTCTCGTCCGCGGATGACTTGGTTGCTTTGTACAATGGCACCCTGACCAGCCTGCTTGATAGCTTAGCGCCAGTTAGGACTAGACTTGTACCAGCAAATCGTACATGCCCCTGGTTCACCCCTGAGCTCAGGCAACTTAAGGCCGCTGGCCGCCGTCTCGAACGGCTATATAAGAAAACTGGCCTTACAATTCACTCCATGCTTTACACCGAATATACTCAGACGTATAGGGATGCCCTCAATGCTGCCCGCTCAAACTATTGTTCATCACTCATAACCTCCTCTATGTCCAGGCCTAAAACCCTGTTCAGGACCTTGGACAAACTCATTAAACCCCCTGTCACTGCCTGTCCTAAGACTCCTGAGCAGTGCCAGGCCTTCTTACACTTCTTTAATGACAAAATTAGCCAAATCTACCAATGCTTCAACCCAAATGCTATCTTTCTCTCTTCTTCTCCTTCCTCTCTAGGCCCTCAGCTTTCCCATTTCACTGCTATAGACTCCCTCACTATCACTGACATTATAAATAAGTCTAACTCCTCACCGTGTCAGCTTGACGCTGCCCCCACCCCTCTACTTAAAACTTGCATCACATCCTTATCTGAACCCATTGCATTTATTGTAAACACCTGCCTCAACTCTGGTGTTGTGCCTGCTGCCCTTAAGACTGCTGCAGTCACACCCATTCTCAAAAAAACGGACTGCGACCCCACATCACTATGTAACTACCGCCCTATCTCTAACCTCCCCTTCCTGGCCAAGGTATTGGAAAGAGTGGTGGCCTCACAACTACACACCTTTCTTAATCACCATGACCTGTATGAGCCTTTTCAATCTGGTTTTCGTTCTTGTCACAGTACAGAGACTGCCCTTCTGCGCATCGTTAACGACCTTCTACTGTCTGCTGACTCTGGTTCACTTAACATTCTCATACTCCTTGACCTTAGTGCTGCCTTCGATACCATCAACCACAATGTTCTAATCACCCATCTGTCTGCTATTGGTGTTTCTGGTACAGCCCTCATTTGGTTCCAGTCTTACCTCTTCAACAGAAAGCAGTTTGTGACGCTTGGTCCTCATCAGTCCTCCAAGTCCCCTGTCACCCGTGGTGTCCCCCAGGGTTCGGTACTTGGGCCCCTCCTCTTTCTCATATACATCCTCCCTATTGGCCCGATCATACGCAGCCACGGTCTTAAATTCCACTGTTATGCAGATGATATCCAACTCTATTTGACCACTCACTCTCACTCTGATCCACCACCGTGCTCCCTCACTGATTGCCTCTCTGACCTAAAATTATGGATGCAAAACAATTTTCTTAAACTTAATACAGATAAAACTGAAATTCTGCTGATTGGCCCTAAAAGCATCCTTTCTAAATCTCCCAGTCTCACTCTCAATATTGATGGTTCATCTGTCCACCCAACCCCCGTTGTCAAAAACCTTGGCGTTTTGCTTGACTCCACCCTTAGCTTTGATCCTCATATCAAATCACTTACTAAGACTGCCTTCTTTCACCTCCGCAACATTGCTCGCCTCAAACCCTTCCTCTCTGTTAGTGATGCACACACTTTGGTTAACTGCTTCATTATGTCCCGTCTAGACTACTGCAACTCACTTTTCCTTGGTCTCCCTGTGAAATCACTTCAAAGGTTACAATATATTCAAAACTCGGCAGCCAGGCTCCTCACCCATACCAGACGATCAGCACACATCACCCCCATTCTCTACCAACTCCACTGGCTACCAGTTCCGTCCCGGATCAAATACAAAGTACTACTACTCACCTTCAAAGCGCTCCATAACCTTGCTCCCCCCTACATCCGCGACCTCCTGATCCCGTACACTCCATCCCGCTCACTCAGATCCTCTGAACAAAATCTCTTGGCTATCCCCCGCTCCAGACTTTCCACCCTGGGTGGCAGATCCTTCAGTGCCTTGGCCCCCAAACTCTGGAACAGCCTCCCACAATCTCTTCGTGACTGTCCTTCACTTCCCCTCTTTAAAGCTCATCTCAAGACCTTTTTGTTTATTGATCATTTTTCCACACCAAATTCATAGCTTCACACAGATTACTTGTCTTTGTTGTATTGTTTTGGTTGTTGCTGTTGTGTATACTTGCCTTTCCACTATGTAAAGCGACCTTGGGTTTGAGAAAGGCACTATATAAAATAAACGTATTATTATTATTATTATTATTATTATTATATAAAGATATCGTATGGCTTCAGAAGACTTGTAAACCTACACTAAAATTCAATACAAACAACTTTTGACCACACTATTCCATGACAACAATGTACTAAAAACGGAAATGTTTTTTCTTTTGCGTTTTCCCGTAAAGATGACATTGATGTCAAAACTATCCCCGTTCACACGGATGCCAGTACACACTATGCTGGGTTGTTTCCACCCAAATTTGGGTCAAATATGAACAAACCCAGCCATTGGGTTAAATGAATTTTTTAACCCACCGGTTGGGTTCGTCCATATTTGACCCAAATTTGGGTTAAAACAACCCTGCATTTTTTAAAGTGTAGATGGCGATGTCACTTTGTAAAGAAACACTACATGTCTATAGACCGAACACGTAACACACATGCACATGACGTCACCGTTTTAAAAGATTCCCGTTTTTGCAGTTTACACGGAGATGATAACTGTACCCCTTTAAAAAACGTGCTCTTTGAAACCCATTTTTAAAAGTTTACCCAAAAAATACCCAAAACGGTTATTGTCGTGTGATTCACCGGCCAAAACACACACACAAAAAAAATATTTTTTTAGTTGAAAAGTGTTGTGTAAACTGTAAACGGCCCCTAAGAGACATTTACACAATTATTTTTTTGTGTGGCATATTCTATCATTTTAAATTTGAATTTTATACCCATAACATTTATTAAAATTGAATTGTATTTGAGACATTTTATAAATATTATAAGATGTGTATTTGATTATTTCTTTTTAGGTGAAATTAACTGTAAATATACAAATGATTAAAATACAGTTTTCTGATTAAGAAGACAATCAGAACTCCAAATTAAAAGAAAAATGAAAAATAAACTGTACAAAAGATGCACACGAGGCACCGTATTTTAATTTGTTTTACCTCTAAAAAACAGATTAGAGCAGTTTGCTCCAGTTAAACTGTAGGATTTTTTATCTTAACTGGTTTTAGACAGGCACAGTTGGATTGTTACTGGCTCAAGCTGGTTGATATTATTACTGTTTCAGGTATCAAGCAATGCTATCAATTTAAGGTTTTAACAGATCATTTAAACGGGTTTTCACCTTGATCTAATAATATTTTCAGAAGAGTGGGTACATTCTGGATGTTGTAATCACATGTTCTCCGTGTGTGTGGCTTCAAAGAGAAAGTGTGCTCTCTTCCTCTTTTCTGCAGACCAGCAGCTGTGTCCTTCCACACAATCTTTCAACCTAATCTTTGGTAATTTGCAGTCTGTGTGCACCATTCACATATTTCTTTCTTCCTGCCTATATTCGTTTGTGTCCTGCCTAGTTCGGTCGTTTGACTTAATTAAACCGCTTTCAATAAGTCAGGGCCTTTAGGCTGAACCAAAAAATTAGAAATTGCCATCAAAATAGAGGTGTTAAAGTGTACTGATTAACAGTAACTCATTTTTCTTTATAGTTCATTTGCCCTCTGCTGCCTTCAAAAAGAATTAAGCGACTGATGGCTAGCCCAACAAATGGCCTTGATTTTAAAGCCATTAAGATGAACGAATCCAATTGTTGCGGTTGTGTTTATGTGGGTTGTCTGGGTCCACAGTTATTGAGCTAGTACATCACCTTCTCCTTAAATCAATAACGCCAGAAACGAGAACGCAGGCTGTGTTTCTGAAAGTGAAGGCAGAGCTAGGGCTTTGGGGTGCATGGGGAACATCCTCTTAATGTGCCCATGTAGACATGTCAGCTAGCCGCATAAGGTTCTGTTTAATTAGTCATCAGGGGAGGCAGGGCATTTTGGATTGGATTGTGTGGATCAGGGCCATTTGAATTTGAGGGAGCACCAGGTTTTTGCTTGTGTGTCTTCCAGGGCATCTGGGCACACCACCTGTTAATGAGTCGTGAAGTATTCACTCTCTAAGCCCACAATAAAACCTATTTTTCAGTTTTCAATACAGTTTTGGAACTAAAATATTTATGCATGGTTCTCCTTGGGGATATACAATATCTGTGCTTTGTCCAAATATGTTTGAGTTGACTATGTCAGTTTTTGGTCAATGTCTTTGTGAAACATGTATTTCAGCTGAGAACTACCTGTTTGGTAGTTATATACAGGCCCACATATAATCTCACAAGCATTTTTTAAACCGTTGTAGGATGAAATTTGTGAAATAGGTGAAAACATTTACATTTAACAAAATTAAATTGAGACATTTCATAGGTTTGTATTTTTAAACTGCATATTTTTTAGATGTGACATTAGCTGTAAATATTCAGATTGTTGAATTAGTTTTCACATTTAGAACAACATTTGTGTAAATAACTGTAAAATGCAAGTGAGAGCACATTGTTAGCTGAAAGCATTAGCAAATTATCTAAAATATTTGATGTGTATATGTAAATTTGATTTTAATGCATTGCAATTTGTGTGTAGTTATGTAGAATTTTGTGAAGGACTGTTGATCTAATTTTTCGGAATTCTGTAGGTTGAGCTAATTCTGTGTAGGGTTAGTTACATGTTTCTCAAAAATGTACTGTACATTTCGTTGTTTAAAACTGTAAACTGTGTGCATATGTTCGAAAATATACCTGTAACCCGGTATGCTTAAAAAAAAAACAATGTTGGTTTTACAATGGTGAAACTATGCTAATGCCAATATGGTGTCTATACACAAACAGACAGACTTATGTGTTTGCATGCTTGATGTTAAGTGTTTGTGAACTTGATCTTATGAATCTGTGCAAAGTGCAAAAATGTTTGACAGCTTGAATGATTCCAACTCAAGCTAAGACAGCTAACAGTCTCCTGACGGTCTCAACCTTGAGATTTTGCGAACGTACTCAGCGAGGTGTTTGTTGAGAAACGGCCAACTCAGCATATAGCAGGCTAAAAGTGTCATTTCACTAAATGCATCAACACAAGTGCTGGCTAGTGTGGCCCAAGTCACACAAATAGACATTTAACCTCTCCTGAAATTCATTCAAGCACTCAATTATGACTTTCGAAACAGTAGCACGAGCGCTAGCGACAGGGTGAACGAAAGGACAGACAATGGTCACACTTCGCAGAGCCCTAAGTGCTCTCCAATGACTTCCTTTTGTTTTGGCTGTCTGCTTTTTTTATCTCCGTAAATGATGCCAATCTTCTTTCACGGTCCATGACGGTCCTGACAGGATGCTTCCCAGTCATCTGGCCCATTCTGACCCCCTTTATATTAAACAGGCCCCTTCACCTCCCCTCATCCCAAATTAACCCCCTGTCAGTGCCCAACAATGGAAATGGGCATGGCCCCAGTCTGATTTATCCCACACATCGCCATGATGGGGGGCATCTGCCACACCCCCTGCCCGGTCCTCCCTTTCTAAACACGACGTAGAGGAGGGCTGTCAGTCCATCTTCCAGAAAAGCGACATGCGCTGATTGGGGAATTAGTTCAGTCAATGACTGTATGTAGAGCTAAATAGGGTGTGTGTCAGTGACTTTGTGTGTGTATTTGCAATTGGTTCGTCCTAGTTCTGCCCATGAGCTTCTATAGGACCGTCTGCTGCAAGAGGGCACACATTGTCACTCCTCAGACATACACATAGACGTTCAGGGCTAACTGCACCTCTTTAGGCCTGTGAAGAGAAGGAAAACACCATATTTAGGACTTGCACTCTTGGGATTCTCCAATGGATTAATGGCTAACAACTGATTAACACCTTGGAGCTTGTATTTATGGTGTTTTGGGGAAGTTTGAAGCGATTTCGTGATATGATGATAATGCAGTTTGGAGGTTGCAATTGCAGACAGAGACTTTTTAAAAGTCACTGTCTGCAGAGCCTAGTACTGCTTATCTGTTGGTATCAGGGATACTGGGGCGCTACCATGATGCCGTTAGCCCAATACTCTTTGCTCGAGGACTCAGAGTCTGTGTTACTTCCAACAGAAACGGGGACTAAGGAGGGGACTAGCAATAGGGCCACAGAAGCCCCCACTGCAGAACATGATGATGACAACTCTCTGGGCTACACAGGTACTGCTATTTATTTTTAATCCTAAAAATACTGCTTTATATTTACCACAGAAGAACTTCTCTCAAATCTATTATTTAGATAACGTTTGCTTTATTGTGTGTCATTTGATCTCTTCCTTGAGCTTTACAATTTTTTACTACTTTTTTGCATGAAAAACCAGGGGTTGCCAGGTGATAACATAAGTTTTTATGCAGATATGACCTGTTTCTGATCCAATCATTGCAGGTCCTTCTGTAGAGTCTTTTATTCCGCCTGGATTTCCATGGATGGTTTTGCATAACCTTCACCTTAAGTCTGTCGGTGCATCTGTATTGAGTGAGGTTTTCCCATTTATAAACAATTTATATTCTTTACAATTGTTACTTAAGTCAAGCTGGGGAAATTTGACACCCTTTCCATGTTACTTTCAAGAGATAAGCCATGAATGTTCTGACACTTGTGACTTAAAGGAATAGAGTCAGCCAGAACCTCAATTTCCAGATTAAATGCACTCAGATGAGATGAGTCAATCGGCGAGAGAAGATCCCTGACCCTTTTTGCTTAAGTGGAAATAGAGTTCACCTTCTAGGGGCCCGGGGGGCTGGAGCGGAGAATCTCCTGCAATGTGTGTGGTGTTATGCTTGGTGAAAGCTAGCTAACATTTTTGACCTTCACTGGAGAAACAAGTCGATAACTGAAAAGGTGGCTCTGACTACGTGGGTGATCCAGTGGAAGATGAGAATAGCTGGTAGAGAGCATAGAGAATGACACTACAGCCTCAAGAGAGCTCTCACTTTCAGAATCTCACAAGGACAGAGATACAGTAAAGATGATAGTTATTGCCTGCCTCACTATGGTAGCTCTGTGTCAGAACCCTTCTCCATACACTACCGTTCAAAAGTTTAAGGTCAGTAAGATTTTTAATAGGTTTTTGAAAAAAGTATTTTATGGTCACCAATGCTGTTTAATATTACGCAATATTACTTATTTCTATGTGAATATATTTTAAAACGTTATTAATTTCTGCGATAACAAAGGTGAATTTTCAGCATCATTACTCCAGTCTTCAAGGTCACATGATCCTTCAGAAATCATTTTTTTGTGGAAACTGTCAAGCATTTTTTTATTTATTTTTTTTATGAATAGAAAGTTCAAAACAACAGCACTTTTGATAAATTTAATGCATCCTTGTAGCCTGGGTTTCCCCATGCTGCCTTTGCGCAGCGCGATTTTATTCACGCTGCTAGGCAGCCTGGAACGGGGTAGGAGCAGCAAGATGATGACGGCGTCTATGAGACACACTGAAGCAGTTTGTTTATACCTATGGATCAAACATGGCAGCAGACGCGAAGTTACCTTTCGATGCAGCCTTAGATATATACACATAAATCTCTGACCCGTCGTCTTCTTCCTCGTCTAATTTCTGTCACTCTACATACGTCATCTGGGATAGTTGAAACGATTGGCTATGAGCTACGTACAGGCACATTTGATAGACATTCGTAGCACCCAATAAACTGCCCTGGGCATTCGTAAACCACGCCTCAAATACGAGAAAATTAACATGTGGTTCCCAGACCACGTCTCAATCTCAATGAGACATGGTCTGACGTTAGCCAGGCTAGCATCCTTGCTGAATAAAAGTATTCATTTTGTTTATTTTATTGTTTTTAATGGTAGTGTATGATGCATTTAAAGCATTTCAAAAGGCAGTGATAAAGGTAGTTAATTTAATCGTTCTACCTCTTAAGATACCTTCTTTGGTCCAAATTTTTAAGGCAGCTTCAAATATGTCTTTACTGGTAACTGCAATTTACTGGTACATTATTAATGTAATTATTTCAATACTGGATTGTAGCAATAATAGTTTAAAAGTTTTACCCAAAATAGTTTCTATAGATCTTTTCTAGATCAGTCACTTATTATGTTCCATTTCAGTTAGTATGCTGCCATATAAGGCAGCTGTCTATGTAAGTATTATTCAACGAAGTAGCTCAATAGGATTTTGAACAGGCCTGTAATCTTTGTAGACTATTATTGTGCAAAGAGTGGTGGTGAATTTTTGTCTCAAAAGCCCTTAGCCCCCAAAAATTAGCATCAAAGATGCATTACATTGTGTTTCACTGACAGGCTGTTTATTTAAAATCTTTTGAAGAGAGACTGCAGGGAAGTAGGAAAATTGAAGGTCAACACAGCAAATGTTTGTCCAGAAATCTGTGGCATTTCAAATGTATGCCATGAAAGTGTTCGGTACCTCTTGCCCTTATCGTAGATTGAATCTTTGAAATGGAATGAATAGCTATGTATTGAGTTGTATGATTAAGTGTGTCGTCCGTTTGTGATGCATAGTCTTTATGCATCTTGTTGCAACAACACTGCGCATAGTGTTAGGGTCCGCCATGCTGTGTACAACTTGATGTCTGGAGGTTCCATATGCACCTGGTTGTCTGGGTGTGACAGTCTTTGGCCCTGTTTACTCTTTGTATTAAGATGCATACTGGTCGATCAAATCACAAGTGGACGACACTAAATACAGGTGTAAATGGTGTCTACATTGTTTTGAGCTTGTCCACTTTCGAACACTTCTGGAGGTAGTCGAAAACCAATTGGACAGGGTTGCACATGAGCGTCTCACCATTTCGTGGCGTAGACGCTCATGTGGTCAAATGTGTTCGAACAGCCACAAAAGACGGACTCTGCCTATTGGTTTGAAGAAAAAAAAACGTACCAAGCACAATGTTCTCTCACCATTTCTGATTTCTAACACGCACTCAAAGCGTTCAGTGGGGTCTTGCGGCTATCAGAGAAGAAACTAAAGCTGCTGCTCTCCATGTGTTTTTCCATAGTCTCCGGTCGTGTTTATATGTAAACTGCATGAGCTTATTTCATACATTAGATTGAAAGATCTGAAAAAGCCTATAGATTACCCACCGATAGACCCTCGAAGAAATCAGGACAGAAGTGGTCGAAAGTGGACAAAAGAGACTAAAACACCAGGTGTTGATGGGAATATCTCCCTCGTCTACTTGAGATCAGACCGACCAAATCGCATCTTAATGCCAGGTGTAAACAGGGCAAAAGACTGAATATTCTATTAGTCCCATCTCCTGTGGATCCTCATTACAGGGTCCGGCTGAGGCCTAAAGACCTGAACTTGAAGGCCCCACAATCATTAGTATGACTGCCTTCCTAATGCCCAGTATTATTAGTGGCTGTGGTTTCTGCCTCAGGGATGTGTGAATGCAAATCTCCCACACGTTCAGGGTTAAAATGTTCCACCCCTCGTGGAACACAAGCACTCTTACAATAGAGCTTATCCACAAAGCATATTCCCCACAAAGCGCTTGCTTCTCCCCAGGGTGGAAAACGTGGTAAATGCAGGTCCTTCCTTTAGGTCCGATCCCACTTGAGATGTAATTACTCCACCTCAGTCAACCAGAGGGGTTTCTCCACAAGAGCGAGAGGATGTGGGCACTTCTTATATTCGTTTTACCCCATCCAATCTCTTTTCTTCACAAATCCCGGAGCTTAACTCGCCCTGCGTCATACGAAATAGGGCCATCAGGCAAAACTCTCAATGCTGAACCAGGCTAATTCTGTCAAGAGTGACTGGAGTGCTGTGGAGAATGAAAGGAGAGGACTAGTTGGAGATAAGAAGCTGGTGGTGCAGAGGTTCTTATTATTCTGCAACACGTCTGTTTCGAACAGGATAAATAATTTAAATTTGTTTATTATTGCCGGTGAGATTAGTATGGGTGAAGGAATACAAACTGGTTTTGTTGTTGCCAAATGCCAGCTAAGCGCCATTTGGTTCCAAAGTTGTTTTTAAGCTCCAAAGTTGTTTTTAAGCTTGAGTCATAAGTAGCCTGCACGTTCCTGAAGGGAAAAGACGGGATGAAAAAGAACGTTCAACACCCCCCTTTTTTGTGTTGAGTCTGGAGGTCCATATGGTCCCCTCATGACTGTCAAATGAGTTCTACCTGATTGGCAGATTTGAAAAAACGTGTGTTGGTTCCAAACCAGCATATTCAGAAATGCTGAAATGTAGCTTAGACAAATTCTGTTTCGCATCTGACTGGACATTCAGTAGGGATGCTCTATTTAAAATGCAATTTCCACAGAAATGACAACCTCCATCAATTTATTTGAATTGACAAAGTCAACAACAGCACTTTAAAACTCTCCAGAACTTTCCAAACAAGGGGGTGGCTGAAGAAATTTCAGCAGTGCCAGTTGCCACAGGCAAAGTTATGAAAGTGCATCCAAACAATTGCACATTTTTACATTCACGCCGTATTTCTCCCACATGCTGTTTTGTCACGGAGGAGTGAATGTGTTCAGCCATCATGGGCCGGACTCTCTGCTCGCTGGGGCATGAGAGTATGCGGAGGGTGAAAGTTCTCGCTGAGTGTCATAAATCTGCATGGCACCTGCTCCCCCTCACTCCTTTGGCGCGTGTTGTGAGGTCAGTGGCACTGTATAAGCCGTACATCATATTTATAGTGCGCATCGCTGCAACCTGCGTGTTTTGGCAGCTGACAGCAGCAGGAAGACAGAAAGAACCCTTGCGGTGTTTCTTTCGGAAGGACAAGTTTTTAAAGCAGAGGACGTGAGAGATAGAACGTAAGAAGTTTGGGGGGGTTGAACGTTGGAGCGTGTGGGAAGGAGAATGAGGTGAAAAGTAACTTTTTTTTGGTCATTACTCCAGAGATTTGTCTCACATGTGAGTTCCAGGTGTTAGACAGTGTCAAACATGTTGTAAATCCTCCCATTTGTGGTGTAAATACATCCACTTGAGAGATCTATATGAAATTACACATGCAGGCGCAGATGTTTTTGTACATCAGTGCGATTTGGAAAGTAAATTCTCAAGAATATGTCTATTTCTCTCTAAATCAGAAAGAAGCACCATGTACATTCCTAAATCAATCAAATCAAAACGAAGTGCAGGGTTTTCAATGTTTTTTTTTTTTTTTTTACTTTCTCTCTGTTAGAATGAATATTTTAGACTCAGTTTGAGAATCAATTTTTCTGGTCCTGAATTAAATGCAACATCTTGGTTTCTTGGGTTTTTGCAAGCCGGAAAACAAATGTAGGCAACTGTCGTGCGTCACAACTTTTAGCAAGTGACAACTAAACTTTAGATGCACACCTCTTATATGCAATAACATTCTCCCCCTTTTGTCCCGGAGATAGACATTTAATTCCACTTTGGTGGTGCTGTAAGACAGTGTTTGTGTCTAGGGTAATGTGGGAACAATCAGCAAAAGTGCCACTTGTTCGTTCCACACGGTCATCTTCTAATCATTACTCAGGATACATAAGCTCGGATTGAGGAATATCCAGTTGTCCTTGGTGCAGTGTAGTATAAACTTCCCCAGGTTTGGTCTTGCTCTGCTCTGTAGGGCTGCGTTAATAATTCAGCAGGACTGCTGGTGTGAGGGTCTTGTCCAACAGCTTGCTAGGCAACGATTGGTCGAATCCCCTGTTGTGAAGGTGGGGAGGGCACATGGAAGCCAAAGACAAAGGCTCTACTTGGCTCAGTTTCTCTTAGACAGCTTCTTTCATTTAAGCCTCTCCAACCAGTAAACCAATTAAACCAATTAAGCCAATTAAGCTTGAAAACACAATGCGTCTTGTTCTTGCCAGTCTGCATAAAGGATACACGGAGAGCAGAGGGACGTGCTTCTTTCTGATGAGGCTAGTTAGAGATTGGGGCATGCTGAAAAGTCCTACAGTTATCCAAAAGACCATTGTTTCTTTGTTAATGTATCTGGATCCTGTCGGCCTGTTTGTCCTGGTGCACTCATGCATGGAATTGTTCAAATTAGATGTCGGAAAGGTAGGCTTTAATGTCAGCATGTGGATCCACATGTCCAGTTTAATCTGGTTGTTTTACCAATACACTGGTGAAACACAAATACATATTGCACAATTTTATTTGTGATCTTCACCACCAAATAATAAATAAATCGACCTAGGCCCAATGAGATGCTAGCCTCTGTCTCCTCTCCTGAACAGATACTGGGTGCTAAAGGGGATTCATCCCATGCAGGCGAGCAGAAACGCAACAGCCTGTTTACCCGTTAGCCAAGCTTTTGTGTCTTCCAATTGCGGTGTAATGCAAAGCTCTCACGTTCTTTTGCACTTCCCACATTTCGCCGTCTGTCTTTTTTGTGTAATGTCAGTCGTGGCAGGGTTCTGCATGGAGGGCCTCTCTGAATGGCAAAACAGAAACAGATTTGTTCAGCTGAACAGATTTGTTCAGCTCGCACAACCCCCCCCCCCCCCCCCCCCCCCCACCCCCCACCCCATCCACCACTAGTTCTGAAAGCACAACACATTTGCAATGAATGAAGAGAATGTCCTCTTTATGCTGTTTTCATGCAATTCTAGACATCCATTTTCTGTGCGCTTTCCTGTAGGATGTATTGTTACATATTGTTTGTCTGAGAAATGTGCAGCTCTGTTGTGCCTCACCTTTCTACGGGTTTCCTTTTTTCATCCTTTAAAATCTCTCAGCATTGATTAAAAGCATGTTTTGTGTTGTTTTTCAACCCTTTTTTTGAGTTGATGTTGTTAATCTGAATCTGTGGTTGAACCATGTCCTGGTTGCAGCCCAGATGGCCGTCCGTGAGACATTCTTTCCCAGTGACAACACTTGTGCTGAAGATTTCCTGAGAAATCTTTCGAACCTAGCTTGGTTGTTTCTTAGCCAGCCTGACAAGTCACGGAAGTTTTCTGCTTGGAAGAATCTCTGGGAATGACAGGGTAGCACTTAGTGCACCAAAGTGTTTCCCAGCCGGCGTGGCCTCGTGTCAGAGGTCTAAGGTCAGCGGCTCAGCAACTCGTAGATTTCCTCACAGGGTTCGCTCCTCTGAGATCCGAACAGATTTGTCAGTGCCTGTATGGAGTTCCATATGCATTAAGACAGGCAGCTGTGTGGATTCCTTTACTTCAATCCAGAAATGATTTGCTGTCTTTCATAGCTGGGTTAACACAGTGACACTGCAGATGATTTGTATCTTCCTGGCTACTTTGATCTCTGATTATTATCTTTTTTCTTTGTCCTTTGTTTTTTTAATTAATAAATACATACAAATGTATAAAACAACAAATACAATTGAATTTATATTATTTTTTTTCTAAATTATTACATATCAATTATACACACACACACACACACACACACACACATATATATATATATATATGAATGATGACAGGTCATTGATGTATTTCAAGACATTTGTCAGGTTTTCGTCTTTAAAATGCTCTTGTGTGTAGGACTAATTTCTTATGCATCTTATCCCAAGCCTCCGTTGCTAATTCTAAAACGTAATTTTAGAGCTAGTAACTGTCACAGAGATTTGAGCCATTGATAGCAGACTAATGCAGTTGAGAGAGAGAGAGAGAGAGAGAGAGAGAGAGAGAGAGAGAGAGAGAGAGAGAGAGAGAGAGAGAGAGAGAGAGAGAGAGAGAGAGAGAGAGAGAGAGAGAGAGAGAGAGAGAGAGAGAGAGAGAGAGAGAGAGAGAGAGAGAGAGAGAGAGAGAGAGAGAGAGAGAGAGAGAGAGAGAGAGAGAGATATTAAGCATGTATGAATTACCCGCCTGTAGTCTCTCAACTGTGTTCAGCAGCAGCGTCTCAAATAACGAAACTACTCGGTTACTATCGTAACCTCAGTTCCCTGAGATAGGGAACGAGTATTGCGTAGCTATACGCAGTGGGGAAACTCCCTTTCCTCGATTTACTGAAGCTTATATGTAAAACGCATTTGCAGCTGCACAGCCAGCCCCGTGAGCGCCTAACCCGCTCATAGGCTGTGCTGCAGCAACTGCACATCCAATGGCGCGGGCGCATCTGACGCACAACCAATAAGCTAGCCCAACGTCAGAGCCCGTCGAGGGGGTGTGCTCCGCCTATATAGACCCCCGAATTCGTCATTATAGCAGGTTATACGACTGAAGCGACAAGTTCACCAGTTACCATAACGCGGCCGGCTACGCAATACTCGTTCCCTATCTCAGGGAACTGAGGTTACGATAGTAACCGAGTAGTTCCCTTTCGAACGGTCACTTCGTATTGCGTAGCTATACGCAGTGGGGACACCATGCAAAACGCCGCGCCCTGAGTAACTGGTTGTCCCGCCACTCAGGACCCCTGAGCTGCAGAACCAGCCAAAACCCACATATGTATATACATATGTATATACATGTATATATAACAGACCAGACACAGCCGGGCCTGAATAATATACATAATGAGTTAGTCACCACTAACAGAATATACTAACAAGACCAGACACCGTCGGGATTGTCAGTATAACTTTATTACCGGCCGAAGCGGGTTTATATATGTGATTATGCACAGTAATTTTTGTAGACAAGACCAGCCCCTGTCAGGTCTCAATCATACCGAAAGTACCTTCGCCTGCAGGGAAGGCACCTCCATATTATAGAACTTCATAAATGTGGAAGGCGAGGACCAGCCGGCCGCATCACAAATATCTTGAATGGGAACCCCAGAAGACCAAGCCCACGAGGAGGCCATGCCTCTGGTCGAGTGGGCCCTGACACCTATGGGGCAAACCTGACCCACTGCGGTGTAAGCCAAAGAGATGGCATCCACTATCCATCTAGACAGTCTTTGTTTAGAGACTGGATCACCCTTAGATCGGCCCCCAAAACAGACAAACAGCTGTTCTGATTGTCTAAAAGACGCAGAACGCTCCAAATAGATTCTCAACGCCCTGACAGGGCAGAGAAGATTAACCTCCCCATCCTGAGCCGAAGGGGGAAGGGCCAATAGCGTAATCACTTGTGCTCTAAACGGCGTTGAGAGCACCTTGGGCACATAACCATGCCTGGGTTTGAGAATGACTCTGGAGTCATCCAATCCAAACTCCAAACATGCAGGACTCACTGAGAGGGCCTGCAGATCTCCCACTCGCTTGATAGATGCCAATGCCAACAGGAGAGCAGCCTTTAGCGAAAGTGGTTTCAGATCAACCGACTGGAGCGGCTCAAAAGGTGGACCTCTCAGGGCCCTGAGGACCGTGGAGAGGTCCCACGGCGGCACCGAAAGGGGCCTGGAGGGGTTAATCCTCCTAGCACCCTTCAGAAACTTTACCACCAGGTCATTCCTTCCCAGTGATTGGCCAGCCACCAGCGCATGGTGCGCTGCGATGGCTGCCACATACACTTTGAGCGTGGACGGGGTGCGACCCGCGTCCAGTAGCTCCTGCAGGAAGGTGAGCACCACTGAAACCTCACATGACTCTGGGTCAATACGACTTTTCGAGCACCAGCTGGAAAAACCCGACCACTTCAGAGCATAAAGGCGCCGCGTAGACGGGGCCCTTGCTTCAGAGATAGTGCTTAAGACCCTGTCAGGCAGGTCCCCGGATACCCGTTTAGGGGCCACACATGGAGGGCCCATAAGTAGGGTCGGGGATGCCACATCGTTCTGTTGGCCTGAGTGAGGAGATCCTTCCTCCTCGGAACAGGCCAGGGGGTCGTGTCCGACAACTGAACCAGTTCCGGAAACCATGGTCTGGATTTCCAGAGAGGAGCCACCAGTAGGACTGGGCATCCACTCTCCCTGACCCGCTCGATAACCTGTGGAATCATCGAGACGGGGGGAAACGCGTACAGGGGGCGTCTGGGCCAGAGATGAGCCAGCGCATCCCTGTTTTTCGAGAAGAACACCCTGCAGTGGGTGTTGGCTCTCGAGGCGAAAAGGTCTACTTCGGCCTCGCCGAACCTCTCCCATATTAGTCTGACCGTCTGAGGGTTCAGGGACCACTCGCCTAGGGGAGTGTTGCCCCTTGAGAGCATATCCGCGCCCACATTCTGGACGCCCGGGACATGCGCTGCCCTCAGAGAGCTCAGATTGGCTTGTGCCCACATGAGGAGGTCCCTCGCCATCACATACAGGTTGCCTGACCTGATGCCACCCTGGCGATTTATGTAGGCCACCACAGACATGTTGTCTGTACGGATCAAGACGTGATGACCCCTGAGGTTTGACAGAAACGCTTTTAGGGCCAAACCAACCGCTTTCATTTCCAGACAGTTGATATGTAACCTCTGCTCCGTGCTCGACCAGAGGCCGGAGGCAGGCATGCCCTCGTGCAGCGCTCCCCAACCCATGTTGGACGCGTCTGTAAAGACCACTTTCCTCCTGGAAACTATCCCCATGGTCACGCCCCTGCAGTACCAGTCCTGAGCCCGCCAGGGAACCAGTGCTCTCAAACACCCTTGATTCACCATAATGCGCAGGCTGCCTGACTGCCATGCCTGGGTTGGCACACGGCGTTTCAGCCAGTGCTGCAGCGGCCGCATGCGCAGTAATCCCATGTGGAGTACTGATGATGCAGCTGCCATTAGACCAAGCAGTCTCTGAAACCTCTTCAGCGGCGCGCATTCGCGCGCCCTGAATGCGGCTACCAGCGTCTGCACCGAGAGCGCGCGCTCTCGAGTGAGCCGCGCTTTCATTGTCACCGAGTCCAAAACCGTGCCCAGAAAGACCACCGTCTGGCTGGGAATCAGTTCGCTTTTGGCAACATTGATTGTGAGACCCAAGCATTTTAGATGGCTGAGAATCAAATCCCTGTGCGCTATTAGTTCGTCTCTCGACTGCGCCAGTACCAGCCAGTCGTCGAGATAATTCAGCACACGCACTCCCTGGCTTTTCAGCGGGGAGAGCGCCGCATCTATACATTTCGTGAATGTACGGGGCGCCAGAGCCAGACCGAACGGCAGAACGGTGTATTGATATGCCCTCCCCTCGAAGGCGAATCTCAAAAATGGCCTGTGACGAGGGTCGATCTGAATATGAAAGTAAGCATCTTTCAGATCCATTGAAACAAACCAGTCCCCCGGGCGAACCTGCGCGAGAATCTGTTTGAGTGTTAACATTTTGAAAGGCCGTTCCATGAGAGCCCTGTTCAAACGTCTCAGATCTAGAATGGGTCTGAGCCCGCCGTCTTTCTTTGGAATTAGGAAATAACGGCTGTAAAACCCCGAATACATTAGCGCGGGAGGGACTAACTCTATCGCTCCTTTTGCTAATAATTCTTGCACTTCGGTGCGAAGCACGTGATTCACGCCACTTCTCACCGATGTCTCGATAACCGCCTGGAATTTCGGGGGTCTGCGAGCGAATTGGAGCGAGTAGCCTCGCTTTATAGTGTTTATGACCCAACTCGACACACCAGGGATGGCTTGCCAGGCCATCATTCGTGTGGCTAGGGCGTGACACACTGAATGGGGGGGGACCGCCTAACATAGGGGGACCTGATACCCTTATAATGTGATTTGTGCACATACTGAGTGTTTGACTGACTATATAGGCTTTTGCCTGGGGGGAAGTCAGTGTTACAACAGGGCGGGGGCCGCCTAGTGGAGGGGGACCGTGAACCCTTGTGTTGTGATTGTGAAACATGCTCTTTTTGTGCTTTATTTGGGTCGCCGTGAAAACGGCGTTTGTTTGCAGAGACGCGCTCACTGCTGCGGGCCTGTTTACAAAAATAAAATCCCCAGCCGCCTGAACTGAACAGGGAGCTGTGGGAAGTTTCGCTGGTCTCTTCGAGGGTGGTCCGGCTAGCGCGAGACACGAGCCCTCTCTCTTTCCCCTTCGTGCTAGGACGACTTCGGAGGCGCCTGGTCGGCCACGGCGCTGGGTCGAGGGCCTTGACGCCTGGGGAGCGGGGTAGCGCTTCGCGGGCCTTGACTGGCGCTGGCTATCAGCCGCAGGGCGGGGCTGAGAGGCCTGTTTCGCCGGCCTGGCTGGATGAGTCGAAGGCGGAGGTTTGGGCTTGCTGGACGCGGAACCCGAACGCTTCGGCAAGAAGTGTCGCATGGCCTGGGACGCTTTCTGTGCCTCCGTGTACCTCTCTGAAAATCCCTTCACCGCCGGGCCGAAGAGACCAGAGCTGGACACCGGAGCGTCGAGAAACCTCGTTTTGTCGGCCTCCTTGATCTCGGTGAGGTTAAGCCACAGGTGGCGCTCGAGCACGACCAAACTAGCCATGTTCCTCCCGATGGCTTGTGCTGTAGCCTTAGTAGCACGCAGCGCTAAGTCCGTAGCACTCCTCAAGTCCCGAAACGCCTCCGGGTCCGGGCCAGCCTCGTCCATGGACCGGAGGAGTTTGGCCTGGTAGACCTGCAACACGGCCATCGTGTGCAGGGCCGATGCAGCCTGGCCGGAGGCGGCGTACGCGCGTCCAGCGAGGGCTGAAGTGTTACGGCAGGGTTTGTTTGGATGAGCAGCTCTAGCTCGCCAGCTAGCTGCAGAGCTCGGGCACAGATGAGCTGCCACGGCCTCTTCGAGGGGCGGCAAAGACTCATAACCTTTTTCCGCTGCGCCATCCACGGAGGAGAGCGTCGCGGAAACTGCTGATCCCACACGTGCTGAATAAGGGGCGCGCCATGCCTTGGTTAGCTCCTCGTGGACCTCGGGGAAAAATGGCGCCGGTTTGTGACGCGGGGCCTGCTGGCGCCCCTCCAGAAACCATCCATCCAGCCGACTACGAGGCGGCTCCTCGGGCGAGGCCCACTCGAGGTCGAGGTCCGCGACGGCCTTCGTCAGGATCCGAAGCATCTCGGCGTCGGAGTTAGTCCTGGTCGCTGATCCGCTGGCCACCGATTGAGAAGCGGTGACGGGGTCGAGAGAGCCCGGCCACTCGTCCTCAGAAGCGGCGATGGATAAACTGTCGTCGCGTTCGAGCGATCCGCCGAAGGAGACGAGGCCCGCCACGTGGGGGGGGGGGGGGGGGGGGGGCGCTGGTCTCCTGCGAACAGGACCGGTGATGGCGTCTGGGTTGGAGAAAGTGAAGCACACGGGGACGCGGCCGGCGTGCGTTCACCAATCTCCATACCCTCCGGTTGCCGTTGGCTGCGACGCTTCTTCTTCCTTGGAGCAGAAAGCGCGGGTGAAGCGGCCTCGCCGTCCCGGGAGAGAGCTAGCCGATTGCGCAGCGCGGATATAGGCATGCAGTCACAGGCCTCACATCCGCCGACAGAGAGAGCATTCTCCGCGTGGTCGATCCCCAGGCAGGAAATGCAGCTCGTGTGTTGGTCTGCCTCGTGCAGACGGCCTCCGCACGTGGCGCAGGATGGACGAGGCATGCTGAAAAGAATGTTATTAGTTGAAGAATAAAGGATATAATGTCGCCGGATAGCCACAGGTGAGACGGCGTCAGGAGAAATCGACGTGCAGGTGAAGTCTGCTGAATAGAAGCACGCTCAGGCTGAAAGGCTTGTTCGACGGCGAAGCTACAGTAAAAAGCTCAGGGACATGTATACTGTCGCTGAAGGAGTAAAATCTGCTATAATGGCGAATTCGGGGGTCTATATAGGCGGAGCACGCCCCCTCGACGGGCTCTGACGTTGGGCTAGCTTATTGGTTGTGCGTCAGATGCGCCCGCGCCATTGGATGTGCAGTTGCTGCAGCACAGCCTATGAGCGGGTTAGGCGCTCACGGGGCTGGCTGTGCAGCTGCAAATGCGTTTTACATATAAGCTTCAGTAAATCGAGGAAAGGGAGTTTCCCCACTGCGTATAGCTACGCAATACGAAGTGACCGTTCGAAAGGGAACTAAGTTTATCTGCTTCAAGAACAGTGCCATAATTACCTCGCTAGTGAGAAATATCATGTAACTTTTACGTTTCTGAACTATTTGTTTGATACAATTGTCAGAGCAGCGCTGTCCGAACTGTGCGTTTGAGTGGGAGAGAGAGTGGGAGAAAGAGAGTGTGTGCTTTACGTACATAATAAAATGTCATTTTGAGGCAAAAAGCATGGAAATAATTTGTCGCTTTTATCCCATATTTATATTTATTTGCTCGGTCAGTGTTGTGGGTTTTGGTTCTTTTGCTGTTGTCGGCTTTAAGGACCTTTGAAATAACTGAAATCAATTGGCGAAGTATATATATATATATATATATATATATATATATATATATATATATATATATATATATATATATATATATATATATATATATATATATATATATATATATATATATATATATATATATATATATGAAGAGTTCAGATGCAAAAGCCTCTAAGTGCCATCTGAAATTTTCTTCTAGATTGATCGTTTTTATCAACCCAGTATATTTAAGTTCAGTAATTTCACTTAAATGACAATTAATAGGTAATTTTCATTGTTATTTAAGTGAAATTACTGAACTTAAATATACGAGCTTGATAAAAATGATCATTCTAGATGAAAATTTCAGATGGCACTTAGAGGCTTTTGCATCTGAACTCTTCATATATATATTCGGAAAACTTTTTGGCCCTTTACACGACAGTGGTGCTTTGGGGGCCTGAAAATGCAAACTTTTAAAAATGGGTTTCAAAGTGCACATTTTTGTAAACGGTACCATTATCATCTCTGTGTAAACTAAAAAAATATATATATAATTTTGTGAAAACGGTGACATCATGTGCATGCGTATTACGTGTTCAGTCTATAGAAGCATAGTGTTTCTTACAAAGTGACATCGCCATCTACTGGCCTGGCACAGAATACAGTGTTTATAGCCGTCGCCGCAGTTCCGTGTGAACGGGGATCGTTTTGACAACATTGTCGTGGGCACATGAAAAACGCAAAGTAAAAAACCTTTCCGTTTTTTAGTACACTGCTGTCATGTAAACCTATCAGAATGACTAAACTGAGGTCTGACTGTCAGAGCTTTACAATGAGATTAGCAAACATTTCCTCTAAAGATGTCAACCACAGTCATCTCATCTCACAATGGTTTAGAATATGAACTCTTTTAAGAATAGATAATCGCGTCATTATAAAAGAAACTCTGTTCTGTCCTTTTAAGCATCTTATCTATTTCCAGCACCTGGAGCGTGAGGGAAGCATCAGCATAGTGTATTGAATTGTAAAGTATATAACTTTGCTGGTAAAAAAAAAACACGATTGGACTCTCAAGGACAACATCTGAAAGTTTTTGGCAGGAGTGGTAGAGGATAATATTGGAATGGATGTGTAAACTGGCAACACTTCTGGTCGACAGTCTATTTACTAGGGCCTTCCTCTCACCACATAAACATACCTGCATTGATCTAAATGAAATAAATTAGATAATTTACACATTTTCACATAGTTATTGATTACAAATATACTGCTTACTCTGTTATTGTTAATCAAAATAAATCTCATTTAACATTAAACTGTCATTTTAATGACAACGAACAAATCTGCAAAACACCGCTCAAATCTCGCCCATGCTTTCCTGAATGAAGTCCCAAGATGCACTGCCCCCACGTCGAGATAAAAATGTGACATTTTTCTCTTTCATGTTTAAAAGCGAGCTTTTCTTCTCTCTATGGGGAGTATTGTTCTTGGAGAATGTTTTTGTTTTAGCCTGTTCTGTTTTGTTAGGTGATGCTGCTTGAAAAGGAGGCGTAAAATAGTCTTAGTCAGGGGGAAAGGGTGTGTGTTTCTCTCTCGCTCGCTGCTTGTGTCAAACCCTCGCCCCCATACCGATACAGCCCAGGGTGGATGAGGGGGGTCCGTCCACGTTGAAAGAGACGCCCCAGCATGGAGTCCGAAAGGGAGCCCTCTTTCTCTTACCCACATAGAGACATCACAAGAAAAGAGAGAACATCCACCAAAACTTGCTTTGAATATCAAACAGACGAACAGGATAAAGGTTATTATGTGTAAGATATTGAAATCCAAAAAAGGGGAGTGGCCCTCGCTGACCATATTGTCTATGTTTGCGCCTGGCTCATTAAAAAAAGTTCTATCATGAATTAAAGCATCCCTGATGGGGAATGAGGAGGTTTGGATCGTTTTTTAGGACATTTGAGATTAAAAACTAATCTTAAAGTGTAACTGGAGTTATGGATTTTTATGGATAATTTCTGGATCCCAGAAGATCGTCTGATGAACGAAAGTTGGAGCGTTGAAATAGATGATTTTGTGAGTCATAGAAGTTAATCTAAATAATAAATTCAGAAAGGGTCCACCATGGAGCCCATGGCACTGGTTGTTTCGGTTTTGGCTATTTTCGTCATGATGGGCGTCCAACATGGAGGAACTCCAGGAGTCCCTCGCCAAGCAAGCCTCAGGAACCCACCAAACCAGTGGTGCAAGCGTCCACGAGGAGGCTCGCTAGGAGCCCATCACGGCCCAGTGCCACCACGCCATCTCTACAGCAAGGCGCATAAATGCTACCAGGTCTTCCAGAGTAAGTTCACGATATGTCTGACACAAGGGTTAGATTAGCACTGAAGTATGCCTGGAGTTTTATGTGTTTGTACGCTGTTTCATGCTGCTCAGAAATGTTGAGCTCTTTTGATGGAGGTTTAGCACTGAATCAACACTATGCTGAATCAATGAGCTCAGGTTTTTTTCCGTTTCTGAGGGTTTTGGAAACGTTACACAGGAGGTTTTGATGTAGAGGAACACGGATAATTGTAGTTTGGCTGTGCTATTAGAGGAAAGGTGAGGGATGGATATTAGGCTCAGATGTTGGATGCACTTTCCTGTCTCCTCACCATAAAAATGCCATCTCCTCTAGTATATCTATCAGGTTTTTTGACGCCGCTCTGGCCTGGTGAAGGTCAGGACTTTGGTGACGGGATGTTAGATTAAATACAGACACAAATCTCAGAGGAGGCTTGCCGTGAATGGGCTGTGGTTATGTAGTTTAGATCAATGTCTGCACAAGTTTTTTAGGTTAATGTGGGGTTTTTATTTGGCAGACTACCAGTCGGAAGATTAGACACACTTGACTGAATTTGGTTCAGATGTTCAAATGTTAATATTTTTGCTTGTGATGTTAAAAAAAAAACGTTGAATGTAAAGACTTTAATATGGATGACTTGGAACAGACAGTGTTGTTGCGGTGAAGAATCTAAAATAAATACATTTTTTACTGCATCGTTCCCATTGCATTTGTGGTATTTCATCGTTTTGCCATTTATTCTAAAATGTGGGGGAAAAGTCATGTGGGAATGAGTAGATGGTTCAACAATTTTCACTGGTAGGCCTACTATATTTGCAATTAAGATATTCACTGTCCTGTCTGCTTTCTACTGTCATCGATATTAAAAAGGCAAGTTCAGGGGTAGTTCTGGGATTTTAGCCTTAGCCCTTTTTGAGCATTCAATAATGTGGTTCAGAGGAATATTTCTTTCCTTGCAAGAGGTTGAGCATTTTACTCAAAAATATGTTACAATAGTTTGTCAGTAGGTGGTTATGGCGGCTTTTAAGTTTGTATTTTATTTTGTGCATTTGGATGTGAGATGCATCCGTGTCAGACAGCTTTGTGTTGATTTTTAGAAGGGCGGGGATAGAAAATGGAGGCTGAAGCATTCTTAAATAGGGTCTAGGAACGCTTAAGCAATAGCCATTACAATTATTATCACAAACTTTTAGATTTGAGGTATAGACTCGTAAAGTACCAGACGTGCTCATATTTCTGTTCCTAAAACTGTATTTCGTCTTCTAAAATATCTCTATGAAGGTGGCGGGAGTGTAGTGGTGCCCAGCAGAGGGCGGTGTTGGGTTACGGATGGCGCGCGCCTGTCAGATGAAGATGGAGAATAGACAATAGGCTACTTTAGATGATTTGTTCTAAAGTTAAACAGAAAAAAAAAATCTAATTAAATTAATAAACAAACCACAACCTTACTAGAGGCACAAAAGTCCCACGAATGCAATTTTGTAGATAAAGGCAGACGAACACGCACACAAACTAATTTAAATCCAGCGAGGACACCTTTTCAAGATATGCAAATAAACCACTCCGTAAATCCACACAAAGCGTCACATTTTAAAATAATTAAGAGCAAATTATTCTGTTTCACCAGTACGCGGGATGTCTTTTAAAATGTAAATTCATTAAAATTTGATCAAACAGAATCTTGCCTTGAGGGAACCGTTTCTCTCACAGGCGAAGCCGCGCTGAAGAGGTTAATATGTGTTGCCAGATCTTGCTAGAAAAGTAAACTGCACAGGTATAATTACTTGATTTAATTCATCTAATATTAGTGTAGCTAAACTTGCATAAAATACAAGATCAGCCCATTCAATAACTAAATCCTAGAAAAAGAATTCAAACCACGTAGGATAGATATGGAAATATTATAAATGGAAAAAAAGCAATGGGTTTTTCTACGAAATGGGTGACTTTCAGTTTGACGATGATTTTAAACTATGATCTAAACTATCATTTATTTTACGTGTTAAATTGCACTGTGATTTTTGAGATTTTTTTTCTCTAAGAAATACAAGTTAATATTTCTAATAATTATCAATTATTATTATTATAATATTTGTATTTGTTGTTATTTTACAGATTTGAGAGTTGCAAATTGCACCCGTTTTGTAGAATTCCTCTCCATAATTATATGAAAAGATTTTATGAAAAAAAATAAAACAAGCCAAAAGTCGCTTGTAAGCGCACATGGCAACACTGAGGTTAATTCTCATAAGGAATAGTCCATTGTTCAGTGCTCGGAGGGGGAGCTTGGGACGTACCATGCCATTTACTATTCACTGCGTTTGAATGAGGTAGGAAAGAACTACCGTTGTTTCAAATGAATCCCCTCAGCCCGAAGTGACGGGGGACCTCAGTGCATAGATCCAAATATTAAAAACAGTGAGAGAAAAACTGAAAGAAGAGGGGGAAAACAATAGAGGGCAGATATTGGAATTACTTTTGAATTTACAAAGCAATGGGAAAGTGGAAGTGATTAAATCCAATGGACTTCAGTCAGCAAATTCTCCAGCAGCATCAGCTTCTGCTCTTCCTATGGAAACTGAAGTTTCTGAGTTCGAGATGACTTATTCACGCCGTTTCTGAACGATGTGACACTGGTCACTCTTTTAGGCTGAGGACCTTATCCCCTTTAAAACTTTGGGGAAAAGTTGAGGTCGTTTTCCTTCACTGGCTTTCTATCGGATATTTTAGGATGCGATCAGCGGATACGAAGTGACCAACTCTGCGCTGGCAGAATATTATTTTTGGAGGGCTTAATTTCAAAACCCTGCACGGTTTCTTAAAACTTTTTTTTTTTGCGATTAATTTTGAGTTTTTTTTTTATTCCTTTTGGACGCATGGCGTGCGTGTGTGAACACAAATAAACTGGATTACAATCAAATTAACGGGGACTTTAAAGAAAACAATACTTTCACGAAATTTGAGGAACTCTCAAGTAGGCTATTGTGGAAAAGCGAAATATACACCATTTGGATATTATGAAGGATCAAAAACCCACAAAAAATTGATCTCTTTCTTGTTTATTTTTTATTTTGCGGATTAAACAAACCGGTCTCTAAAACGCGAATATTTGAACGATGACGGGGAGAATTATTGGATTCGTGTTTTTTATCGCAGTTTTACACGTTTGCACAGGTACGTACATTTATTTGAATAATGCTGTACGAGCACTTTTTTCAGCGCAGTTTCCTAAACACTCGCGTGAAATGAGGTGAACGTTTGACATTTGCGAGTCTTTAGATACTGTATTGAACGTTGTAGTTGCGTAGATATTTCCATAACTTACCTGTTTGTGTGATTCTGTTTTGTATCTATCCTGACAATCATTTCGAAATGCTCTTTACCGAAAAGTTATTTTTACAGTCTATAGGCTAGCCTACTGTATCCCCCCATGTATCATCTGCTAATGTAAAAGTGGTACTCCCGTAAGAGCATTATCTTTCCCTCCTTCATCAGATTCAAAAGGTTTACTTTGCTTTAAGATCAGAATGATCCCACAGACTTCAGAACTGCATATGAGAGCTATAGGTAGCCTATAACTTTGTCCATGACAATGAAGGAACTCTTGCCATTCTTAATAGTATCGTTTTTGTACAGGAAAGATGAACAATGAAAACAGTTTTGTCTTTTTTCATGGCTCTACCCTGTCAGTGTAGGTCCAGTGATTAGTTGACATGCTGAATCAAATTAAATCATGTCTCTCTCTTTTTTTTTCTTTTTTTTTTTCTTTTTTTTTACCTCAGTCATTAGTTAGAAACAGTGCTCCCTAAGTTAGTTTTGACTGGAAAAGTCATGGAAATTCTTTGTTTAGAAAGTGTGGAACCCTGTTCAAAATTGCATATTACATTATAAGCCTTATCATTGGAAGCAGTAGTTTTTAAGGTTTTAAGAAGGACATAAGGGATGCTTTGCTTCCTTAATGTGTTTTATGGTTGTGCTAAACCTGTTTGTCTTGTTCTTGTGAATACGAAAATCATTTGTTACGTTGACCAAGCATTTGGGCAAAGTTCACTGTGGTGCTTGAAGTTTAGATTATTTTATTATTCATACTTCTTCTTTTTCTTTTATTATCATCATCATCATTATTATGACATTCACCATTCTCATAGTCACCCTTTGACTTTCATTAATGATTAATCATGCAAGTCATTATTTTTTCTGCATTTGTATGCACAGAGTTTGTTTCCGATAGCTTTGCTTAAACCGTCCCATGTCTGTGCCTAGACCGTCCCATTCTGAGATCACTGTCCCTCCTTCAGTTTCCAGCCCCTTGGCAGGCCCGGATGGAGCAGAGATTTTGACAGAAACCTTAAGCCGAATGTAATAGACCTGCATAATCCCAGTTGACGTTGCCCCTGATCCTCTTTCTTTGTGAATAACTGACTAAAGCTCTGCTAAAACAAACTCTCTGCCTTTTTATCTGCAAACCTAGTAACACTGTCACAGATTTACCAGGATTCCTTTCCCTTTGGGATTTCAGTGACGTCCGCATAGACCCGGTGTTGCTACATTAAGGAAACTGAATGTGAATTGGGTCTGTTTATAATGCTCCTCTAACACATGATTCTTACAGACAGTCTGGTTTAGGAGGCTGTTATGACTTAAACTGTTGATTGCTTTATTGTATTGCCTAAGTTTGCTTTGTGATTACAGTTGAGCCTGAAGTAATTGTTCAAGTTAAAACATGGAAGAACATTATAGCCTTAAACTCAAGTGTCATTTTTCTTTATAAAAATACTTTTAAAGTACTTTCTCCTCCCCACAGCTTATGCAGAGACAACTAAAAGTAAACCATTTATAAGCTGATTTCCTCAACAGATGAACACATTTAGGTGCGATTAAACATTGTTTTTTAAGTCCTGAAAAGTGAAGCCAAAACGTTTCGATCGCCCCCAGTGGGTTGGTCCCGGTATAGGTTAAAACCCCACCCTCTCCAGGTATTCTAATGGGACAGACTAAAACATCAAATAACACTTGGTTTCGGTCATTTTAGGTCGTTTTTATCACTCTGGTGTAAGTTCAAGTTTTCGTGTTTTAAAATAAGTCTAGTTTTAGTTAGTTATTTGATGGGTGGGGATGGGGCATCATGATTGACAGCTGTTATTGACAGAATTTCTGAGGGAAGTTTTCACTAAAGGCACTAAAGGACTTTTTTTCGGGATTTTCGGGAGGAGATTGGAGCTTTAACTTTAAATGTGGGAGTTTGGGGTGGCGCTGTCTGTTTGCCTGACTAATGGCATACAAAAAGTATTTGAAAACTATTATTTTTATTTATTTGTGTTTGGTGCGTAAGTGACACACTTCAGTTTTAAAATGGCTGTTGTGCAATTCTGCATGATATGTCAGTAATACAGAGAGAATGAGAGTAACTAGATGGATTTACAACTGCGACTGGATAAATAAAACATAAGGAACAAATTACAGACTTTTTCACGTCTACTCGTGATTACAGATGAAGTGATTGCATGATCAAAGTAATTATGCATAAACAGCTCAAACCATGTCTCTCAGCGAGCTGAAACGGAGAGTAGGACTGTCGGATGAAGTCGTATTTCACAAAGGAAATTAAATCGGGTGAAAGCATGGATCCCTTTCCCATGTGCCTTGCTTGTATTGAATTCCGATGGAGTTGCTCTGAGAATTAGCTGCGTGATGCACCACTGCTGAGAGGCATCTACGCAGTGAGGAAACAGTGTAGCGCTTTAACAAGCACCTGTAGGGAGAGAGGTCAAGGGTCGTGGTTCGAACTTCACGGTAGGGCTCATCTTCTCCCAGAGATGAAGTACAACCTCTTCCTGGTTGTGTTCAGGTACAGAGCTCTGTAATTATGCTAGGCATTGTAAAAGTATGTGCTATCATTAGATCTGAAGACATCCGTGTCAAGGACGGCTTGTGTTTTGGCGTAGTCAGCAGTGACATTACCAGCAACGCTGTTCGTGATTTGAGTCTAAACCACCATGCTTTACAGTCAGCTGGAGCATTTCAAGTGCTGTTGAAGAACGTGGCGACAATCCTAACTGTGGATTCAGCAAGGAACCGGAAGTTTTTGCCCAACAGCGTTGACATATGAGGAGCTGGTGTTGATTCCTGGCTACTGAGCAGTGTTTTCTGCTTGTGACAATGAATGATGGTGTTGTTCTAATCCCTGTCTGTTGTACAGTGTGGCCTGTGAGGACTTGCTGATTAGCTCATGGCTGTTGTGAGGCTTGATAGTTAAGACAGAGCACATCCGTCATGTGGCCCTGATTCATGTCTCACCGCAGGAGCCCGTTTTATTACTGTACGTCAAATTGTCCCTATTAGAGGCTTGAATGTCATCTGTCAAGAATTCAACCAGTTCTTACATGACCTGAAAATCGTCAGCGCTTAACCCAAAGATGTAATCCGTAATTGATAAAACAGTGGTAATCCGGTAAATAGAGATTTTAAGGTTGTTTAAGGTTATGAACAGATCTTTGTGTTGAAAACTAATTGGAGAAATTTAAAGTGGTGTGCCTGATGTATTGGTAGTTATCGCCAATATCATAATTCTTTTCACAAACATGGAATATATGTATATATGTGTATATATATATATATATATATATATATATATATATATATATATATATTAGGGGTGTAACGATTCATCAACTACATCGATGAATCGATTTATATTCCTATGATCCAACTACATCGATCTGTGCTCAGCAAGTTGGCCTTCCGGACGACATATATCTGTCTAACATCGTTTTAAAAGGTAATCAATCGATTTTATCGGTACTAGGAAATAACTCATTGGATTTAAGCAGGTCAGACTTTATATGGATGTTTTTTCTTAGCACGTTTAATGATAAAGGCGTTAAACGTTACTCGATTCAGTCATTCATTCGCGACAAGACAAAAAAGATCGCGTTGACTGTGACACACACACACAGAGAAAGACTCGCGCCAGTATCGTGCGTGCGCACAAGACAGCACGCCAGAATATAGTTCTCTTTCTCGCTTGAACGAACAATAACACACAATTATGCCAAAATGTCTTTTTGTCGAGTATCTTAACACAAGAGCAGTCTTAGAGTTGTGACTCATGAGAGAATGAGGCGCGTGTGTGACCCGCGTCTCTGTCAGACTCAGGAGCGGCTGGTCTTAAAGGGACAGTACACAGTAGCTAATTATCTAATTAGCTCTAATTATCTAATTTACTAATTATATCTGTCGTTAAAGTTAATCAAAGAACAAAAGGAACAGAGAAAAACACTCAATGCTCTTGACTAAATAACTTTTGTAACTTTAATAAGGATTATTCTATAATTTATCATGTTTGCAGTGCAGACTGTTGAACTTAATTCAATGTCTGTATGTCCTACCTGTTAGACAGGAATGTCCAGACATTTTTATCCAGACATCAATGGCTTATTGATCATTATAGGTGTTATTAATCATTTAGTTGTTGTTGCAAGTTTGAGTTGAGAAATAGCCTACACATTTTAGCATTATCACTAATTGTGTGCATTTTCCTTGTATTGAGAACCAAGAAAGTTCACTCATGAAATCATTTGTTTATTATATCGCAATTGCATATCGCAATCGCAATATTGGCCTTAATAATCGCAATATGACATTTTCCCCAAATCGTGCAGCCCTAGTTTATATCTATAATTAATTGATACCTGATTGATTCCCTTACAAGAAACTGCATGAATCTAGGAAACTTTACCCGCACTGTCCAGTATCCAGGTATTTACTTCAGTCACACTGGTTGAATTTTGGGCTAAAAAGTTACTGAATCGATTTCAAGTCAATCGTTCTAAATGAACCAATATCGTCCTTGAATCGTATCGACAACCACGAATCGTGATATGAATCGAATCGTTGTTAAAACGAATCGTTACACCCCTAATATATATATATTTACTGTTATTAATAAAAAAAGATTAATTGAGCAAGCTCATTTCCCAAATTGTACTTTTTTTTGTCGTCGTCTAACGTTCAATCTCAAAATTAATCTACATTTTTAATACTGTGCATTTATAATATTTTGATTCCTAAATTCACTAGCATTTAAAACAGTTGATGTTTTTTTTTTTACAAAAAAGATAGAACACTATAATATTATTATTAATATTAACATTTTTTTTTCAGAATTAACTAATTATTGTGCACATTTTTATGATACTAATTCAGAGGCTGGATGGAATATTTGAGTAAGCTAAAATCTTGATGTCAATAAAAATAAACTTTTTAAATATACTTTTTTTTTCTTTTTCTTGAAGATCACTTTAAATGGTATTTTGGTGTGACTATTTTCCAGTCTTTCAGTTTTTATGATTTAAAGTTTTAATGCAAAATAGTTGTAAAATAATTAGTCAACTACCAATATATGAATATGGACAGTTATTGAATACATTCTGAGAGGCATGTTCGGGAAAGCATTTTTTGTAAAATCTTACATTCATCATATTTTCACTTGCATTTTACTGTCAATCAAATTGGTTGAGCCAGGTAGCAGTGGCTGTAAACTCAAGTTTGTATGTCGGAGTGGGTGTGTCTATATACGTGTAAGTCTGCGAGAGAGTGAGAGAGCAAGAAACAAAAAGAAAGCACGAAGGAATGTCTCGGGAACACTATCCATCATATTTACCCCTGCGGTGCGGCACAGTAGAATTTGGGATGGATGGTCTCCTAAGTGCAAATAATAAATTGTCAGTGTCTGACGGGGCACAGCAGGCACCAGAGGCCAATTAATGGCCTCTGTTCTCGCAGGTGAGGGATGTATCTGTCTCCAGAGCTCAGGACCTGCGCGCTGGCCTTGACGACTTGCATGTGGCCTAACGAAATGTCAAGATGATGAAATCCATGCACGGTTGCACTAGCAATAATAACGCTAATAAGAATATCATCAGCCGCTACAGCATCACTAATAGCGATATTGCCGAAAAAAAGCCAATTTTGACAAAAAATGCCAGAGATTTCCCACCAGGAAGTAGTCTTTGAGAACAGGCCAAGGGATTAGTAACCCTGATCCTCACACACCTGTGAAAAATAACAGCGCCCACTGAGCTGTGTACGCCGCGTTCACCTAAATCCCAATTAACGTCTGCTTAAGCCTAATTAGGCAGAATTAAAAGACATGGTGCTTCAGATTAGGGTAAGACTGGTGGGTTTACAAATCTATACAGACTCTTATGGGGTGGGATGGCAAAATTGCGTACTGTGTGGGTCCATGCCTTGTCATAAATTTGTTCTTTGTCTGTGCTATTTGTACTAAAACCGAACAGACTGATTTGGTTCTCATTTATACAGTCTCACTAAATGTTTAATGAGCATGTGAGAGCTGTTTAATTGGATTAATTAGCAGATGAATTCGACATCGATACTTAGTGAAGCAGCGCTCCCACAGATATGCACTTCAGAGGGACGTGATGCCCCATACCGGCTTTATCCGAAGCCCTTGGGACGTTCTTTCTGCGACCGCTTCTCTTGTTTATGTCTTTCTGCACTCTTGTGGTATTTTAAACTCTCGAGGAATGCAAGCATACCCCTCGAGCTGTCACAGGGCCAGTGTTGTGATGAGGGGTAAAGAGCGATGTGGCGATCGCTGGAGTTTAATGCAGATGCCTGCGTCGGACTGTCTGGGAATGAGCTGAGAGATTGTCAGAGACGCTGGAATGAAGTTTAAAGGTTGGAAAGGGGGCGATCCTGATGCCTCGATGGTTAAGACCAATATTATGGGGAAACTAAGTGTTTGGGATGGTTCTCGGCTTAGATCGCTATCTATCCAAAATGAAAACGAGTGGAGCTGCAACATACGGTTATGATTAGACCGAAAAATATGTCATCTTGATTCAGCGCTAGTTTATTTGTAATGAATTTAATTCAGAGAACTATTGCACAACATCTATTGCTGTCGCTGTTTTGAATGTTCTCCATACCCCCCCCCTTATTTTGACTATTTTTAAGACATGCCTTTTTGTCGGTCAGTGCATTGCCTTTGACAGATAAAGCAAGCCGACATGCAGAAAAGCCCAGTGGGGGCTGACACGGGGTTCATGCATTGTGTCGTCTCAACGGGGTAATTGTTAGGCCCAGAGGAAGGGGAGGGGTGTTCCATGCAGGACTCGGGGTCCACAATAGCTTCCCCAGGGAGTAAAAAAGCAGACTGAGCTCTGTCCAAAAACATGAACAGCAAAGAGCTGCTTTTTTTGCCACTGTTACATCTCACATCCTGCCTATATTCTTTCAAATAAAGGTTATTTTTTGGAATCTATGGTTCCATGAAGAACCTTTAAAATCCACAGAACCTTTCCATTGCACAAAAGGTTCTTTAAAGTGGAAAAAGGTTAATTCAGATTATTAAAATGGGATGGTTCCCTTTAAAAACTGTTCAATGAAAGGTTCTTTGAGAAACCCAAAATGGTTCTTCCATGACATCACTGGGAAAACACCTTTTTTGGAACCTTTATTTTTAAGAGTGCAGCATGAAAGCCGAGATTTTAGACCGGGTTTTTGTGACGAAAAGTAAATGCACGAGCATGCCTTACTTGGAGAGATTGTGATGTATGGATTTATCTTGTACAAAGAGACACATCCGGAGTTTGGCATGTTTCGCAGTGCTCAGCAGTACTCCCTTTGGGCTCGAGTTATCCCAAGTCAGCCTTTGTTGGGTTGGATGAGCTGTAGTCTTCTATAGGGTCATTTTACAGCCCAAACCCCAGTTTTTTTAAATCTGAAAGATGGCATTGAAAGTCATTCCTTCCCCAAACCCCCTCCCTTTTCACCTTATTCTCTTGCCTGACAGGATCAGCTTCCTAGTGACCAATCTATTTGAAAAAGATAGAATACACTTTTGAAATGCTAACGCTCCCTTTTGGAGGCGTCGGTCTGGTGAAGAGAGAGCAATCAAAAGACTTAAGAGAAGGGAATTAAATTAGCAAGGAAAAAAAAGGTCCGTTAATTAGTAGATTTAAAAACATGGACCCTCCCCCCATCCCGGTTTGTTCAGCTTCACACATACACAGGCTACCTTTGATCCCCCTCAGCCCAGTTGCATTGTGGGTAAGTGATTTTCCTCAATTACGGGGTCTTAGCAGCCCTCCCCCTCCTATTTGTAACTCTGCCCGGTCTAATTGGGCTTCTACAGGAAACCGAGTCTGCGGAATACAAAATCTCGCTCATTTGCAAGCGTTCCAGATCAGTTTGATACAGTTTGGCAGGCGTTGATATTAATCATATAGATTATTTTAAAGGGTGTCTTAGGCACAGACTTCTTTCTAAACTCAGAGACTTTGTGTTCTTTGATTTCCCACCTCATGCTGGGATGCTTTACCTGCTGATGAAGAAGCTTTCTGGACAATTTGAGTGAGAGGCTTGATCAGCATCTTAAAGCACTCCTTGCCCCAGGGCTAATCCCAGAGCAGACAGTTCGTAAAGCAGAATAGCGAGCTCCCCAGACAGACAAGTCCTCCAAGAGACATAATTATCCAAGGCCTGACCTTGAAATTGTAGCTAAGGAGCCGCTATATGATGTGCTGTCATCTCTAGAGTATAACTATGGAGAAGAAGTGAAGGAATTTGATCCTTTGCTAATTGGCTCAACAGTGTGTGGGGAACAATACTTTGCATGTGTTCATATTCAATCTGATGTCTCAAAAGTTGTTTTCAGATCATTTGAGGCTTGGTGTTTGCATGTTAAACATAACATGAATTTTATGTGTTGGGCTTAAAATGCATTTTATTTGTGTATGTTACATGCATGACGACGACACGTATACAGTTGGCTGTATTATGCTCATCAAAATTTAGACCATTATGAAAAAAAAATGAAATACATCAGTCACATTTTGAATTGTTTTCAGATCATTTGAATCTTGACATTTGCTTGTGAAACAATGCTATCACATGTAAAACATTGGGTTTACATGTCAAACATTATGAAACCACAGAAAATTGCATGTGACGCATTAATTTTGTGTTAGTTAATGTGAATTTCATGTGTTGAACTTAATGTGGGTTTAATGTTTTGAAGATTTTATACATGTGTTGATGCTAATCACATTCAATCATTTAAAATTAGTTTCAGATCACTTGAACTTTGCATGTAAAACCATATCAACACCTCGGAAACATAGATTTTACTTGTCAAATCTTCTGAAACCGCACAGATTTTACTGATGTATGTGTAATGTAAAAAACACATGAAATTCATGTGATTATGGTAATCACATTTGATCCCTCAAACTTTGATCATCTGAACTTTTCATGTAAAGCCATGTCAACACATGTGAAACATTGAGTTTACATGTAAGATGTACCAAAGCCACTCAAAAATCACGTTTTTTTTTTTGTAAGTTGTGAAATTCATGTAGTGAACGAATTTTCATTTATTGTGCTTAAAGATTTAAGCTTACTAACAGCATTTGCAGTGTTATCAGAAACCAAGCAGAACTAATTCTGTGTTCCTGAGGCTTTGTTCACACTGTTCTGAGATATTTGAGGTCTGCACAACAGTAAAATCCCTATTAGTATAATGCTAGCGCTGTCTGGCCGCTAGCCAAACAAATCCTGTCATAATCAGTGAACTGCTCTTACACCTATTGTTGTTGCTAACTGAAACAAAGGGTTTTGGCTTGGCATTAGAGCCCTCGCTAGAGAAACCGTTCCGCGCGCTCAGATTTCAGGTTGGCCTTTGCTTTGCTGATGTAAGACAAGCTTTCTGGCGAAGGTCCCTGGTGTGGGCACTTCTGCTGCTATGCTAAGGATTATTTCAGCTCTCCCTTCCTCTGGCTGTATATCACTTTGAAAGCTTGCGGCATCACAGCTAATTTTCAGACTTGATTTTTATTTTCTTCTCCTAATTTTAGTCTTGATGATAATAATTATTGTCTCAATAATCACTTTCTTATGCTACTCGTCCTTGGTGGAAATACCCCCGAATGTTAACTTTGCATGGTTGCCACGTTCCTCGACCACAAAAAAATGAGTCAACACAGACACTTTTTAAGCTTTATGGCACCCTGCAATTTATTTATAAAAATAAACCATCTATTAGGCTCGCATCCCGCTGCATTTAATGTCGTTTTAGCTGTGTCTCGTTCCAGTGATCTTGACGTGAAACATGTTTACTTGGCGTGCATGGTACAAACTGCTAATGTGCGGTTTTTAATGCATGCTGGATAGAAAACTTGTCTCACTCTCAGCGATGATTGGCAGCGTTTAGTCTGCCGTGCACGAATCTTTATATGTGGCATAAAAGAGGGATTTTAATTGAGAGAAGAAATGTCAGCCGTGTTGAAGTGGCATCCTCAGGGGATGAATGACATTCACGGGAGCTCCAGAGCAATTATGGTCAGACAGGAAGTTGCGTGTTGTAAATGGGTTCCTGCTTCTTTTATGTGTTCTTGAGCAACTGGAGAGGGAACAGATGGTGTCGTGCCGTCTCAGGCGTGGCCGCACGGTTCTGATCTTACCGGGGTAGAGTGTCAGTCTTCAAAGCGCTGGACTTCTGGACTTCAAAAGGAATCCACTGATCCGTTTCGATCTCACTGAATAATCCACAAAGAATTACGGTCGTAAAGTTATAGCACACAACATGCAGTCATAAAGCTGTGAGGAGTCAGTGATTAAATATCACTGAACCACAGAGTGATGCGCTCATCAGATTAGGTGGAATTCCCCAGTCCTATCAGCTGTTAAACATCAGGTTTGAGCAATCGTTTGAGCAAAGTCTCTTTTACAGGGTTGAAATATTAACCTATTCGCACGCCAACCTGTAATCACACTTGTGCGTCCCAGTAGCGAACCCTGAGGCACTCCTCCGGCATCCCATGTCCGTGTCCCAAAAACCATTAAAGGCCGTAAGCCATCAGATAAATGCTGATATGTTATCCAACATCCATTACACTGCAATCTCATCTGCCATCTCCTGAATGATATTTAAAAGGCATTCGACTTTTTCTTCTCCCCAGCCTCTTTGCCTGCTATGCTTATGTTTCTGGCAACCTTACAGACGTTGTTTTTTTCTGTCTTGGCTTCGAGCCCCGAGTGCCATATTCATATATGGGTTGATGGTGCCAAGTGAGGGCTGGGGTCAAGTTGTCTTCCCTCTGAGAGGTGAGATTAGAACTGAGAAAACTCAGGGAGGAAGCTTGACCTTGAGAAAACTGATCTTCTGTTGAATCGAATGCGCTCTAAGTACTTGAATATATGGTGCAGTACAGTAGGCAAAAAAGGAAAGGCCTCTAGGTCAGATATGCTGTTTGGTACACATAAACAAATTATATTGTGAGTAATAGCTAGCCGGGGTGATAGCTAAAGCTATATTTTTGTGTTTTGACTGTATTTGGTGTGTATTTGCTCTGAAATTAGTTGAAATGGTGATGGATGGTTTTTAAATGAATCATAGTAAAAGTAAAAAAAAAAAACTTTAAGTTTTAAATCAATTCATTGATGTGGATTGTTTGAACTGATTCAATAATTTAATTGAATCATTGATGTGAATAGGTGTGTTCGACTTGAAGCAGCGCTGCACATCCTGCGAGAGCGATTCGTCAGCTCTCTGATCGCTCTCGCGGTACTTTGATATCTTACACCGATCGGTTTGCACAGCGCCGCTTTAAGTCGAACACACCTAATAAGTCATTGAGTATTGAATCAATTCACTGAAGTGAACAGTTTCAATCATTGAACTGAATCACTGATGCAGACAAATCAACTTTTCAAATGATTCATTAAAGTGGACAGTTTGAACTGATTTGAATCATTATATGGGTTCACTGAGGAATGAATAATTTAATTTTGAAATCAGTTCATTGAAGTGGACTGTTTGAACCTATTCAAATGATTTAATGGAATCATCAATGTGTAGGAGTCATTGAATTCATTGAAGCAATGCATCAATTAAATGATTCAAACGGTTTTCACTTATTCAAATCATTGATTTGAATCATTGAGGTAAACAAATCTTGGAGTTTTGATTAGCATTATGGAAACAGACAGTTTGAACTCATGAACTTTTTAACTCTAAAACCATTTTTTCTTCTTATGTTTAATGTTGCCATAATTGTCCACAGCTTTACAGCAAATATATTCTGAATATTCAATATATCATCCACCAGTAGTAGAATGTTGCATCCTGAATGTTCTCCTTTTTTTTATCCAGATTTAAAATGTATTCGGTTGAAAAGTTGCCAACTTTAAGTTAGTTGAATTGGGAGGTAAAACTTTGAGATACACTTGCTATATTCTGCTCAGTTGAGAGGAATTTGGCCTGCGTATCTGGCATGGGTTCGAGAAGTCTATTTAAACGACAAGAACATCCTCTGTTGGGAAATGAATGTTTCACGTACTTAATTTATTCTTGTGTGTGGTTCTCCCGCTAGTGGGAGTTGTCCTGATATACAGTGGAGATATTGGTCAAAGTCACTCGGATTTGCTTCGATGGGGGAAAAAAACAAGAACAAGATGTAATTGGCAGTGCGTTTAACTCGCACATCTCCCCGTGTGACTCTAAATCTCTTCACCACACACACACACATACACACTGGATCTTCAGCTTGTGTGTTTAAAAGTGTAGATACCATAGTAGAGGCATCACAGCCATCCCCTGAGAATGAAAGCATTTTCACACACTGAGAGATCTTGTAAATATACACATGAGGGGCTGATTTAATTGTCAGCAGCAGTGAGCAAGAGTGACAGCATCTCAATGTGACACAGAGCCAGTCGGAATATCCCATCCACTGCTTATCGCCGGGAGGACGCAAGGACGACAGGTGAATTATTTATATGTGAGGAATATAATTCAGAATAAACCAGTATATGTCTGGGATTTTGTATGTGCCTTTTTGTAGTCAGATGTGCTGTTTCAATACTATTTACCAGTGTAGTATGCTAGTATTTCATTATGTACAGAGCCTTGGTCCTCAGGTCTCATTCAACAGCAGCAATCTTCATAATGACTTATGAGTGTAGCACATCACTAACACACTGTCCACTTTCAGCGTCGTCTTCTCTCATGAAAGACTCAGCCATTCTCCATCTGTTTCTGGGTGTCTGTTGAGATTGACTGGAGCCAGAGGCAGAGAGACTGTTCTTATTGTTTCAGTCCTCCAGACTGGGGGGCCCCTGGGCAGGATGGACCTCAGCCTCTCCCAGAGGAGCTCTACCGCGTTCCCCGGGACGCTCCTGACCCCCACAGCCAGGGGAGACCCCGCAGATCTGTTTCACAGCTGACAGAGGCCTTCCTCTCAGGCTCGCCTTTGTTTCTGAAATCCTCTGCCAGCCCCAGATGGGACTCGCTGAGATGGACGTTTCGGGCTGAGGCCGTGATGCGAATTAAGAATTTGAAATATGAGGCCTGGCGTCTGCTTTCTGAAGAGCTTCAATGGCGCTTTCTCGAATAACTTCAAACGACCAAGAGTGGAAGTGTCCTTTTCCGAGCTCTCGCATGAGCCTACTGCTTTTTCTGCTCTTTATGAATGTAAACCGTCAGATTGTAAGTTACGAAGCTGCCAGACTGTACGAAATGCATCAAAATGTTATTTTGTCAATGTGTCACATTCTGAGCTTATTGATACGCAAAACTGTACCTCGATAACCCTAGAAGGATCATGTGAAAATGTGGTAATGCTTTGAACGCAAAAGAAAACAAAAAAGTCTTGAGTTTTTCGAGGCTAACTTTAATTAATAAGATATTCATGTTGCATATCATGCATATCATGTTTCACTGTGCTCTTTTATATGCGATCAGCTCATAATCTGTTTTTTTTTTTCGGTGTCTCGGTTCACAGTACTCAGACTAATTCATTTATTATATTTATTTTTTATAATTTTACAGTTGTGCTGTAAAATAAAAATAATAATACCTTTCATAAATACTTTGTTGTTTTATTTATTTTTTATTTGACAATTTACAGTTACAATTACAATTTGTTTAATACATTTATTTAGTAAAAGTAATAATAATGACAACCACTACCACAATAATAATAATTACAAGTTATAATAAAGTATTATTTATAATAACAACAACAAAAATAACTTATTCTTATTAAATCAGTGTTGGGGTAACATTACAAGTAACACGAGTTAGGTAATCAGATTACTTTTTTCATGTAACAGGTAAAGTTACGCAACAAAATATCTGAGTTACTTTTTCAAACAAGATTTCAGTTGTTATAAAACAGACAAGTAAGCCCAGTCCAGGTGAAAAAAAGTCATGCAAAAGTAACGCAACACATTACTTTCAATAAAAAGTAACTAAGTAATGCAATTATTTACTTTATAAGGATTATCACAATATTGTAATGCATTACTTAAAAAAGTAACTTTCGCCAACACTGATTATTATTAATAAATTAAACTATTTTTTCATAATTTGAAGACATTAAACAAAATTTGAAATTACTATTGTTATTGTAAATTGAGAAATAAATAATTAAAATTAATACATATTATAATCATATTGATATATAATCTCAAATTGTGCAACCCCACAAAGAAGCACAGTAAACTTGCAGCACAAAATGTATTTTAAATCACATTTACAACCGCAATCACACTTTTTGTCTGAAAAATCGCAATTAGATATTTTTCCATTTTTAGTAAGGATAAGATTTATTCAAAAACAACTAATTAATCATTTGTGTCAAAATTAAGTACTGTGTGCATTTAGCTTTAATTACATGGGACATGACAGACAAGAAATGCCGGTCGAGTTCACCGATCTCTAACTCTTCAGCAGATACACCCTCTGGTTTTTACGACTCTTTGACTCATCTTTACGACTAGTACAGGTGTTGCTAGGCTATCTCTGTGAAAAGGCAGAATGCACACCCTGTGCTTATCTTGCCCAATAAATCCCACTAAATGACCTGTTAATCACCGATTAATGGTGTTACAAATAGGCCGCGGCCCTCCGTGGTGCGACCGTCTTATCTTTGCTCAAATACTCATATCAGAGTTTGGCCAGCGGTGATTTAAAGAGGTTCTGAAGCGGCCGAGCAGTCCTGCACAGTGAGTCACTCTCCTTTGTTTCAGCGGTGTGCTATAGGGCATGTTTGCAGGAAAGGGGAATTTTGAGCTTTATTAAGGCCTCTGAAAAGTTGTGCATGTATATCTGCATGCATTTCTTAGTTGTTTGGTTATCTCATGAGTCGCGATAAGGGAGTGCACACATACAGTACCCAGGTCATTTGTGCATTGCATGTTTATGACACAACACATTAGCACATCACCAGGAAGTTGATATTATCAATCAGCCATATATATATATATATATATATATATATATATATATATATATATATATATATATATATATATATATATATATATATATATATATATATATATATATATATATATATATATATATATATATATATATACACATGCATATACTGTATATTATTTCTTGTTTGATCTCTTTTATTCTTTACTGTATGACCGTGGCGTCCTCAGGCGATCTGTGTCTGGCCGTAACTCTCTCTCATTGGCAGGATCTCGTCTCTTCATTGATGAGGACTCACTGAAAAAAGCTCATTTCCATCTGAAGTTAATGCAGCCACTGAAGCTGAACTTATTAAAACTGCCATGTGACACCTCTCTCTCTCTTCCCTTCCCTTCCTCCCCTCTGTGTGGAAATAAATGAAGTGAACTACACTGTTGGTTGTAATGTAATTGCACTATGCATGAATATAGCTGAGAGCTGTGTAGCTTAAGATGGCTGAGAGGTGTGTGGAGTTTTTTAATTGTGAAGGCAGGCTAGAATGAAAGCACCCCGCCGATATGCTCTCCATTCCTCTCAGGCAACTACACACACACACACACACACACACACACACACACACACACACACACACACACTGTTTAAAGAAGACTCCAGATATAACAATTATAGATCAACACAAAATAATTTTACCTCACCTTCAGGCAGAATGTGAACTACTGAATACTGTAAGTATATATATATATATATATATATATATATATATATATATATATATATATATATATATATATATATATATATATATATATATATATATATATATATATATATATTTAAATTACACAGAATCTAGCTAATACAGTCCAAAGTAAAAATTCATGTAGTGAGAATGAAGTCATATTTTAAAAGAAATGTAGTGTATGTGTGTGTGTATATATATATATATATATATATATATATATATATATATATATATATATATATATATATATATATATATACACACGTATATACACTGAACAAAATTATAAATGCAACACTTTTGTTTTTGCCCCCATTTTTCATGAATTGAACTCAAAGATCTAAGACTTTTCTATGTACACAAAAGGCCTATTTCTCTCAAATATTGTTCACAAATCTGTCTAAATCTGTGTTAGTGAGCACTTCTCCTTTGCCGAGATAATCCATCCACCTCACAGGTGTAGCATATCAGGATGCTGATTAGACAGCATGATTATTGCACAGGTGTGCCTTAGGCTGGCCACAATAACAGGCCACTCTAAAATATGCAGTTTTATCACACAGCACAATGCCAATGATGTCGCAAGTTTTGAGGGAGTGTGCAATTGGCATGCTGACTGCAGGAATGTCCACCAGAGCTGTTGCCCGTGAATCGAATGTTCATTTCTCTACCATAAGCCGTCTCCAAAGGCGTTTCAGAGAATTTGGCAGTACATCCAACCGGCCTCACAACCGCAGACCATGTGTAACCACAGCCAGCCCAGGACCTCCACATCCAGCATCTTCACCTCCAAGATCGCCTGAGACCAGCCACCCGGATAACTGCTGCAACATTCTCTTTGCATAACCAAAGAATTTCTCCTCAAACTGTCAGAAACCGTCTCAGAGAAGCTCATCTGCATGCTCGTCGTCCTCATCAGGGTCTCAACCTGACTGCTGTTCGTCACCGTAACTGACTTGAGTGGGCAAATGCTCACATTCGATGGTGTCTGGCACTTTAGAGAGGTGTTCTCTTCACGGATGAATCCCGGTTGTCACTGTACAGGGCAGATGGCAGACAGAGTGTATGGTGTTGTGTGGGTGAGCGGTTTGCTGATGTCAACGTTGTGGATCGAGTGGCCCATGGTGGCGGTGGGGTTCTGGTATGGGCAGGCGTATGTTATGGACAACACAGGTGCTTTTTATTGATGGCATTTTGAATGCACAGAGACACCATGACGAGATCCTGAGGCCCATTGTTGTGCCATTCATCCACGACCATCACCTCATGTCGCAGCACAATAATGCACGGCCCCATGTTGGAGGATCTGTACTCAATTCCCGGAAACTGAAAACATCCCAGTTCTTGCATGGCCAGCATACTCACCGGACATGTCACCCATTGAGCATTTGGGATGCTCTGAATCGGTGTATACGATGGCGTGTTCCAGGTCCTGCCAATATCCAGCAACTTCGCACAGCCATTGAAGAGGAGTGGACCAACATTTCACAGGCCACAATCACAATCAAAATCAACAACCTGATCAACTCTATGCGAAGGAGATACGTTGCACTGCGTGAGGCAAATGGTGGTCACACCAGGTACTGACTGGTTTTCGGACCCCCCACCCCACCTTTTTTTGTGGCATAATGCATATATATACATTATGTCTTGTTCAGTGTTTTCTGTAAGTTTCTCTGAACCCCTCCACCTCCCCCAGCACAATATCTTACGTATTCACAGCAGTGTGTCTGTGAATCTATTAGCAGTAGCAAATCCATACTTGCTCTAGAGAAAATTGCAAATGTCTTGGTGGAAGAGTGGAGTAACATCTCCCATCAAGAACGGGCAAATCTGATGTGTCCCATGAGGATGAGATGCACTGTAGTACTTAAAGCAGCTGCTGGCCACACCAGATACTGACTGCTACTTTTGATATAAATATAAACATATATATATATATAGTTTATATGATCTTTGACGATATTTTACCCTGGTTTAGAAAACACTCCATATAAATGTATATTTGCAGTAGTAGGATTGCCTGACAGCATTCATATGTTTGAAATCGGATCAACCAGAGGAAGGTCTTTTCAGGCTACTGTTGAATCCCCGGTCCGAGTTTTCCTCTCTCCTTAATTACCTCCAAAGCAAACAGTGGCTTCCCTCAGCCCGACAAGGAAAAGTGGAGTGATAGAAAGATAGCGAGACGGATACGGGCTCACATATTGAGCGTACTTCATGTGTATGGAGTATGTTGTGCGTGTGTGTGTGTCAGTCTGAGAGGAGGAAAATGATTCTTGCCTCAGGCAGCGATCGATCAGATCTTAGATGCAGAATTCCCAGCGTCCCTCCGCTGAGCCCATGGAGCTGATTAGCTCATCTCATATTCTCAGAAAACAGGAAAGAGGATGGAAAAAAATGAGAGGGGGAAAAAGAAAGGCTACAGGAGACCAAAAGCAGTGGACAAGCAAAAGGAAGAGATCAGTCAGATGTGGAAATAAACATGAAAAGAGTCAGCGGAGTGCTGAGAAAGAAATACTGGAAACACATTTTATCAATGAAGAGAGACTGAGATCGAGAGTAGATGTACTTTCTTTTGTTCCTCTCTTTCTTTCTTTGGATTTTGTCTTATTCACACCATGTCAATTTTAAACACCTCACCGTGTAACGTGGCACCACCCTCAGCAGTATCTCTCATTATTGGACATATGCAGCGTTCCACCGTATATAAAAAATATATATCAGTAATGCAGCTGGTCTGCCGAGAGCGAGAGCAGGCCTTCTGCATTTCAAAGTGCAGTGGGAATATTTCATGTAGTGGGGTCTCTCTGACTTTGTGAGTGGACCCGTGAGCATTTCTGAAAGAGGCGGTGGTGGAGAAGGGGAAATATTTGTACTTTCTCTCGGTCTGGATACTTCTCTAATTCTAAGTGCATGCATCCAGTGTAGATGAAGTCAGACTGCTTTAACAGGATTGAAGAGCTAGATCTGAGCAGGTTTACTTAATATGCAGACGCTCCATCCGAGAGATGTTTGCCTTCCTCATTATTATTTCTGACTCTGCTCTATTAGAAATCTTCTCTGTCACCATTCATTCATTATTCATTCCTTTTATCATAGACAACTAATATGGGTTTTTTAATTGCTATTATTGGTGCTGATATCTAAAGAACATTGGTTTGCTAATATAATAAATGCCCAATATATTGCTTAAAAAAAGCTTATTGGATGCAATATGTAATAAAATGTGACAAAATGCTTGTTAAAACAGGCAAAGGCGTAAGAGTCTATGATTTAATCATCATTTCAGTGATTATTATGTTTCTAGTATGTTATATGTTTGGCAACAGTTCATCTAACCGTAATTGATGGAGTGCTAAGCTTTCCATTCATAAACAACCATGTAGGAAGACTCATCATGGCCATATTCCAGGATGACGATGTCAAGATTCATCAGGCTCAAATGGGGAAAGAATGGTTTGGAGGGAGCATGAAGAATCAATGCTGGACTCCTGCATTGTCAAAACAGGATCTTGACCAAAAATGGATGGAAATAACTTCACATTTCTTTCCATCAAGAGTTGCATCAATTTTTGGTCAAGATCTTGTATTGACAATGCAAGAGAAAAATTGTTACTTGGTACTTGAAAAAAAGTAATCTAATTAAGTAACTCGAGTCTTTACTTTAAAGTAATTACTTTAAATGCTTTACCTCCAACACTGCTGATAATCATATTGTATAAACAATATCAGGTCATTTCTATACACAAACACTATTGCTGCATAGCTATGCAAACAAAAACTGTTTTGCCTTCGCCCTGTGTCTTTTGCAGAAAAGAGTACTGGTAGTGTATCATCCTGCAAGCCTGCAGTGTGTTTGTATGCATCAGAAAGCACAGCTCATTATCTTCCCATTACGTATTTACACATACTGTAAACATGAGAGCCAACAATTCTGCTCCGAAACATGCAAATCAATGACTGCATTACCTCGGGCAAACTCTCGCTGATGTTAGAGATGATTTAATGGTCGTAGATGCTGTCTTTCAGAGCTCTCCCTTCACAGAAGGACTGGAGGGAGGGATAGTTGGATGTAAGGAACGGGGGATGGGATGAAGAGAGAGAAAAACAGGGGGTGGGGGGTTTGAGCGGGGTGGATGAATGTATTTTGACCCTGCACTGCCAATTAATCCTACCTCTTTTTAATTGGGGCTGAATGGACTCCAAAGGGCAGTGTTGAGATGCGTGCACACACACACTATATTGTACCCGTTAGGCATTAAAGATGCAAGCCTCATTTGCATATAAACCAGGTCTTACGGGTGCAGTTCACTGGTCTCTGAACACAAGCAAACGACTTAAACCCAAAAAGGCAGATTGGCTGTCTCCAATTTTAGCTACTTTTGTATTGTCCTACCCAGTGACTGTGCTTCCTTTACACTTCCACCCTTCAAACGCACACACACACACACACACACACAAACCCAGACATCCACGAAGCTGTCTGATGTGTGTGTCTCTCTATAATGCCTCTTATCTCCCTTTTCCTCCAAACGCCCCCTCATCCCTAACTTTACAGCCCTCTCATTTCACGTCTTTGATCAGGGAAGTGGCGCACCACTGAAATGACAGTGGCTTGGTTTTAAGCACAGGTCTGCCGCAGTCCAAAGAACAGAGAGATTTCTTTAATGAAGGGGTTTGTTCCCTCCCAGAGCTTTTGTGTTTGTTAAAACCACAGCAATATGTTACCAACACCTTCTTCAGGAATTAAATTCAGAAAATTTCAAGGAATGGTTGATTTAGTCATTTATTCACCCTCGCGTTGCTCCAAACCGTTGTGTTTTTCTTTCTTCTTTGAAAGAAATTTTCCATACAATGGAATTGAATGGTGAACAACTCTTCAACGTTTAAAGAGAAGCTCGTTTATACGGTTTGAATATGTGCATATATAAAAGTTATCATATGAATACAAATCTATAGTATGGCTTTAAATGAGTCTGTGATGCTTTTTTGTCATTTTTAGAGTTCAAAAAGCATTGGTCATCATTCGCTTCCATTGTTTGGAAAAAACTTTTTTCTCCACAGAAGAAAGTAAGTCATATTGGTAAGGGCGAGCATATGATAAATTCCTTTTGGGGTGAACTATTCCTTTAAATAAACGAGGAAAGACAAAACCAGTATTGTGTGCTGTAATGCATCTCCATGACATCATGTGCTGAGTTCAGCCAATGTCTCCTGTAGCCATAAGTCATCACGTTTAGGCATGAAAATATCGGGATACATCCATCTGGATCTAGTCAGCGGTGCACTTTATTTGTATTGAATTTGCATTAGGATACAAAACAGAATCTCATCTGACCTGAAGCCCATTGGAAAATTGATCGTTGTCAATATTACTCTAATATTGATTGTGCTCGTACATGAGAACAGCATCATTGAGCTAGCATTTGAAACTCGAGGAAGCTGACTGTCCACTGTAAACCATCCTCTGAAATATTTAAATTTATATAACAGTGTTGATTATTTTTTTTCATTCTGATTGATTGACTATATATGATAATATATTTCATAGTAAATATAGTAGATTATGCAATTAAATAAAATATTATATAATATATTGGAATGTAAAACGTTTTTAAATTTAAAATTAAATAATATAAATTGCATATCATCTCTAAACTAACATTTGAGAGTTTTAATTTATTAATAATTCATTGTATTAATACATGTTTAATGTAATACAATATAATATACAAAAACATTGTGTGTATATATATATATATATATATGTGTAATGTTATATATTTGTATTATATTGTTATATGTATTTTTTTCCTACTATAATTTTTTTAAATATATCATTTTTGTTTAATACATAATTCAATATAATATTTTAATATTTTACTAAATGTTAACATATTAGAATGTGTCTCCTAATATATTTGATTAAAATCTTATTATTAAAATTATTGTCTTTCTTTGTTGTCAGGATCCCGTCTGCGTCAGGAAGACTTCGCACCCCGCATTATGGAACACCCCTCCGATCTGATCGTATCCAAAGGTGAACCCGCCACCCTAAACTGCAAGGCTGAAGGGCGGCCCACCCCGACCGTGGAGTGGTACAAGGATGGAGAGCGTGTGGAAACGGACCGGGACAACCCTCGATCCCACCGCATGCTCCTGCAGGGCGGTTCCCTCTTCTTTCTGCGTATCGTACACGGGCGTCGCAGCAAACCTGACGAAGGCTCCTACGTTTGCGTGGCCCGTAACTACCTGGGAGAAGCGGTTAGCCACAACGCCTCACTGGAAGTAGCTAGTAAGTGCTTGGCTGGTTTCTTATCGCACTGGGTTCTTGCGGTTTATGGATGTCTACATATTTGTAGTATTTGATATTAAGATTTCAGATGAGTTCTTAGCAGTTCTCTTTTCATAGAAGTCGTATCGTCTTCCAGGAGTGGTTTGAAAGCAGGCCAGTCTTAATTTGGCTTTGTGTTTGTGACTTTCCTGGCCTTGAACTGAGTGTAAGAGAGTCTGTAGCCCCTCCAGCTGAATAGAAAGCGTTTCCAGTTTCCTCCTGGGTCTCTGGGTCTCAATGGACTCAGTGGGTCGGATAATCTCGCTGGAGATGGGAGGATGTGACTGTGCCACTGGACCTGCATGGTGATCCTGATAGAGGAAACGGGCCAGACGGCATGAAGAGAACAGAATAGGTCGCAGTAGGTGGTCGTGAGCCATAAATGAACTCACAATAGTTTATGATATTTACAGTAGAGATCACAAGATAGCAGTTACCTTTATCTGTTACGCTTTATTGAGGTGTGTTGTATCTCTCTTGTCTATTTGGCATTTGTAGTTTTTCAATTTCAATGAGTTGTGCATCAACCGGGTACATTTTTTTTTATCCTTTTTAAAAAAGGATTCACAAAAATGTTTTTGTGTAGAGGCTGAGGCGCAAAGCAGATCGTTTAAATGGGCTTATTACTTAAAACTTGTGGTTTTCAGCGATTCACCTTGGACTTGGACGTGATATGCATTACATACCGTCTCTCTTTAAGCTTGAAAGGACTGATCTCAGATATCAACCGCTTTTCAAGTATGCCTAGGAGCTGTCACCAAGCCTCTTGTTGTAATCTAATCGAGTCAGCGGTGGACCTGGAGGGGGGCGAGTTGGTCGTGTAGTGTGTACCAATGGCATGTCTTACTCTTAAGATCTTACCCTTCTGGAAATGTACTATATATATATGTATTATATGTAATATATCATTTTTTCAGTCGTAGTCTTTTAAAAAATGGCATCTTAAATAATAAACTAAGTGCAAAGTAGTGTTGTCAAAAATATATTTTCGATACTGAAATATCTGAAACGCTTCCAATACTAATTTTCAGCAGAATAATTTATACACAAACCCGCCTCCTCTCACTCCTTTCATTTGTTCCGAATGAATATTTTTGGTGTTACATGGCTTGTATTTCGGTTTTGGATTGTACATAATTTTAATTATTCCCGCAGATTTTGTGCTCACTTCCAAAGTGTGCGAACATAAAGCAGTACTAAATTGAGTTATTTTTCGCTGCCTATTGTGCTTAAACAGTCACATACACACAAAACAATGTCAAAAATGCCGGTCTTGGCGAGTATTCATGTAAACACAGTCAGTTATGTTTTAAATGAACGTAGACAATTGAGAAAGAAAACGGATGTGTAACAGTAATGGATCTGTGCTTCAGGTCTTAAAGTGACAGCAGCATAATATATCAATAGCAGTTTTTCCCTATGGTATCGATGTCAAAATTGTGGCTAGTAACTTTGGAAAACCACTTGCCACAGTGGTGTTCAGAGAATTTTTTTTTTCTCTGAATTATTTTTTTCTACTTAATTTTGTAAACCATTATGCTTAAATATTTGGACAATGGGGTAAGAGAAATAAACTGAATTCAAGTTATATTCTTGAACCAAAAACCGTTTTTTTCTTCTCAAGTAAATTTATCTTGTGTTCCAGTAAATAAAATAAGGTAGTTCCAGCCCTAAAACTAGGCAAACATTGATTAAGAAAACAATTTTTGCAGTCTAGTAATGGTTGATTTTACTGTGAAGACCACAATTAACCTAGTAAAATCATGAATTTAAATTATGAAAAAAGTAATGTAATTGTATAAAATAAAATTGATAAATAGTACTTTTTCATAAGGATACCAGTGCAAATTACAATGCTTTCATTTGCTTCTGTAGGCCAATGTCGGTCAAACAGAAACATAAATTTGTGTTGGTGGGAAAATTATTTGAGCTTGGAGACTAAAAAGTGAGAAAATATCATGCGGTATATCAAACAGAGGGTGATATACTGTACGCTATTTGCTCTGGAGGCCTTTTTTTTTATTGTAAGAACGAAAACAAGAAGCTTGGCGGGCGGGCGGACGACTTGGCCCGACATGAGGAAAAGCTCGGGCTGTTTTGGCCGCAGCCTTCGGGTTGCTTATTCTGAATAAGGTTCAAACAGGACCATAATGACACAGTGGCAAAGCTCAAAACCCTCAGTGCCTGTCCGCTCCCTCCTCCCCCCTGTCCCGCCGCCATGCATGTAATTACCTCGTTCAGGCAACCATGATGGAAACCTACGACAGGAAGGTAGTAGAATTCCTACCTAAACTCTCTTTTTCCATCCAAAACTAGACAGTTAGTGTCAGAGGCAAAAAGAAATCTATCACTTCTCGGATATCAACACTCACCTACTTATTCAGACTGACACCAGTAATGTCAGTGGAGCTATAGCCAAGAAAACCGCCGAAAAGGAAGTTAACGTATTTGTTCTGCCTATCCCGCTCTTACAAGAATCCAGTTTGAACACTGTGCACACAATCTTTCCTTTTTCTAAAGTTATTTTAATAATCCCGCTTTTATGATCGCCCAACTCCCGGCGGACTGTAAATCTAATCCAACTTTCAACAAGCCATGTTTGGCCAGGCAACGACGCTTAGCGCAGATCTGTTGTGGGTTTATTATTAACTTCACGTACAGTGGAGGCTTTGTGCAACACGCTGAGGCAAAATGTGTCAATCCGGGTATCCGCTCTGCTCTTTGTGCCCTAAAGTTGGATTTTACCCCTTTTATTACCATGTTTTCCTTTCAATATGAAACTTGGAGGCTTATAATGCTTCATGTGTCACGCTTTGTTAGAGTATAATGTCTCGCAGAGGAACAAAGAATGAAAGAGAGGAATGTAAGATGGGGCTGGCTTTATCCATAAGAGCTCACTGTTCACCCGATGGCTCCGGGCCACGCATTGCGTAATGCGTACTATCAGGCTGCGTTTTTAAGGATGACAGACGTGTCTGTTGCAGGTTTTCTTGCACTCTAAAAACAGCTGTAAAAATGACGATCAAAGAAAAGGGAGTTTTAGGACCCGCATAAATGACAATGAGAGATTGATGGGCGCTAATGTGTCACTTTACTGTTATGACTACTTACAGTATGAAACAGGTTAGATTTGTTATAGCTCTATGTACTGCAAAAATCATATCCCTAATCATTTTTTTGTAACTTTTCTTTTAAATTCTTTTTTTTTTTGTTGCTTAAGAAGCAACACTGTGTCAGATGTTTTTTCCATAGATTTTATCTTAAATATAAGTTTATTTTTTCTTATTGCATTGGTATATGCCTATTCTTTTACTTGTTTAAAAAAAGCAATAAATCTGAGTAATTACTTACTTTTCAATAATTTTGTTCTGTTGTTGTTGTCATCCGTTGTCTTAGTACAAGTGGGATGTGATGGTTGGTCGGTGTGGTATTTGTCCCACCCCTCCTCCACTGTGATTGTACGGCTGGGTAAAAAGTGACAATGATGGGCGCTACGCTTTACCCAAATTTGAACATTTTTAGCTCTCGGCGACCAGAAAAAACAGCAAGCGCCCATGAAATAGACACTCAGCTCCTCGTCACGCTGCTGTCGTGTTTAAATACGCGGTGATCCCATTGAAAACAATTGAAAAAATACGCTGGTCTTAGGAAAAGAAAAAAGCTCTGGTGGACACACGGCCTAAATGTACACTACCGTTTAGTAAGATTTTTGTATGAATTTCATTCTTTTATTCAGCCAGGATGCATCAAAACTGACAAAGACATTTATAATGTTACAAAAGATTTCTATTGCAAATATATATATATATATATATTTTACTTTCTATTCATCAAAGAATCATGGTTTCCACAAAGATATTAAGCAGCACAACTGTTTTAAACATTGATTATAATAACGAATGTTTCTTGAGAACCAAAGGGATAAATTACATTACAAAACATATTAAAATAGAAAACAGTATCACGATATTGTTGTTTATGCTGTATTTTCGATCAAATAATTTAGCCTTGGTGAGCATTGGAGACTTCTTTCAAAAAACGTACTGATCCCAAACTTTTGAACGGTGGTGTATTTTCAAAAAAGACTAGGCTAGTTAACTTATTAAGAAGTCAGTTTTGCAGTGTATGTGTGAAAAGACATAATATTTTCCACAAACCTTTCACTTTTTACCTGTAGTACTCTTTGAGAAGTCAGCTTTGTCCTTTATTAGCATGCTGAACAACTGCAGCATGTGGAAAGCCTCTAATTATAGTGTACTCTTCCAGTTCTTGGGCTGCGGCGGGAATGTGGATCAGTGCGCCAGACCCCGATAACCCCGTCAGGACGTGTGGAACAGTCTAAAGCGCTCTCTAGTCCTGGTCTTAGAGAGAATTAATCACTTATTAATCCGTGATATCATTAATCTTGAAATCATTTCGTCCGGTATTAAAAAAAAACCCCGCTAACGCTAAAATTGAGCATTTGATAATTGATTTTTTTAAAAATCTGGTTAAACGGTTCCACAAAGCTGTATTTTTAATTCTGATGACTATCGGTTAGCCACATATGCTCTAAAATGACGAGTTGCAGCGTACATGTGAGCATTGCGAGTTTAAAACTAGCTTGTGGCCATTCCTTTATCCCATTCCTGCATATTCTTCGCATCATTTCCGCTACGTTCTTTATTATTATGTTCTGTGACCTTGGCAGAAAGTCACAAAAAGTTTTAGGAGAGGTTCATATCTGGCGCAAAGGAGGAGACACAAAATGAAGTTGACGTTTCGTCTGTGAAACTGAGGGGGACAGTTGGCGTTCGTCCTCTGAAAGGTTGGGTGACACCCCTCATTATTCCCTCACAAGATGTTCCCCTCCACTACATCTGTGTGCTCCGCCGCCTTTGATATTCAAACCAACCCGTTTCCATTATAGATCATCATAGCTGTGCAGAATTCACTTCCTTGTCCTTCCCCCTCGCTAGTGCCAACGTGCTTCCCAACTGTTTGCTCTGAGAATATTTGTGTTTCATTAAGTTTTTAAGAGAGAGTCACGTTGTAGCTGTAGAGGACAAGGGTTTGAGTCCCTGGAGAATCCTCTTTCGGGATTCTTTAGCGCATTTATAATGTCCCCTGATCTTTCCAGCCCTCTTCATACCTCTGCTGACATTTAAGAAATTAATTTAATTGTGTGTTTTTTTTTTTTTGGGGGTGGGTTGGTGGTGAAGCTAGAGACACGTAGGCAGCAAGGAGAATCAGATTTTGGTTGGCAGACTCGGCGGTAAGCTAAGCAGCGGCCTATTTCCCTGAAAACAGTAGAGCGGCGTAGTTTACCCTGCAGAAAATGAACCATGTTTGACGTGTTTTCCCAATTCGAGTAGTAGGAAGACAGGATTCCTCACATCTGCTTTTGAGTTGTCAGTATGGGTAATCGTCGCAAACCGGCTCTCTTTAATTGGCTAGTGGGTGTGTTCCTCTTTAAGCGTCACGGGGACTATTTGCAGATGCCCAGAAATTACAAGGAAAACTAATCTGCAATGTTTAATTACAGCACTGGGGGGAGTTACTGACAGCCTTTGGGGGATGGACGGAAATAAAAAAAGAGACCAGAGAAGATAAGTGCAGGTTCTTCCTGGTTTTTCCCATGTTATCATGCTCTCATCTCTCTGGAGATTCACACTAGCTCTTGTTTTGTACTCGACCTGATTAGCATTAATGTGGATAATTGCCTCAACTTCAGGCCCCCAAACCATGCAACATCTGCCATTCATATTCAGTCACGTGATTCCCACATCTCAGTCTAGTGGCATAAAAGTCAGAGATGTGTGGTACTGCAGTTTGGTTGGGATTGTGGTTAGGGACGCACAATATTGGTATCATATCGATTATCGACTGATTTCCTTTCTTTTCTTTTTTTATTGGTATCAGTCAATATTGTGCATTTAGATACATGCTCATTTCTGTTAAGTGTAATCTTTGGCAAATCTCATAATGATTTTTTTTTAAATATTAAATTAAATAATTATAAAGTATACTATAAAATAACATATTAAACTATTTATTTTAATTTAGTCAATTAAATGGTCAAGTAAATTAAATACATTTAATTTAAATATTTAAAAAAATCTTAGAATATTAATATTGTCCATTTATAGGTTATTGGCTATTCGATTTTTTTATTTTTTATTTTTTTTACATTTTTAGTAATGTAATGTAAATAATATTTGGTAAAATAATAATAATAACAATTTTAATATTTGAAATTGATTTATTATTGGCCATAACTTGGAAACTTGGTTTATCGGCATTGTAATATTGTGCATGCCTGATTGCGGCAACTGTGCTCTGTAAAAAAAAAAAAAAGTAGCATCCCTGTTTTGGATACAATATCAGAGCCTATTAAATTTAGAAACTCCTCACTAATACGATATCCGCCCGATTTTTGCACGACCCATTTGACATAGGGTGTGGTGGTGATTCGTAAACGTCAATGGCTGTCATGTATCATAGTGGACGACAACCAACGCCGCATCTGTGACGCTTCAAAACGCCATTAGAGAAAGACTAGCATGTTTATTTTTTTTCCGTCCTCCACGATAGCTTCCATCACATCTGCAATGGAGGAAAGATTCGTGGAGCTATAGCAACAATACTCCTGTCCTAATGATGTTTCCTCGAACACAACAGAGTGAAAACCGATAAATGCTGGTGAACGATAGCATGGTGCTTCAGCAACCCGGCAAGTACTGGAATTAGCATTAAGCTAATACGCCACTTCCGTAGCCTGTTTGTTTTCGGAAGTCAGTCGCTATTTCCGCCTTCTCGATGACATCACAAACTTCGTATAAGGTGCAAGCGAGGAATGGTCGGGAAGCATGACATAAATTCTTGTCATGTCATGGACAAAAAAACATGAGTAAAAATCACATAATCTGATGTCTGAACCCGACATAAGGAGGCTGCAGAATTGTCAAGGAACCCAGTGGACGTGGCTTGAGATGGCTTTAGGGCTTTGTTCTGCTTTTGTCAAAGACAAAGATCTCCCACTGCAAAGCTCATGGACGAGGCGAGATGAGCAAATGGAAGTAGGGTCGGAAAGTTCACCGCAGTAATGAGTGGTCGAGAGAGCTGGATGGATGGATGACAACTTCAGGATGGATTGCCGTGTGAGGGGAAATAGTTTCGGACAGTCGAGGGTGAGAGACCAGACACCTGCGTCGTAATTTTAGTGTTACCTGTCCGTCTTCCAGTATCTGTTTGAGTTAGTTCTGATAAGGATACTTAATCCTACAGTTGAGAGTTTGTTTGAGTTACATTTGTTTAATTTACAACTTGACTGCATTGGAAGTAAGCACCTATGCTTTGCATACTGGCTTTTCTGAGTTCAGGATTGTTAAAACACTTGGTTTGCCTGAAGCTCTTGTGAATCCTACCTCATTTGCATAGATATGACTGGAGCAACAATAAAAATTCCCTGCAGTGAGGAAACAAAAGAAGCTAGAGCTTTAAAAGAGCTGTTTGAGGAAAACAAAAGGTGTAGTTTGAATGGATGGTGGATGTTGATCTTCTTTGGGCATCTGGGCTTTGCTAAAAATGGAGGATAGATAGGTAGGTAGATGTACTTGTTGGTGGTAATTAGAGGCCCTCACCATGACCAAGCATTTCAGACTCGCTTTGATCCCAGGAAATGCGCCACATCCTCAGACAGGTGGAGATAACTTGTGCGAGCTTGGCTGGATTTCTCCTGAGGTCATTTTATGGACAACGGTCCACAAATACAAGGTAAATCTCTCTGTAACCAGGTGGCTTAGCGCAAATCATTCCCTGAAGCGCACACCCTAATTTATGGAATTGTTATGGCTAAAATCTGGCATTTAGTTCCTGTTAAAGCCTATTTAGTCGTTCTGAGATGTCTTTATATGGGTTCATTTAGAGTTTTGTTCCTTTAGCGTTTCAGTTTGTTCTCACACAACTAGTACAGCCTTGGAGGGACTCGTGTTGTCTCACTGTTGGCTCCACCTGGGACCCGTGCGCTCGTCCTGATAAACATAGCGTAGCCAAAACTATTTGGTCCTCCTGTGGCAAGAGTCTGTAGATACGACCCATGTGATTTCCTCTTGGCTGAACTCCATTTGCGATAAACACGCCTGATTGTACAGTCCCTCTCGGTCGGAGGCCCAGATAGGAAGTGTGTCTCAGAGGCTAATCTTCCCCCCTCGAACGGAGGGCCGAAGTATTAGTCCCGCTGCTGTCTCTAATCCCCCACTTTTGATTTGAGAGTCTCCTGTGGCCTTTGGGATTGAGAGGAAAGTGTTTCTCTCTCTCACTCACTCTCTTTTTTGTGTTTATTTTTTAAAAACATCTTTATGATGCTGTCCTGCTCTGCTAAACTTAAGCGTTTATTAAACCAAGGTTAATCCATCGCTTGAGGCCTTTCAATCAACTGTCCAGAAAGGATTAGCAAGTTTGGAAAATGAGAAATATCAGAGATTTGAAGCAACAATTTCTTCGGGTTTTGAAAATCTGGGCTCATGTCTTATAAATGTCATGTATTTTTATCGGAAACTCTACTGCTCGTTACTTCCTGCAGGAAAGCTCAGGAATAAGTGATGCAACCCAAGCGTAACTTGATATATTCCGAGGACATACTATTTCATACATCCCGTCTGCCCTCATTTGCTGTTTTTTTTGTTTTTTTTTTTGGTGTGCATTTTTATGATTTTGGTTCTTGGTTGCCTATTGGTCTAGATGGTTAGAATAGTTTAGGAAGAGCACTATTGCATTAAAAAACAACCACCACCACTTACCACTATATATGTCCAATTATTTTTCGGCATACAACACAAATACAATTTTTAAATACAATATTTGTCATTTTGAACAGTGCTAAATAAACTATATGGATATGTGATGAAATAATGAAATATATATAAACAAATATTTATATATTATTTTTTATTTTCCAAATGCAAAATGAATGCAAAAAAAAAATGTAAATATAAATTAGAACATGTGTATGTATGTATAGTTCCTTTTTAATTAATTTAAAAATAATTAATGCAAATCGGACTATAAATAAATAAATGAATTTAAGTTCAGTTAAATTTCACATTTTGTAAATTAATATAATTTATTTATAGTTCCTTTTTTATTAATTTTATTCATTCTCTGAAAATAATAATACATTCAAGTTCTAATTTCTATTTACATTTTTCATTTTTGCATCAATATTGCATATTGAAAATAATTTTATAAATATGAGTATTTGATTTATTTATGACATATATATATATATATATATATATATATATATATATATATATATATATATATATATATATATATATATATATATATATATATATATATATTAAAACCTATATATATGATATTGATGTGATTTTAATGCAAAGATGTGAAATTTAAACTTTGTATAAATAATTGTAGATTGATAGGAAAACATGCAATAGAACAAGATTTTTGTTCTTGATGAAAGACTGATGAAAAAGAGAATGAAGCTGTGTTTTGTGTTGAAAATTCATAAATTCTGAACAATTGTCACTGTACACTGGACTCTATATCAGATCTTTTGTAGTGTCTGTAAGTCCCCCTTCATGATCCCTAGATTGCCACAGAACGAGTGAGAGACAAACAAAGTAAAGTAAAGCAATGAATGGACAGACACAGACACACTCCTGTCACACACGTAGCTGTAATAGTTTGAATGACGAGGCCAGCTTGAACCCCTGCCCCAGATAGAGATCTGGCGGAGGAGAGATGCGTTTGGCTTAGCTTGCCACTCTTTGAGGCACGGCAGCTATGGTGCTAATCCTTCTGGAAAGGACATTACGACATGGCGTGACTCTGACCTTGGAACAGTTTCAGTCACAAATCAGATAAAACTGACCGTAATCAAAACAGATCCAGTCTGCTAACTTCCTATAACTAACTGTTGAACCTCTGAATTGAAGTGGCAGACACTAAAACGAATTCCCAATTAGCACTGTAACATGTCGTTCAACTAGTTAGAGTCACAGGTCGCATACATTTATTTTTTAACTTGAGCTTGACTAGATTAATGGTGTTTGCATAGGTTGATACATCTCAGAAATGTTGAATTGCAGGTTCACCGATGCATTTCCGAGTCCATTTTGGCGTGCTGTGAAAAAGTTTCTCGCTGCGTTGTTGCAGGAAAGAGATGAAATTGTCATATCGCTGTCAAAACAGCTGTAGCAGCTAGACAAGCCGTCTGAAAATGTCACAAACACTCACAGCGGCCTCCTTTGTCCGCCTGCCGTCGTTCCCTCGGATCTGGGTGTGGCTGTGAAACTGTAACATTCCTGCGTAACCCCACACCGCGCGACCATAAAGAAAAGACACAAAGAACGTGGATGAAATGATTGAATGGAAGGGGGGGATAAAGACGAGAGAGCTGTCTGAAAGAAACCTTTGAAAAGGGTTTTTGGGGAAGGTTTTTTCTGGATCTGCCCGGGGTGACTGGACTGATTTAATTTGAACAGTGAATGTGGATCAGGTGACGGCAGTGATTTTGAGGGTCAGTGTGTCAGGCTATGAGACAGAGAAAAACAAATGAAAGACCCCCTGTGGTGAAAATCAACTTTTGAATGTTGTTTGTTTGTCTATGCGGTGTTTTAAATATGCTTTAAGACAAACCATTTGCAAATTCATCAGTTTATTTTCTCCTTAAAACTGCAGCGAACCAAAGACAGTCTCAAAAATGCGGTTTGAAACCGCCCCTGTTTACTACTAATACTGTGTTGTTTCATTGTGTGTGTTTTTTACATAGATAAATCTTCTTTCCGTTTAGAGTTCAAATTTGACATTTCCTGGAAAAGAAAGCAAACAAATCTGAACGTTGAGTCAGGGTGCATAAATTATAAAATGTCATTTAATACTGTCAGTAAGACTTAAAGCTGCAGTAGGGAGTCTTGAGAAAACGTTGACTTAGCCTGAAAATTTGAACAAGCACAACTTCCAGGTCCCACCCCCTTGCTCTCTGCTGCGCTACAGCCTTCCCTCCACAGCTCGTCCTCCACAGCGGAGCCTGTCGTGAACGCGCAGGCTAGTAAACAGGGCCACCAATGACGGCGGATAAAAAGTTATATGGCACATTCACTAATAGGGACTAAACGTCAATAATATGCTTTACATTGACTATGGCCTGCCCATACTTTGACTACAAACTTGGTCCTCAAATCATTATGTATTTTCCAATAGCCTACATGTAACTTTATAACGTTGCACTCTTTCTATAAGTTATAAATAGCTAGTAAGATAACGTTAATATAACGGTAACTAACGTTACAGCATGTAAGTAATTATTCTAGCGATATATAATGCTAGATAAGGTGTGCTAGTACATTATTTCAGCAACATGACAAGCCAGTGAATTAGCAGGTTTCAATTGTTGCTTAGCAGAGTGCGTGACATTTTATCTACATGTTATGCGGCTTGAGTTTTGACACCGAGTCAATGGGCTCTGTGTAATTCTTTCTTTTTCGGTTGTTTATCGTCATCAGTCTTTTTCCTTTTACCTCTTTGTTTTATGAGCAGGTGTCACTGGAGAATTGGCAGTTTAGGTTGTTTCTCCGTCATAAGCACAGCTGCAGCTCGCCGGCAATCTTGAGTTTGAACGACGGCTCGCGCTCCGGCGCTCGCGCTGTGCAAGAGAGGGATGTGATCAGCGCGTACACGAGCGTGATTGACACTGCTAAGACACTCCTCCTGGCTCTCATTGGTTGTTTCTGACTGGGAGCGTGTATTTCTTGCAAATGGCAATAGGACCACTGGGAGGAGCCAGAGAAGCTTGATTTTTACACAGATTATCTGTCTCATATTCTACTGTCAGGACATAATGACAGTTTTAGCAAATACATGTTTTCAAAAGTTACCTACTGGAGCTTTAAACAGTAGCGCCAGCCTCAGTATTTCTGCCAGATTTGAAAGTTGCAACCACATTTTTAGAGCATACGTAGTTATTTGTGTCTTAAAAAAATGCCATGGTAACCACAGTTTCCGCTAGAATACCATTAAAGTTATTGTTACTTCAGTTCAATCGTAAATTAACTTGTGTAACCAAGTTACCACAGTTTTAAAGCACCAAAAATAACTGCATACTTGGTGGAAACTATGGTTTTAAGGGGCACCGAGTGCAGTGATCTTGTGTAAATCGTACAGGCAGAAATATGAGCAAAAACCGGTGGGAACTGTAATAATGTTTGGACTTCCTCCCCAGTTATCCGCAGTGCAGTGCAGGTGTCCTCAAGGACGGTCCATGCTTTCCCAACACAGCTGCGGGTTTCGTTGCAGGTGTGTGTGTTGGTGTCATTGAAATGCGCCTTTGCTGTGGCCTGCTCTCCCTCATTAGACCCTTTCCAACAGGATTACTAGAGTGCCGAGTCTGCAGGTACTGCTATAAGTTAATTTCACCTGCTGTTTGGGAGCCATAATAGCTTATTGATTGGCTGACAGAGATGCACTGGGGCAGCGTAGAAGGACGTCCGGTGGAGGAGGAGGGGATAAGTTAATCGCAGTTGGATGAGGGTGAAGAGAATTCAATCAGACAACCCCCCAAGGCTTATAAGTAGCGTGTAAATTTGTGTCCACCTCAGTGGATTGGACCTGACTGATATCCGAGCTCCTGCGAAAGTAGAAGTTCTGAACAGGAAAGTGAGAGAGAACGAGGGAGAAAACCTGTTAGAGCATGTTTAGCATGTTTAATATGCTAGCTCGGAGGCATTGCAGTGCGTAAACTCCAGTCGTTTATTGTTAAGCTTGCTTGAATAGACTTGAGTTGAGAAGTAATACTTACTGTAGGTAGTCCCTTGAAAGTTAGCATGAAACGAAAGTTGCGACAGTCTTTTCTTTCCTATTCTGAGTGAAACGGCTTCTCAAACAGGACAAAATGGGGCGGGAATTGATTTTGTCCAATGGGAATTGATTGGATTGTTGTTGTTTACTATAGCTGAGATATTATTGAGAACAATTTATCTGTGCACTTCTAATTTTTAACCTTCTCTCTGGTGACTTTTCCGATCATTAACTCCGCACGTGCCACGCCCACATCTCAACATCCAATCAACAACTGATGCATAGAACCAAGTCCCGACCCTACATTTTTTACACTTGGATGTCACAATAAGAAAGAAAAATCTGTCACGACTTCTGTTTCATAGCGGCTGTATGGCTATTCACTCGAATGGCTATGTCTATATATATATATATATATATATATATATATATATATATATATATATATATATATATATATATATATATATATATCCCTCATGTGGTGTTCGGGTCAATTTGACCCGGAGAAGATTTTCTTATTCCCGAAAATACTAGTTAATGTTATCGCTTTGGACTGAAACTTAGTGACTTTGTTCCCAAACGGTTCCCAAACTAAATCTCAGTGTTTTTTTGAAAATTTTCTTATTTTTTTGTGGGAGTATTGTTACCTTGTTACACTTGTGGTGTTCCCGGTCAAAAATGACCGGCCTATAAAAAATAGCTTATAAGTCACTCATTATACCATATTTTCACCCAATCTTGGATTCAATCTTTTTGTCAACTTGTTCTCTTTCAATTAGGACTGGTTTTATATTTCTGTTTGAATCTGATTAATCGTGGGCCTCATTTGTCTGAGAGTAGGCATCTCATTTTTTGAGTAAAAAACAAATAATTTATGAGTAAATTTGGAAATATGAAAAAAAAATATGAAAAAAATGGCTACGGTTGATCACACTAGTCTACTCTAATGTTTCACCAGGAATTTTGTTTTGAAACTTTTGTTTTGTAAAAAAATATGGCACATAGTCACACTTGTGGTGTTCCCGGTCAAAAATGACCGGCCTATAAAAAATAGCTTATAAATCATTCATTATACCATATTTTCACCCAATCTTGGATTCAATCTTTTTGTCAACTTATTCTCTTTCAATTAGGACTGGTTTTATATTTCTGTTTGCATCTGATTAATCGTGGGCCTCATTTATCTGAGAGTGGGCATCTAATTTTTTGAGTAAAAAACAAATAATTTATGAGTAAATTTGGAAATATGAAAAAAAAATATGAAAAAAATGGCTACTGTTAATCACACTAGTCTACTCTAATGTTTCACCAGGAATTTTGTTTTAAAACTTTTGTTTTGTAAAAAATATGGCACATAGTCACACTTGTGGTGTTCCCGGTCAAAAATGACCAGCCTATAAAAAATAGCTTATAAATCACTCATAATACCATATTTTCACCCAATCTTGGATTCAATCTTTTTGTCAACTTGTTCTCTTTCAATTAGGACTGGTTTTATATTTCTGTTTGCATCTGATTAATCGTGGGCCTCATTTATCTGAGAGTGGGCATCTAATTTTTTGAGTAAAAAACAAATAATTTATGAGTAAATTTGGAAATATGAAAAAAAAATATGAAAAAAATGGCTACTGTTAATCACACTAGTCTACTCTAATGTTTCACCAGGAATTTTGTTTTAAAACTTTTGTTTTGTAAAAAATATGGCACATAGTCACACTTGTGGTGTTCCCGGTCAAAAATGACCAGCCTATAAAAAATAGCTTATAAATCACTCATAATACCATATTTTCACCCAATCTTGGATTCAATCTTTTTGTCAACTTGTTCTCTTTCAATTAGGACTGGTTTTATGTTTCTGTTTGCATCTGATTAATCGTGGGCCTCATTTATCTGAGAGTAGGCATGGTCAAAAATGGTCACAATGGCCGACCATTGAAAGTGAATGGGAGAGACTGAAACTAACAGAACAATTTAGTTTTCAGGAGCATGTTCATTATTTTCATGTACACATATGAGCATGTGTGCTTGCAAACATTGAGCCCTTGGACTTGTGCATGTATCGATACATTTATACACACGCTACCCAGACACACACACGTTAAAACACACAAACTTTTTTGAGTATTACACACATTCTTTTCCACAGAGAGAAATTTGATCCTACCCTAACCTGCATCTAATATACATTTATCCATCTGACATTACCACACACACACACACACACACACACACACACACACACACACACACACACACACACACACACACACACACACAAACTGGCCGTGACTGCAGTGACCCGGCTTCAAAAGAACCTTTCTTTCATGGTCTTGTTTCATCACAGCTTCCAGACAAAATATTATGACATTTTGTTTTGGAACTGTGAGGTTCTCACACAGAACTAGACAATATTTACAAATATACATCATGTGATAGCACAGGCATATATAAAATGCCTCACAGCACCTTGCTTGTCATTCATTTGTGGCAGCACAATGGCAAAACAGCTCTGCACATGATGTTATTCATCAGATTTTTGACTCAGAAACTAGTGAGGAGGAGGACATGCAGGATGCATCTTGCAGTGAAGATGTTTCTGAAGAGGAAGGCCTTCAGAAGAAAACCTGCCTTGCCTCATAGGTGGGGATGAAGGCCAGGACAATGTTCCATCTTTTGACCAGAATGAAACGGTAACCTCAGCTGGGCCCTCATCACTGGAAGACTGCTCCTCATCAGTTGTTTCAAGCTCCGTAGCCGATTCAGTGGTGCCTTCCTCTTCAGAAATATCTTCACTGCAAGATGCATCCTGAATTTCCTCCTCCTCACTAGTTTCTGAGTCAAAAATCTGATCACGTCCTGTGTGTGTGTGTGTGTGTGTGTGTGTGGGGTAATGTCAGATGGATAAATGTATATTAGATGCAGGTTAGGGTAGGATCAAATTTCTCTCTGTGGAAAAGAATGTGTGTAATATTTAAAAAAGTTTGTGTGTTTTAACATGTGTGTGTCTGGGTAGCGTGTGTATAAATGTATCGATACATGCACAGGTCCAAGGGCTCGATGTTTGCAAGCACACATGCTCATATGTGTACATGAAAATAATGAACATGCTCCTGAAAACTAAATTGTTCTGTTATTTTCAGTCTCTCCCATTCACTTTCAATGGTCGGCCATTGTGACCATTTTTGACCATGCCTACTCTCAGATGAATGAGGCCCACGATTAATCAGATGCAAACAGAAATATAAAACCAGTCCTAATTGAAAGAGAACAAGTTGCCAAAAAGATTGAATCCAAGATTGGGTGAAAATATGGTATAATGAGTGACTTATAAGCGATTTTTTATAGGCCGGTCATTTTTGACCGGGAACACCACAAGTGTGACTATGTGCCATATTTTTTACAAAACAAAAGTTTCAAAACAAAATTCCTGGTGAAACATTAGAGTAGACAAGTGTGATCAACAGTAGCCATTTTTTTCATTTTTTTTTTTTCATATTTCCAAATTTACTCATAAATTATTTGTTTTTTACTCAAAAAATGAGATGCCTACTCTCAGATAAATGAGGCCCACGATTAATCAGATGCAAACAGAAATATAAAACCAGTCCTAATTGAAAGAGAACAAGTTGACAAAAAGATTGAATCAAAGATTGGGTGAAAATATGGTATAATGAGTGACTTATAAGCTATTTTTTATAGGCCGGTCATTTTTGACCGGGAACACCACAAGTGTGACTATGTGCCATATTTTTTACAAAACAAAAGTTTCAAAACAAAATTCCTGGTGAAAATGTTAAGTTGACTAGTGTGATCAACAATACCAATTTTCTTCAGATTTTATTTAATATTTCCAAAATTATTCAAAAAATTTAAAAAAATTACTCAAAAAATGAAATGCCTACTCTCAAATAAATGAGGCCTATGATTATTCAGATGCAAATCAAAATATAAAACCAGTCCTAATTGAAAGAGAACATGTTGACAAAAAGATTGAATCCAAGATTGGGTGAAAATATGGTATAATGAGTGATTTATAAGGTTTTTTTTATGGCCCGGTCATTTTTGACCGGGAACACCACAGGTGTTATAGGGTTTTGAACACCACATGAGGGATATATATGTGTGTATGTTTGTGTGTCTGTGTGTGTCTATATGTTTGGGGTGATTTGTGGTGATTTATGCCTATTTTGACCTAATTTTGGGGTTTCATTTAGCTTAGTGGCCCACAGTAACCTGAAATCTGCTGACTCTCATTGGAAACTCGCTTCCGATAAGCTCCACATCCTGCTTTCTCATCGACAGCTGGCCTGACCATCAGTCTCTGTGCATTTAGATGTGTGTTTGTGTTTTCTCAGAGGAGCCACGGCCCATTAGCTTGACCTGTCACACACACTTTACGCCTCCGTTACCTGGAAACTGCACATCTCGTTTTTTTTTATGTGCCCGCCCGGCACCGGGTGCCATTCACGGTGCATTTAGCACAGCCATCTAGCACACATCCCTATTCGCTCAGACCCGCTTGCCCTTTGACCTTTGTCATCGCGTGCATCAACATCATCGACTGTTTGGACACCGCTGACTCGGTACGGGGGCAGCTCTTCGGTAAACAGCGTGTGCTGCTATACTTGTTTGGGAAACCTTCCTTCCACCCGCGATGGTAAGTATTCCAGGACTGTTTGCGTTCCTTCTAGGCTGGCGCTTTCGTTCTGGTCTGGCAAATCTCACCCTGTCCGCACATAAACGCTCCGTTGACACGGAGGCAAACAGTGGTTGATGGCGAAAAGAAAAATGAGGAGAGATAGAGAGGTGAAACACTCAGACCTTGACCCTCCAGCAGACACGGCCCTCGATTGGTCATCGCTTATCTTATTGTGATGTCGGAGCCAATGAGGGACACGACCCCTCCATCACCCTCCGTGATCCCATAACCACCCCTGCCATTCCTTTTGACCGTCCCGCCCCAAACGCTTGCATACAGAAAATGTCTAAATCAGCCCAGTGTCAGAACATGTGGGATATTACCCAGAAACGGCTTGGCGCACGGTTCAAAGGCAATCGCTGAAAGAAAACAAATAGAAGATAAGGATAGTTGTGTGATGCAGATAGACGTGTGCTCAAAGATTTGGGACAATAGTTTCCCCAAACATTCCAAAAACATTGCTATAACCTATGATAATGTAGATGTTGGGAACTGAACATTCTTTGAACATTTTCACAATAAAATTTGTACAATAATTGTTCATGAATATATAGCCTAGATAAAGTATATAAAAGTATATAATTAATCAATACATACTTTATATTTTATATGCAATATCGTATTATTAATATTATTAAAATTTCTGGTATAGTATGCTTACATTTCAGAATCCAATCAAATCCTGTTTGATTTTATCAATATGTATATATGTAAGCAATCAGGATATATACATATACACGTGTATATGTATAGAAAATACAAATATATATATACTATATATATATATACATACATACTCACATTTTATGATTCAATTGAAACCTCATGGATACATGTTAATAGATATTGTATGAAGTTTGTAGAACATTATTAATAATCATATTTTTAATGTTAACTTTACCTAACTGTACTCGCATTAGTACATTTGAAACTGCAAATTTTACATTTTAACATTCCCACCACCAAAATGGAATGTTTGGAAAACATTTTTAGAACATCAATTTGTTCGAAATAGTGAGAGAGGGAGTGCGAGAGGAGGAGGTGGGGGAAAGCTGAAAAGCTTGCTGTGCTTGCATGGAGAAGATAAGAAGACAGGTGGTTTGTAGTCTGATGAAAGCACGTCAGACAGCTGGCAACTCTCAGAACGGGTCAGTCTGTGTGTGTGCGTGTCGAAGAATGTGCATGTTTGCGTGTCTGTCTGTATTTGGTAGTCTTTGTGGGTATGCCAGCCGAGACACATCCCAGAAGACCCATCCTCCGGGTCTCCCTCTCTTCCCTGGCGCTCACCCAGCTAACGCCAGCACCCTCAGACGATTTAATGTCTGACACCAGATCCACACGAGGAGGGAAAAAAACCAAGAGATCTCATGCTATGTGCTGATGTGAACATACTGACACGTTAAAGGGATAGTGCACACAAAACATGACAATTTTCTCATCATCTTCGTCTCACAAATCTGCATGACTTTGTATTGAGGAGCATTTTTAAAATGTGTTTATTGTCCATACAATGTAAGTCAATGGGGTCCAAAGCATAATTTTCATTCAGTGTGCCAAAACACTACTTTTTGTGTTCTTCAGAAGAAAGGAAGTTATACAGGTTTTGAATGGCCAACCTGATGTTACGAGGTGGTGATTTCATTTGAATTTGTACAATGTTAATCATACAAAAACATACTGTAGGAAAATGAGAAAAAAGCAATCTCCAAAACGTAAATTAGTTTCGGATTGCCATGAGATTTTGTTGGAACGGCATGAGGGTGAGTTAGAGGATTTTCATTTTTGTGCAAACTGTCCCTTTAAGTGGCATTCACAGCGATTGGCAGTGACCAGAAGTTTTTCAGTAGTAGTCAGAGACATTTGGCTAATGCGAATGTAAGAGGTGATTTGAGTTTCTAAGTGACATTTTGTATCATCATTCTCTCACTTGCTCTGTGTCTGTGCACTCAGGGCTGTTTGATGGTCACTCCAGTGATCTCCAAACACTGTCATTGTGACGATAGGGTGCTTTGTTTGCCCAGAGGAGATGGCACAAATGGGGCACACGCTGTTATTTGCTGTTGGCAAATAAGTCCAGTCCTGGGCAAGCACAGCGTTGTGTAAGTACTCCACACTACTGATCACAGTGTGCTTCACATGCCCTGCCTGAAAAAAGCTTGAAAGCACCAGGGCAATTTCAGGTTGCAGCCAAAATGTGGAAATAATAGATGTGCAGTTTTAACTGTTACATACATAAGTTCTTTTTAATGGTCTTTTGGGCCATATGCTGAGAGACTTTGATGTCCAGATTTGCCCTCTAGCTCTGATGCTTCCTGAAATGGAGTGTGAAGACTCGTCCTGTGGGGTTTGATTTACTACATCAACATCAATGGTTTTGTCTTATTTCTCAGGGTGGTCTATTGGCTGTTGGACTTGGCTCTGTTCAGCCGTTTAAGGGAATAGACAGGACTTGTCTTGAAGGTTTTTTTTTGTTTTAGTTTTTTGCCTAGGAGGGGTAGCTCACCTGTCCATGCACAGCTTCTGATGTTTCCCAGGTGCATTAGCTTTATTCTATGTACATCCATACTGCTGACATCCATTATAAGTTTTTTTTTATGAAAATTTTAATATAACAAAATAATTAGCAAATAACCACAGTTTTAATAAAAGTGGAAGTTGTATGAAATGTGTTTTATTTTATTAATATTATTATTGGATTTAATTGAAATATATTTTTATTATTTAAAATAATTTAATTCACAAAAATGTATTTATAAATATTTTGTTTAATGTTTATATATACAGTATATACTGTGTGTGTATATATACACTTATATTTAGCTATTTTATGTTTTTATTGTTTTAAATTAATTTTTATAAAATTTTAGTTAATACATTTATTTAATTTTATTGAATGTAATAAATTGCTTGTATTTTAGAGTAGTCAATCACATGACTTTGATGCGCTAGGAATTAATTCTGTTAGTGTGTTTCCATGGTAGTTTATGTGCTTATTACCCCCCCCCCCCCGAATGAGGCATTTATTCACGTACAAGTGAGTGCATACATTATTTTAATGCATATTTTAAATCTTGAGGTTTCCATTGAACATTTTATATATACACATCTTTGCTGTCGGGTGGAAACATTGTATCTCTATCTTTCATCTTTTGTGTCATAAATCCTTAGTATTGGTCACCGAATAAATCTGTCTGTGGGTTTTGCAAATATTTAACCAATGAAAAGTACTTGAAAGAGCTTGTGACTAAACCTCGTAACTCCATTGGATCCTCAAACTGTCGGTCAAACCTCGTAACTCCGCCTCCCTTCTATCGTGAATGAAGTGAAAACACATGTTAAATTTTTCAAAACTTGCTGATCAAAAACCTTGTAAATCCATTTAAGATTGTTTTTGATAAAATAAATCACAGTTTTTTTTTATTTCCTGAAAAGTAGCGGTTTTGGTGATGTGATGCTTCCCCCCGACAGCGACGATATGTTCATCCCTTGTACTCAAATCTGTGTATCCCTGTAAGCATCCATGAGTGTCCTTGTCCATAATAAATGCTTTGATGAAGGTAATTGCTTGGTCAGACAGTGATCACTGGATGGTGAAAATGAGTTCATCTCCAGGGAGTACATTGCAATTCACCGTCTTTAAGACCACCATTACACTCTTTCACAAGCCAGCGCACATTTTATGGCATCTTATCTCTGGCAGACAGATATTTGCGCAAGGATCCTGCTTTATTAATTTATTTCATTAGATGATAAGTTTTGATAAGCCGCCAGAGTTAACCGCCCTGGCGTAAATCAATGAGTCCTCACCGCTCGAGAAAAGTGGGTTTCAGTTCACTCTAGCGTACTAATGAATTGCATATCAGTGTGAAAACAAGAGGATTTGACTGGCGATTAGAGGGGAAGATTGGTTTCGCTGTTCCAGCGCTCTGCACTCACAGTCGGCGTATTGGTCTTTATCGGATTGCTGTTCTCTGCTAGGATATTTATTATTGCTAACTCCCCAAACACTTACGCCACTGTCAGAGAATCTATGCATTTCATTTCATAAGGGGGTTAGATAAGCCCGTGGGTGTAACCCTTTCTGTATTGCCCTTTTCCCCCCTGACAAGATAAATGCAACACAACAGCTGATAAATGCAAACTGTTTATTGCAAAAGATTGCTGTAATTCAGCTAATCCTGTATTAGCATAAATCACACGCAGTATGATCATGCTGTCTGCTCCATGTCACAGCACACTGTCCGTCAAGTGTTGCCGTTAAAGATTAAATAGGAGAAGCAGATCATACGTAACTTGATGTGCTTGGGGTTTAAAGTCACTTTTGGTTGTGTTTCCAAGTCTTAAAATGTGTTTTAGTTTGCCTTTACCTCTCTGGACTCCTGTGCGGTTCATTTGAATAAAACGCTGCCATTCGAACCTTGGCGCGCACCAGATAAGCAGACCGAGACCAACCTTTTCAGTGGGTCTCGATCTGCTTTCAAACCAACTCTGGTGCGGATCGACTGAAATCTGAACGCAACATGGACCAAAAACATCTAAACAAACCAAAAACAGGGTGTGATTTCAAAAGATGCAACCCTAAAAAGGACCGAAAGCTCAAGCTCACCTGCTTTTTCTCATTATAGTCGTAATGTTGCCTATTACAGTTCGGTGCAGGCGTCACTCAGAACCACACCGTTTCCTTGCATCTTTGTCCGTGTGTGTGTGACGGAGGGATTCCTGCAGCTGTTTTGACTCATTTACCCTTTTTTCTAAGCTTTTTTGCGAGTTCTCAGCTGGTCAAAATATCACGAGTTGTATTCACACATTTAGTCCAGCACACAGCTTTGTTTTGGATGTTCGGTAAGTTTTGGCACAAAATATACATCATAAAAGCTATTTTGCGTTTCGTGTCTTTAGGTTCAATGTTAAAAATGGCAGTGTGAACGCTAAGCGAACCAAGACTAAATGTATCATTTTCTTTTTTAATTCAGAGCCAAGAGAACCGAATTGTGAACCGAACTTCTAGTGTGAACACCTTTAGTCTCGTTGATTGGTTTCTTCTGTTTCTTGAAGTTCCTCAAGCCTCACTTTTGTCTGTTTTGAATCTTCTGAGGCATGAAGACTCATAACAGAGGGCCAAATGTGTGCAGGATAGAGGAGTAAAGGAACTGAGCCCTTCTGTCCAGAGAAAGCATAACAGTACTTTGGTGGAATAGCTCAACATACACAAAAGAGCTACTGTTAGGGATTCATGTATGGCCCTTTTGCTCTGTTTTTATTCATCTGCAGTCGGAGATGACACCGTTATGAAATATATTAAGGGCTTCCATCCAGCAGTTTCGATTTCCCAGCTCTTGGGGAATTGAGTACTTAAAGCCAACTTTGTTCTGGGAAGAGGTAGTTCAGCCCTCAGACTCGAGTTGTTTCAGCTGTCTGCTTGTTTTAGCAGATCATCTCTTGGTCATCTTGTCTTCATGCTGTGGAGAGCAGATGTCAGTGGGAGCTTCCTATTCAAGGATGCGAAGCAGATTGATACGTATTCGCATTGAGTAGTTTTGAGATGTATTGGCATGTAGTTTACAGTAAGTGTCCTGTCTAAGTGTCCATAACTTAACACTTTTTTTACCAGTGTTATGCACTTATCTTCCAAGTAAGGCTGTCACGATTAAGTATTCACCTTGTAATATTTGAGACAACTGTGATTATTGTTCACTTTAAATTATTAGTGGGAATTTATGCAAATATGAGGATATGATGACATTTTTTTTCTTACACATTTAATTTTATATAAAATATTGGTATATTTAATTTTTTTAATCATATTGATAAAATGTATAATAAATCATTTCAAAATATAATGTTTGTGATAATCAGTGTATATATATATATATATATATATATATATATATATATAATTCCAAGTAAAATCTGAATGAATACAATTTTTGCGGGCAAAACGGTCCATTGTCTTTTGTGTAAAGCACAGCTCACCCAAGTCAATTTCAAACCGAGCAACTTTCTGTTTGTCAGCGTGTCGAAATCCACACAACCAACTTGAACCAGTTGCGAAATCTCTATAGAGAAATCGTGCGCCTTCACGTGAAAAACAGTATTGAAATGACTGAATTTTGTATAAATTCACTGAATAAAGTAAATGTGCCTGCAACTGTAACAGACAATCATGTATTGAGAATAATTCTATGGCAATTAACTGCGTGCCAAATGCCAAAAAATGTGATTTTGCAGAGAATCTGATATTAAAAACCAGGGCCCCATTGTACTCCCAGCCCGACGTGTGAGGCCTGAATTCTGCTTCTCTTCCAGGCCAAGTCAACAGCCGTAATCCTCAGCCTGTTAATACCTTGAAGCGGAGACTTGAGCAAATGGGCATTTTTTTTAAACACAAACAGGCTTTTGTTTAAGAGTGGCTCGTTTGTCTGGCGTGTGTTCCAACAGCTCTGCTATCTGCGCTGACCGTTCCCTCGGCGTGGATCTGTTGAAGCAGCAGTTTGTGTTCGCACCTGATTTATCAGTGTGAGGCGAGATAAGAGCGCTCCATCACTCTGCTGCTTAATCCCTTTCAGTGGCAGTGGATGAGGAATTATCCCGGACCCGCAGAGGTGTCGTCTAATCGCCTCTGTGGGAACAACTGCTGCCCCGTTCGGGAAACAAGGAAGCATTGTGGCTCCTGTCTATTCCACCAGTTGTGCCCATTGTGATGGACAGTCAGAGTCGGAAGGACTTAACTGGAAGAAGATACGGCGATTGAACCGCAACAGATCAGGAACAGCGGGAACAGAGGGAGGTTCTGTAACGAAGCACCTCGACACATGACCCAATGAGCGGTTATGTGCTTAACCATAAAAAAATGCAGCGAGATATACAATACAATCACCGACTTTGTTTCCCTGTTGTACATCGAAGTTAAACTCAACTTTTATAGTTTTTTTCTGGTGTAATATACTTCCACTTTTTTTATTGCATGTAGGCCTGTCACGGTTATTAAATATTACTATTATTTAATGTAACTGTAATTGTAATTGTAATTGTAATGTAATTGTTGTGCACTTTTAACTCTAGTCACATTTTGCACTTCCAAATAAGGAATTTCAATGAATATTACAATATCACAATATATTGTAGTATTTTACAATATTATAATGAATCATTTTAATGTGCAGTATTTCAGATAATCACAATTATTATGCACTTTAAAGTCACATTTTACCATCACAATAATGAGTTTAAGTTATATATATTTGATATCATAAACTAACAATGAACAATACTTTTACATCATGTTTGAATCTTAATTATTTTTACGGCATTTATTAATCTATGATAATTTTGACACGCTTCAAGTTGTGTAAATTAACGTTTGCAATATGAACAATATAAATGAACAATAGTATTAAACAATGTCGCACAAGCAAGAGTTCTGTTGTTCTGAATACATGAATGAATCAGTGTTTTTAAACGAATCGTTTGAGTGAATGATCCACTGCCTTATAAACAGTCACTTCTTTCATTCATGAATGAATCAGTGTTTTTGAACAAATCGTCATTTGATTTGTTAATCAGTTAATTTGAGTGAATGACTCACTGACTTGTTCATAAAATCAATTGATTCATTGATACATTAGTCAGCGTTTTGAATGAAAACATAATACATTGAAATTTATGCATATATATATGTATATTTCAAATATTATAATTTATTATTTTATTACAAAATGTATTTGTTTATTTAAAACCATTCAACATTGTTCGCGAAAAGCCCATAGTGCTGCATCGTTCTTGGTCAGCATTAAGCCAAACAGACTCTTCTGCTAGATATTCCTCTCTTATGTTCTGCAATGCTCTCATGCACTGTCTGGAGACGTGTTTGCGGACCAAAGTGAGATGGATTAGACCCGTGGGGAAATATTTCAGCTGAAACTGTGTGTGTGTGTGTGTGTGTGTTAATGTTAACGCGAGTGTAGCTCCCTAAACCGTGGCCGGTTTCCCGAGCCTGACTCGAACCCCTCTGGGAGGGAAGGATCCATCATGCAATGCTACAATCTCTCCACACTGCTGACGGCACCTCTCTGTGATTGGCCCACAAACATTGTTATGTTTCCTCTGTGTATAGGCCAAAGTCAAAAAATCAACTGCAAGCTAGCTTATTCATTGTTAGCCCTGACACGTGCCGATGGAAACTTCTGTATACAGTGCCAGATACTTAGTTAAAATTCAACAATGGATATTTCCAGTGGATCAAGATCACTGGGTATTGTCACATTGCAATAAATATGAATCATTTTTGTCAATATTAGTTATTGCATTTGGTTTCACTTTGCCAACAAAAAGATCTATTTGTCCAAGTTTAAAGATAAAATAATAAAAAAATGGCATGATCCTCTTATAAATAAATTCCTCCATCATATATTCAAGTCAAGAATCCCACTCAATACATTTAATCACATACACCATTTGTAACTGCACCTCAAACACAATTTGAACATCCAAACAGTGCTATGGATTAACAACAGGTAAGCGACATAAAAATCTAAATATATGATACTAGCTTGAGAAACCTTGAGGCACATTACGGCACACTTAGCTCATAATTACGCTCCCGAGATAAAGGCATCTGCCTGCCGTCTGGAACATTAGATGATGTGCTGCAATTTTGATTAATTTAAGAGCTCACGGTGCTTTCAGACCTCTGTGATTACTGACACATTTGAGATAAATGTAACTCTGACAGAGTAACCTTCACCTCTAATTTCATTGTGTTTGTCTCTGGTCCCATCTTAAGAGTGCTTCGAGTCCATGTCCGGGTTCCATTAGCGAACTGAGGGATGTTCAGATGGTCTATTTGTCTGAGGATCACCTAGCAACTCTAGTGTGTGTCAGTGTGCATTTGATGACCACACAGCTCACTATGCAACACATACAACAGTTTGATTTTTGGTATGAAACAAATTGTCTTTTATTATATTGGTTGTATTATTTTATTTTTCAAATGACGGCATGAAACACAATGTGAATTGTTTGTGCAAATTTAAAACTGGTGCACTAGGTACGGTGTTATGAATTAACAATGAACAATGAATTTTTTTAAAACATTTATTAATCTAGGTTAAGGATAATTGTATTTTATATTCATTCAAATATATTTTGTTCTCATTACATTTATAAAATATACAAAAGTTAGTTCCGAACCTCACATTTTTATGGGCTGAGTGACTCTTTACGAACGAATCAATAAGTAATCGATCCATTCAAAACACTGACTAATTTATTAATGAATCAAGTGATTCTCTTAATGAGTGAGTCAGTGAATCATTCACATGAATTAATTCATTAATAAATCAAGTGATGATTTGTTCGAAAAGATTATGGTTGTTGTAGCGCTGTGCTGGAATTTATTTTCAAGAAAGTACCGTGTTTACTAAACTGGTTATATCTCTTAAGCATAGTGAATGTTTTATGAGCAGAAGGATAACCATATTCATCCGCACAGTCACACAGAGCCGAAGCACAACCAAAACAATGTTCTTCTGCAAAATGCATGCAGTTTTGGATTTTAATTGCTAGAGGCCCAAAGGTTATGTAGTGTACCTGTAATAAATTCAGTGAAAGTAACCAAGATTAAAACATGATGTAAAGGTATTGTTCATTGTTAGGTTATGATACCAAATGCATTTAGCCTCAGTATTGAAGATAAAAAAAAATATCAGAAAGAATTATTGTGGTAAAGGATACAGAAATGAGACGATTTGCTCCGCAATTTTTTCTCACAGACATGTTTGACACAGGCTCAATTGATATCACAAAGTATGTCTCTAAAACAATCATTTAACCCGGCTATTGTTCTCCGAACAGGGCATTATGTTGAGGTCTCGCACAATAAGTAGATTGTGTGTTTGAATACGATTTAAATGGGGCATTAAAAGGCATTGAGATTCGAACTCTCTTGTTTTTTGTGTGGTCCCGCAGCTTTCAGTGAGCCACTTCCCAAGCCAAGTGTTATCCATCAGCTAGAGAGTTTGCGTCTCTCAATCTTCTCGTTTCTTACTCCCTGACCCCTCACCTCAACACCTTTGACCCCTCCCATCTCTGTTTATAAACTATATACAATCTGACAAGCCTAAAAGGGGTGTGCTTCTCACTTTTATACTGTTTGCAGCACTTTGACAGGGGAGTGTGAGAGACACTGAAGGATTTAGGGTAATTGTCCCCCCATTCACATGGGACTCCCTAATTTAGTCTTGGGCGACCTTTGACACGGCAGCTAAGTCTGTTTTCTGTCCTTTGGCTTGACTGAAATGGGGCTGAGGAGGATATGGAGTTCATATTTATTTATGTAGCGTGTCCGCAGGTTCGTGTGTGTCCCAGACATGGATTATCGATCGGGAGGATCGGTGGAATTCTTTTCATGGGAGGGTGTAGAAGAATGTGTCACGGGGTGATGTTATTTAGGGGTGTTAAGTAGTACTTGTGTGTGTGTGGGAGATGTCCAGCCCGATTAGCATTCACTTATCCTGCTGGTCTTTGTATATGTTGAAGGAATTTTGTACAAATTCTCAGGCAATGTTTGTTGCATAGTGCGCAGTGGTCTTAATTGCCATGCGATGTAATTAACGTTTGAGCCAATGACCTCAATTAAGAGTTCGTACATTCTACCTATCTCAAGGACTGGTGGATAGTTTCTCTTTTGGTTTCTCTTCGTTTCCCCAGGCAGCATTTTGGGCTCAAAGCAGGTCAGACGCTAGATGGATTAATCTGAAAGCCATGGCATTGTTAACCAAATTCGAATTAATCTGCGTTTTCTTTTGCTGAGTGAAAAAAAAAACAAAAAACTCCCCGACCACAAAGCAGCATGGGATACATCTACCTTTCAGTGTTGACTTTGATATTCTAGTTCTGGGTGGATGACGTGGCTCTTCTGTTTTGTTCTCAAAGAGACTAATATAAATGCATTTATTTATTTAAATCTGGTGATTACAATAATCCTCCTTAAATCCTATTTTAAGTCATTTAAATCCATAAATGTATTAAGTAATATTTTACCTCATATTTTGCCTACTGTTTTGGCTGCCTGTGGTAGCATTCCTTAACCGTAAACTACTTTTAATACAATTAATAATACACATATATTAAGCATAAATAAATGTTTACCTCAGGGAATAAATTTTCAGGATTCTGTTTTCTTAAAGGGGACCTATTATGCAAAATTCACGTTTATATTGTTTTTGAACATAATGATGTGTCCGCAGTGTGTACACAACCACCCTATTATGTTAAAAATCCATCCACTCCTTTTGTAATTTTAAATCGAAATCCTTGTCTCAAAAAAGGGGCATAATAGGTCTCCTTTAATTAAATGATTATTACATTTATTACATTTAAGATTATTAAATTTTCTTCAAAAATAACATTTTCTTCAAAAATATTTTCTTCTACCACCTTATGTGATAGCATAAAAATATATATTTTTTATATTTCTATAATAAAAAAAAATATTTTTGAAGGGCATAGTCTGATCTGATCTATGCATATTCGTTTTGATATGCAAAAAAAAAAAACCCAGATAGATATAGTTAGATAGGAATATCAGGATAGGATAGATATATAGGAATATTTTAATTCATTTATTGAGCATAATCAGTGTGAGATGGTGCATGTAAACATTCTCAGTTTGCATGTTTTGTATGCATGCCAGTTTATGTTTTGCTGTTCAAACTGGAGAATAAAAAAATAAAAAAAAATAATGTAAACCAGGGTTTCTTTTTTTTACTTTTTTATAATGAGTTGAATTTTGGACCATGACCGTTTTCAAAAGAGTCACTGTACAAAACCCATGTTTCTGATTGTGCTAGACATGTTTCAATCTCAGCAGTCTTTTGTGGTCTCCAGCGATAGCTTGTCATGTTCTTTGTCTAATAATGAATGTGGACATGTGTGTGTTTGATTCTCGACAATGCTTGACAATTTAGGTGAGGCAGAACCCTCTAGAAAACAAACACACACACAAGCTGACAGGGAAGGTATTCGGAAGTAATTTCCAGCAGAACTAGGATGAGAAGCCCTGCTGATGAGGCCTGTTGGTATTGTTCTCCAGCAGCCATTCATTTCTAATCATCCACATGCAGTTGTGTCTCATCTCGCTTTGTTTCCACGTCCTGTTGCTTTAAGCACCTTGTTTCACGCTGTTTTGATTCAGACTCTTTTATTGTGACGTTTGCCTGTACAATGGCCTTGGGAAAGCAAGACGAAACGAAGAAAAGATGTAAGTGAAAAAAAATGCTTTGAGAACAAACAGTTCGAGACAAGAGGAAGGCCGTACAGGCTGCGTTTAATTGATTTGCATTGCTTTAGTCTGAGTTGAAACTAGGATGTTTGCTTAAAGTTATTTTTGCCCCGTTTGTCCCTTCTATCATTGCACGGCTGAAACTAATACCGCCAGCCCACACACAGTTCTCAAAACAGCTCTGTGGCATCCTTCATTAACGTAAACAGCGAGTAGACAGTTGATATTTCCAGCAAATGGCCGCCCATCCTGCCACCGTGCTCAATCTCACACTCTTTCTTTGCTGCCAGACCCTTTCTATCTCTTCCTGTCTGTTTCCCCTGCCAGGTTTTACACATCTGTCCCTGAGATGAGGGGCTGTTGACTCGCTCAAGTAACAGATTTATGTCGTGTTTAAGTTTGGCAGAGTTGACACTGCTCGTTTTGACAGAAGCCAGCAGTGAGCTGTGAAAGCAGTTTACACATGGCACTCAGCTTTCTGACGGCCTTTTCTGCCCAACATCACGTGAAATTCCTTTGGAGTGTTTTTGTCTCTTATTTTATTTATTTTTAGATTTAAATTTCCAAAAAGGGAAAAACAGGCCAGGCCGAATATCATCTCAAGCATTGCAGCTGAAGGAAACAATCTATTATTTATCGGCTTTAATACATCAGGCAAATTTTCTTACTGGTCCAATAACGACATGGTCCAATATGGTGGCCGATAGGCCTATATCATGCATCTCTAATATATATATATAGTATATACAGTATATATGTTGAAACACGCCAAAGGATCTCTTTAGCTCCTCCCATTCCCATGACGCACTGCGAATAACATAATCGAGTCGGCCTCCCTACACTCTTAAAATAAATATTTGAATATATATTTGCAATAAACTAAAAATATGTTGTTTTTATATAGCCTATAATCAACATTTTTAAATGAGTAGTTTTATATTTCTCTCTCATTCTCATATGCTGTTTGCAATGCTTCATGGGATTGTAGTTCTATTACACAGTGTTGTAACTGCTTTTATGTCCGGTTTTATAAAAACAATTTTTGCGTCAAACCAAAGTCGGTAGTGTCGTAGCTGACTGGCTTGGTTCATGTCTTATAACAAAGTCACAAAGACTTTTTTTAAATCCCTATAGGAGACATTAATAAAACAAAAAATACTTCCTGAAATAGCGGCGCTGAAAAAGTGGACTGTCACTGTTGCACTATATTTACTTTTAGATGCATGTTCCAACACTGCCAAACAGTAGTGTCCTATTGGCAGGATTGTTATGCTAAAAGTCGAACATCCCCATGCAGTTTCTCCTCCAAATCCCTTCTCTCCCCTCGTGCTGGCGTTAGCATCCACACCTGCCAAATGCTTCTCGTGGTCCAGGTGCACCTCCTTCATCATGCCAAGATTTAGAAGACTTCACATGGCATTGGACTAGACCACTAATGGTTTAACGACCGGGCTATTAATAAAAGCCTGTTTACAAATGGCTGAACTCAACCGGGACAGTTATGTGGGACACTGGAGAATTCCTATAGAAATCCGTGCTGAAAGGTAGGCGCGGTGATGGATTGCATTGATAGATATTTGGTGCGCCTGCACGTCCCGGGACCTCTTGGCCCGTATTTACCTATATAGAATATAACCTCCTTTTAAGAGTGACCCTGTCACCATATGTGCCCACAAGGACTCCTTCCAAAGCCGTTTAACAGTGACTGATGTCCCCAGCCAAATCCATGCAGTGCACATGTACAGTTTTCTGATATGTTAAGCATTTGATTTAGCAGTTTGTCATCCCTAGTGACATTGACGCTTGAGAAGCATGCTGATTTCTTCTCTGCCGTTACAAATTTCAGCATACTTATTTCCTAACGCAACATGGGAAGTCAAACAAACTACCTGAGCCAATCCGGGAGGAAGACGCGGGGAATCATTCAAAGGGTGAAATGAGAATCCCGGTGACTGTGATTTACTGCTACTGCTATTTTCATCTCATTTATGATTAGTTCCCAGAGTTTCTATGAACAAATCCGCCACGTCTACACTTGTAAATTATTTTATTTTGTTGTTGTTGTGCATGTGACCTAGTTGGTCCATTTACGAGTGATAATTTCAGCCCGTTTGTTACCTGGGGGATCCAGTAGCCTCCTGTGGGGTTCAGGAGACATGGAGTCATGGCCCAGATCCTGGTCTTTAAGACCCAGCGAGAGAAATATGGCATCTGTCATTAGTGTTTCTAGCTAAGGACACAAAACAGCCGCTGAGGAGCTCTGACAGACACAGAACAGCTGTGAATGTCATCACAACAGTGCTTGTGTCTGTCCGTGTGTGTGTGTGTTTGAATCTGTTCTCAGTATTGGCTATGCTGGTACACTGGGGCCCCCTTGTCTTGTTAGAGGGCTGTTGAAGGGTGTTATGTCAAATAAAAGGCAGTACACACAAGTGGCCACAGTGCTGGCTAGCTGAACTACACCAGGAAGATACAACCTGGTTGTGTGGAACTATAAAAGTGCCGTTTAATGGTCTGATTGTTTGAAGACATGTTATATTGTATTCAACTGCGGTAACTTGGTATCAGTCACTACTGAATCAACAAAAGCAATAAAAAGTGACAGAATGTGTCTGAAGGAGATCTGTGAGAGGAAACTGTGGTTATCATGGTAAACTTTTTATGGGGAAGAATTCTTTGTGCATGTTTTTGTTGGAGATTAGACCAGGATATACTGATTTATTGCAGCTCTGATATAGTTATTTATACACTGTTGTAAAAATGTTTTTGTAAGAAGTAGAAGTAGGAAGAGCTCACCAAGGCTGCATTTATTTGATTAAAAATACAGTAAAAACAATAATATTGTGAAATAATATAATTTAAATAACTGTTTTGTAATATAATATATTGCACATTTTAATTTACTATATTGCAAAATGTTTATCCCTGTCATGCAAAGCTGAATTTTCAGCATCATTACTTCAGTGTCACATAATCCTTCAGATATCATTCTAATATGATGATTTGATGCTCAAGAAACATTTCTGATTATCATCAATGTTGAAAACACTGAATAGAAAGCTCAAACAGCATTTATTTGAAATACGAATAGTACTTTTTCTACATGCTACATATCGTAGACAGCAAAAAAGGGGAAGAAAATAGATATTTTTCTAAACTTTAAACTTTAAACGTGTCTTTTTAAACTTATTTTCCAGTTAAAATACCTAAAATCCTTAAAACACATGCCATTTATTTGCATAATATGTTAATAATTGTTTTCATAGAGTATATCTTGAATACAGGAGCATGTTGTCTTATTGCACTGCACAGATTTATTTTCAGTTTTTATCTTTTACACTTGAAACAAGCTAGGGGGAAAACATCATCCATTGCAGTAAAACAAAATAATAACAGCACAGCACACTAATGTATGTAGTGCCAATAGTAGTGAAGGATATGTAGGATATGCAGCATTTTACTTTAAAGGATCCTAGGCTAAAGATCTTCCAGAAGTCAAGTCAGAAAACACGGAATGTTGTCATGTTGCCCTTCCTCTTGGGAAATGTTTCAGGATAGAGTGCCAAGATTAATTTTTTTGTGCCTTTCTGTTTTTTTGACATGGAGCCACAGGCATTTAGCAGTCCAAATCAGGCCGAATCCCCATGCGACGTTTGGCATCTCTTCTGTTAAAGAACTCTAAAGAAAAACAAGCAGAAATTTACAGAGCAGCGACAACTGTGAAATCACGGGAGATGCGGCTGAACTGGTGGATCGGCAGTCGCCTGCTCTCAGAAATCCCTCGAACGTTTGTTTCCCATCCGTTCTTTGAGCTTGCATAAGACCCGAGTCCTGTCATCCTCCCTTCCCTGTCTCTAAATCACACCTCCCACAATCCCGATCTCTCCTCTAGCCTTTATTGAATGCTGTTCCTACTCTTTTTTCCCCCTCCCCATCCTCCCCTTAAAATTCCTAAGCCCTTGACTTCCAGCAGGCCCCTTTGGCTCCAGCTGTGTTTTGCTGATTTCTAATTGATGACTATGGGCCTCTTGTTTTGTGCTGTCATCGGCCGGGACTCTTTTTTAGAAGAAGTCCTCTCAGCACTGAAGTGTTTTTGCTCCGGGTCTCCCCGCCTCCAGTTCCCGGACCACAATGCCCCTGCCATTACCCCTTCGCCACGCATGTCACCCCTCTGCTAGCTTTATTTAAGATCCGCTGCCCTCCTCTAAGTCCCCTAACCAGCGGAGGACAAGTGTATAAAGAGCAGAGAGGGTATTCATCCCACCTCTCAAGAAGATTGAACGAGAAAAAGAGGGGAGAAGAAAAGTGGGATTTCAGAAGACAATCACTCTCAGGTTGGCTGACATTTCTGACTTTTTTTAGCCCAAGCGAGATGTATAAACCGCTGCTAGTTCATCAGGGCTTTGTGTTTGCGCTCGCACGGTCGCTGGAACGGTGCCAGTCAGAGCGCAACAAGGTTCCCTCTGTTCGTCGGTGTCCTCCACCGCTGGACGACTGCCCCGGACACATTTACAAACAGCTAAATACAGCTGGATAACGCTCTTCTAATGTCCCAAACGATAAAAAGTGCCCTGGGTTTAGCTCGATTCTTGCCATGTCTTGGCTCCACTTGGGCCTAGAGCTGCCATTACTTCACAGGTGCTGTTTAGGACTGAATGATTAGCTCTGGAAATCGAGGGCCACTTCAGTGTTTTTGGCCCTTGGAGATGTGAACACACTACACTGTTCCTCTGTGATAAGTCCAAGACTGAGGCGTTCATGAGCTCTGTTGTTTGCCGTGAGGTCACTAGAGCTTTTGGACACGTTCATCACATTTTCCAATTATTTGTTAATATACGAGACTTACTGAGACGGTTCACTGATATTTCACAAAAAAAAATATTTTTATTGGCATTCACCAAAGTAAGCATTACTATTATGTATTGCTCAAACCCTGAGGATTCAACTTTGGCATGTATCTCTAAGCCGTTTGCACTACGGATATGAATAATACCTCAAATCATGTGGCGTGTTGGGGAGAGGTATGCTGTTTCTATTTTGAGTGATCTGACTTGTGATTTCCGTTTGCCAGACCATGTAACATGCAAAACAGTCCCACAGACTTGCATTGATAGAGGAATCCGAGCCATATTCAGAGACCAGAACATTATAAAATAAATGTTATTGTAATTTTTTGTACCTTTTTATGTATTTATTTGTTTAAACATAGTGGGTTTCATTTATTAAAAAACTGCGTATGGCAAGTGATTTTATTTCGGATTAGTGAGGGAGTGTGTGCCTTGATTGAATTGAGAATTCATTTAAAATTTCTACTCAGTTGCTCAGTTTGAATTGAATTTGAAATTCATACAATAAATGGCGTTTTGACGCTCTTAAATGTGAAGTGACAGATCGCTGCAGCGCCTCAGTTCTGTAATACAAGTTATAGCATGAAAAAACATGCATCAGAAGGTATGTCGAAAGATAAAGTACAACTTACCGAAATGTTTAAACCGGGGAAAGACGTCAACAAAACAGCTTGTGAACAATGTCACTTAACTTTGCATTTACCTCTGGAAAGTTATCCAGTGTTCACATTTCATTAGTTAGCAATAAAAACACTAGAGTGGAGCTTATTTACTGTTAATTTATTAATTTGCCATGAAGACAAGCGTTTATGCAAATGACCTTGTGTGCAACTGAGTTGTATACAAACATTTTGGTTTAAATATGAGTGTAATTATTATATCTGAAAAGAAATTGCTGTTGAATATAATAGTTTGGGCTCTGTTGTTAATTTGAACCTTAAATATTTATTTTTTCTCCCTTAATAAAAAGAAACTCTGTATTGGTATCATTCTGAATTATCGGATATCTGAGAAATTTAGAATCGGTGCATATACACAGTTGGTTATAATTTTTTTTTTTTTTGTGAATTTATTAATTTATGTGTGCAAGCAAAGTTAGTGAATCAGACCCCATACGGCCAATAAGTCACTCATCTGGTAGGTCTTGGAAACTCCAACCACAGCTGAAAAAAAAAACGTGTCTTCGGAACTCTCTAATGACTATAATCATTCCCTCATTGGAGGATATTCATAGTTCTATTAACATTGCATTCGTTTGAGCGTCGAGCTCACATGCCACAACCCAGCGGCTTTCTCTTTATTAGAGCGCCGGCTGACGCTTTCTTTTATCTTCCTCAGGAGTTGGCCCCTCTGTTTACATGCCCTGTGTTCTTTTAATCTATTTTGTCCTTTGTTTGTGTCAGACCTGAGGAGGCAGCGAGTGAGATACGGAGGGAGTGGCTTGTTCTCTCGCGGTCCCCGCTGTTCCACTGTCCTGCGTCTGAAGCTTACAACTGGCAGAGCTCATTATGGACTGATTCAAGGTCTGCCAGCTCAAACCCAGGGGGCCTGAAACAGCACGGTGTGTGCAGCGCATACCCAGCAATCTTCATTACATGCAGGGATCTAACACCTGCAGAACCTCTGTTGTGTACATGCACACAAAAAGCCAAGGCCAGAAAAATGGCCGTAGTTAAGCATGGCTCATCAGAGGCCCTCGCTGTGCGCCCAGTTTGCCGGCTCTACCTTCCCGCTGTAATGTTTTCCATAAAAAAGCGAGCAGGAGGAGGGGGCGATATGTGCCGGTGCTTAGGGTCCCACAGCAATGCATGAGGTCTAATCCCCTCATTAAGGACGGTCGGTGCACAGGCCCAGATGGTGGGCTGGCAGAGTGACAGCAATGCGCACGGACACATACATGCGGCATCCGTCATGGATGCGGTTTACAGGTATCTCCTGCGTGTTGTCATGCTGGACGTTTCCGGATAATAACATCTGTGGTGATGTACGGCTATCCCATTTCGGGATGCTATCCCTCAAGCAGGTGCTGTCAAATAAAGAAATGTCATTTTGAAAAATAGACATGCCGCCCCACAATCACTGAAATTCGCTGACAAGGCTTTCGATGCGTTTAATTCCACTTTCGCCACCCGTCTTTTGTTTCTCGCCGCCTATCATTCCTTAACACACCGATACCTTTTACAAGTCACTGATGGACAGTATTAGTAGCTCGCTCCTCTAGCTTATAGGATTATAAAGACAGGAAAGTGGTCTTGTAAAAGTGATTCATTGACATGGAAAGAAAGATAATCATGTAGCGGAGCGTCAGAGCTTTTACCAACGCTGTTATCGCTTCCTTTTCCTTCTAGAGGAAAGCAAAGGTCTCATCTGCATTTCCGTTGCATTTGATGTTGTTTAGCGGAGTATCGCGTCCTGTTTGGCATTTGTAGCGTTGTGTACAGATGGTTTTGGCTTCAAGTTTTTGGCCTCCACATTTGACCAGATATTTTAAGAAATATCGGTTATCAGAAAAGTTAAAGGCACACTATGGAAGATTTTTGGATCAAAATATCCAAAAACCACTAGAACAATGTTATATATTTTGTTGATTTCTGTACTTACATTATCTCAAATGTTTCTAAGAATGTTTAAATCCAGAGAAATAAGCCGTTTTAACCAGGACACGGACCGTGTCCGTGCGTCGTCTATCAATGACATCATACCCGCGTTACTCTCAATTTCCGGTTTTATTTTGTTTTGTAGAAACCATGGAAACACCAAATACGCTCTAATATATTATGTGTTTTATTAGACAGGTGAGCAACTGTTTGGAAGCATTCATCGACAGGAAACGAATCATTGTTATACAGCTCAACACAGTTTTTTCGTTTTCTTGATTTACCGCGAGTACCATATTTACTATGCCTAATATTGATCTAGCTCACTGCAGTGTGCAACAAGTGTCTCTTATAGTAGCCGCCGCCAAGCGAACACACAGAGTAGCACTATGACATCTTTCAACACACTCAAATGTATCTAATATGATAAAACAGCGCATCGTTTCGTAACATTAATAAATCTTTAATACATTACCCGTCATCGATGAATATGATTTCCGCCCGAGTCCCATCGTATTCTCCACCCGCTGTAGTGGTGGAGATGACAACTCCCATGATTCCGCGAAATAAAAGCGTCATCAAGCTTCGCCTTTGTTTTGAATAAACAACCTCTAGTGGCGAAACATTACATAGTTTGCCTTTAAACATAAATATTATGTATACCAGTTGTAGAAAAAAAACCTATGTCATTTATCACCACTTTTCCTCTGCAGCACAGCAACTGTTTATTCGCAAATTAATGGGGATAAAGTAACGTCTCATCTGCATTTCCTTTCTGTTTGATGTTGTTTAGCTCTGTATCGTTTGCCTGTTTGGCTGTCGTAGCTTTGTGTATGTTGCAAGCGGCAGATGGTTTTGGCTATGAGTTTTGCAGACCTGTTTATGGCCTCCACATCTGACCAGACTGAGCAACTCTGGTCACTTTGAGTCAGTTTTTTTTTTTTTTTGCGGACAGCTGCGTTCTGGATTTGGATTTAATGGCAGGCAGATGCTAAGTGATTCTTTGCTGGGTTATTGGCTGGTGGGTGAGGCGCGTATGTCTGTTTAGAAGCATCCTGAGAATAATTAAGGCTCGAAACATGTGCAATGTGGAGGTATTTCAAGGGAAAGGAACATGGCGTTATCCGGGGCGTATGTGTGGGTGGGTGGTTTGCGGACGCGGACTTGCCTTTGTAGATTGATTGCGCCCTCTTTACATGCAAAACACGTTACGCTTTATTCTTGAAAGTTCGCTGACGTGTGGTGATTTCCCCCCTCCCCGTTTGCCTTTTAAAGCCCGTCTTCGCTTAGTGTATCTCGTCACATGGCATTTTGATCTAAACACACGAGCAAATCAGGGCGAGAGAAACCAGGCGTCAAATTGAGTGAACGAATTTCGACTGCGGTCTGCCAAGCTGATCCAGTGTTATTAGTTGTCTGTCTCAGAGACGGGTAATGGGGGCTGACACTCTTTGAACGCAGAAGGCACGCCAGGGACCCCCGGGAACCGAAAGGGGAGCTCGGTGGATCTCATCAGGGCTAGGAAATGGTGTGGGGCTTTGTTAAAGATAGACTGGGAGTCTGTTTCTACTCCCTCTATTAAATTGAAGGTTTCAGCATGCCGGGCGAAAGAGAGAGAGGAGTCGATAACCTCTCGCTTCTGCCGTTTGATGGACAGTGCGAGAGCGAACGAGTGGGGGGAGTGGGGGTGAGAAAGAAGCATGCTCTGAATCCCAATTTCATTACACTGAGATAAAAAGAATATTAGATGAGAGATAGAAAAGATGAGATGGGGAGCGAAAGAGATGAACCCTTTTTGGATCGAATGAGAGCGAGACACGTTGGTACACTGGGCTGTAGTTCTCTATTTGAGAGGTTGGAGTACCCAGTGTGTTGTGTCTCTCAAGGGCCTTGCTGAGTGAGTTATGGGTCCGTTCTGTGTGTTTTGGCAAACGGAGACGGGGGGCCTGAATCCAAACAGAACGCACAACCTTGACCAGAGCTAAACCGAGAACCTTCAGAGGCGTGAGCCAAAACGTGGCAACACAGACTAAGCCCGCTAAATGGTAAAAATACCCAGCCTGCAAAGAAGCAGTGTGTTCAAAGATATTAAGACGTGTCCGCAGTATGGAATAAGAGGGCGTTACAGGCTCGCTATATGGATTTAAAGTAAACTTGAAATGAAAAACGGCTCCATTTACTTTCTTAATTAGACTATTTTTATTTGAAAGATATTCACAGTTTTGTACTTAATTATTATAAATTTTTGTTAAAAATGGGAAAATAGGCTTTTTTTGTCTTATTTTTTTTTATAATCGTAAGATTATTTGATTAAAATGTGGATTTTTACTTATTTTTTGTATTAATTTGTATTGTTTAGTTTGACAGTATTCACATTTTTGTACTTAGTAGTTTATCAGTTCCTTAAATATGGGATAATAATATTCATCATCATCTTTATTCTAATTTGTAACAGTTTGATCCGCCTATTTTTCTTTATCACTCCTCTCCTCCGACCTTCTAGTATGATACGTCCACTTTTCATGATCCAATTTAATTCCAGATGGATAAAATCAGGTCCTGTCTTAGCTGTTTTCTCGTGGAATATCCTGTTTCGCTCAATTACGTCACGTAAAATGGCATCTGCGACTGCCAGTGTCGGCTTTAATTACGCCAGCCAGTTGTGTGACAGTTTTACTTTAATTTCAAGGTGTTTGGGGATTTTCAGTGTGTGAAACACATTTATTATGCCAGTGTTTTTTGGCAGCCAGGCATAACACATTCCTACTCGATACCCACACAAATGAGAAGTCGTTCTCCATGCATATTTTCATTTTGAAAATGAAGACACAACACATTTCTTGTGGAATTGAACAGCGCAATTGTTATTATCTCACCTCGCCTCAAATCCGGAGACGGGGAGGTTTTGTTCGTTTGCGAGCAAATGCCAGCTTCCACAGTAAATCTGTGGAAACTGCACACCAGATTTTTGTTTTCTTTCTGCCGAGATCCCCCTAATAATTCAGCTCCGGGACTTTTATTTGTTTTGAATCCGCAAACATTTAGATTCGAGGCGAGATAGAAGCTGAAAGCATTGCCTGTTTCTCATATCTTTGGTAAATAATAATAATTCACAATTAATTGCCTGTTTATGTTGTGACATTTGCAGATACGGGACCACAGCATACTTGCCACTGTTATTTATTCAGTATGAAGTGGATTTATTAAGCAATATCATCTTGTTTATGATGAATTGTTTTGGGAAAATCAACGAATGCTGTCTTCAGAGTTTCCTTGTTGCTGACGTCTATTATTTATGATTTCAATAATCGTAGTTTGTCACGAAATAAACAAGCTCATTTATAATTTAGGATTTTCACCTTTGTTCATTTCCTTGCTGTTATCAGCTCTTTTGGAGTCTTTTATAAGAAAGTTGAATAAAGCTAAGTTGACAAGTTGGGAAAGACTTCTGATGTGTAAAGATGAACTCATTCTGTTTGTCATATATGGCCTCAGGGCTTCAGTCGGACCTAACGGTGTTCAGTCCAAAACAATGAGCCTTTACATGCACACATACATTCTGAATAAGGGTTCAACATGTTTAGGACCGCCAGAGTTTTGTAGTCTGGTTCATGCACAAATGACTATTACGAACAGGTTCTTCCAAATTAATCGTTCATATAGACTCCCCAACACTGACCGCCACTCACTCTTCTGATATCCCTCCATCTCTTTCTTTTCCATCATTCCCTTCAATAAAGGGGTGAAAGCGAGGTCATGGCGTGGAGCAAACGAAACGCTCATTGTTTGTGAACCATTCCGTTCAAGCAGGTCTCAGACGAGTTCTGTTTACCTTGATTACTGTGACTTCAATTACTCAGTCTGACGAAATCCTGCTCGCAGGTCAGCGGTTTTGGCCAGAACATTTGTTTTGAGTCTTTGGCTTAAAGAGGAATCGATAAGGTTCTTCGGACTAAAGGTTAAGCGTGCTAACAGCGGGTTGATGAATGGCGCTCTCTGCTAATAGCTGAGGAAATACCCTTTCAGCGCGTGTCAGGGCATGAGTGATTAGCCTACATCTAAGCTAGCGCAAAGATAAACCCGTTCGAACGGTCTCGCCCTCAACTTGACACTCTGACTGAAATAGAGGCTTTGGGATCGCGATATTGCGCCCCGTCCCCCCAGTCTCCTCTTCTGTTCGCTCTGGTTTTAGCCGTATCTCGTTTCTTTAGCGTCTGGGTGCCGCTGTCAGAAGATGCTATCAGTGCGCTCGACTCTCCGGGGAGTCCGTCTCTCCGAGAATGTTCTGATAATGAGCGGCTGTAGATTTCACATAGGGTTTCAGAGCTGGTCGGAGATGCATGCAAAGTCAACTGCATTGCATGTCCTTTTAGCAACGTCAAATACTAAGCTTTTTCCAGAATCGCAACATGACGTACATTTTTTTATCGATTGTGTTTCTGTGTGGTAAGCTCATGACAACAGAGCCACTTTTATTGTAATATCCATGTATTTATTGGAAAGTATAAACCACATGATGGGAGATTTAGCTTTATTTTGCTTTACATTTTCTCCATGCGAAAGCGAATATGGCAATATGGAATAATGGGTGTAACCTGAAGGGAAGTTTAGATTTGTTTGTCAATTTCTATTAGCATGTTTTACTACAGATTTAAATTGGACATTTTATAATATAGTTATAATATAGCTTTATAGCTCTAAATAGTTGTATAATACTGCTGTGTATATGTATATATATATATATATGTATATATATAAATATATAAATATATATATATATATATATATATATATATATATATATATATATATATATATATATATATATATATATATATATATATATATATACACATATAATTTAATAAAAAATAATATATTGTTTTATATCAGTCCAATTCATTTATTATGAATTTATTATCATTTATTATACATTTTAATAACAATATTAATAATAATTTAGAATTGTTATACTTTATATTTATTATGTAGCAATCCATTTCATTATTTAATAATCCTTTATTCATTCAAATATTATTTAAATTTTATTTTACAATATAAGCCATTTTTCTTGAATTACTAGGTAATATATATATATATATATTTCGTTATACTGCAACAACTCTTGTATTATTTATATACAACTGAAAGCCTTGCACCAGTGCACTTGATGGAGGACTGACGGAGACACCAAAACCAGGAGATTTGATGTAGATTCGTGTTAGGAATTTGCTGTTACTTTAACCCTGACTGCCAAACAAGTCAGTTTCTCCGTGTGTTTTCTCGAGCTGAAGGCCTGAGCTCAAACAATCACACTGGTGTGAATCAATGTGTGTTCGGGATGCTGAAGGGAGCGCGAGGAGGTGAAGTGGAGAAACGAGAGGGAGGCTCTGTCTCAAGTCAGCGCGCTCTGATTTTCGGCTGGTTTATTGATTTTTCAGGCCTCTCTTGTTCTCCATCACTCGCTCGCTCCTGCCCTCCCAGTCAGATTCAGATGAGTCTCGTCCCAGCGGAGCATCGGCGCGGCTTATTTTCCTCCCTCATCTCCTCATTCCTCAGCTATGCTCCGTATTCAAAACGCTGAGATTTCTCCTGGGGGCTTCGAACAAGGAATATACTGTTACAGGCGAGAAGAAGGAAGAAAAAGAGCGAGCCGGTGTTACTAGATACCAGTGAAATCAAATCTATTTGACTTGCCCCTGAGCAACATTCATTTTCCAAGTAGACGTAAAAAAAAAAAAACTGCTGGATTGACTACGTGGAATGTAGCGGGTATAAAATGTAGCGTTCTCTCTTCCTGCACTAGACACAACAGCAGGTCTGCGATAAGAGCTTCTGTTTGAAGAGTCAATCAGTAATCTCGTTCTTCTCCGTATGAGCAAAACATAGTGACATCATCCCAGAGGAGCCTTTTATTTAGCTTTCATAGCTCATAGAGATCTCATTTGAATAGTTCACCCAGTTTTCTTTTCTTTTTTTTTTGTACATTCCTAAAAATGAAGGTTCCTTATTGGAATCTTAGGTTCCCTTTAACATCCATGGAACCTTTCCATTACCTTTCCAAGGTTCTTTAGTGGAAAAAGGTTCTTTGGATTTTTACATTTCCTTCACACTAAGAAAAAAAACATGATTATTTTGGAAACTGTTTAATGAAAGGTTCTTTGGGGAACCTAAATTATTCTTCCCGTGCACCACTAAAAACCCCTCTACCTTGATAAGAAATATAAAAAAAAAAATCCTCTTGAAATGACTTTTGATTGCACCGATGAGTAAATGATGGCAGATTTTTATTTTTATTTGGTGAACCATCCCTCTAAGACTTAAGAAAAAGTATCAATTTGCTCTTCATTTATAACCTCATTGCTATGGAAGCTTGTTACCCGCCACAGAATAAAACATTTTAAAAGATAATTGTGACTTTTTAATCTCACAATTGCGAGTTTACATCTCGCACTTCTGACTTTATTTCTCAGAATTGCGAGATATAAAGTCAGAATTGCGAGGCATAAACTCACAATTGTGACTTTTTCCTGACTTTATAAACTCGCAATTGCGAGTTATACAGTCCAATTCTAAGGAAAAAAACGTTTTTTTTCTTTCTCAGAATTGCTAGTTTATATCACACAATTCCGACTTTAGAACACGCAATTGACAACTTTTTTATCTCCCAATTGCGTTATAAAGTCAGAATCACGGGATATAAACGCAATTCTGAGAGCAAAAATAATTTTTCTTTTTTTTTCAGAATTGCGAGTTTATATCTCACATTTCTGACTTTGACATGCAAATGCGACTTTATATCACGCAATTCTGACATTATAACACAATTGCGACTTTATATCACACAATTCTGAGATGTAAACTCGCAATTGTGAGATAAAAAGTCGCAATTACCTTTTTTCATTTTTTTATTCTGTGGCGGAAAAGAGCTTCTATACATTCTGCCTAGAACAAACAGTTCAGATATTAATGTGGTTTCTTTTATGATTTTTGTTTCCTATGGCAAATTGTGTCTTTATGATGTAATCTAGTGTAGTTTTGTTTCAGCCAGGAGCAAACGTCACTGAAAACTCTCAGTACTCCCTCATAAACCTCCTGATTATAGGAAGTAAGTTAACATCCCCCTCAGCACTTCAAAGAGTCCTTAGCGTGTGTGTGTGTGTGTGAACAAGCAGACAATAAGGGACAGTAAAACAAGGGCAGTCTCAGATAAATAATAGAGAGAGAGTGGACAGAGAGAGAGAGGATCATAAATGTGCATTTGTTTACTCTAGTATTGTGACAGATGAAAAGCTTTTCAACAGCGTTGGTTTGTGAATGTGTTTGTGCAGGTTGGGCTTTGCCAACATTGTGGTGGCCAAATGTTCCCACAGGAGTAGTAAAACCTGAAATCACCTACATTACAGAACAGACCAACAGTTCCCATGTGGAAAATGGCTGAATAAGCATATACTAAATAATGTCTTAATGAAATCTAACAACGCAGAACGGTTTGTGTGAAGTTTGGTGTAGGGAAAGGAAATATCCTTAACTCAGTATAAATACTGTGGAAGCCAATGGAAAGTCCCCATCACAGTTGTGTATGTGTGTATGTTAACTAGTGAAATTGTCTCCAATAGTAAGATAAACCTGGCAAAACTACCTTTTGGTAGTTTTCAAAAGAAAAAATATTCATGAACGAGGTAAATAATGTTTATTTGGTCACACTTTACAATATAGTTTTATACATTAGCATTAGCTATAAAACAATAATTTCACATAATTCTTTCATCAAAATAATACATTTTATTATTAAAAGTTGTATGCGTGAACAAACAATGAGCAGAAGTAAGTTATTGATACCATGTGTTATGCTACAGTATATACATTTATTGTAAAGTTTAGTTCTAAACTAAGAGAGAGAGATTGTCTGCATTTAGTTTAGCTAGACAAAACTATGTTTGTGGAAAGGAAGTAAAAGGGATCATACTGTCATGTGCTACACACACACGCACACACACACACACACACACACACACACACACACACACACACGCACGCACGCGCACTCGGCAGGACAGAGGTCTTTCTTAATTAGAGTGTGCCAGAGCAATTAAAGTCTCTGTGCTTGACTAGTCCGGTTTGACACATTCTCTCATTTCACCACACAAAGCCAGTCCACAGAGAGAACAAGCTAACATCCCACAATTCTCTGTTTCTGAAATAATGAACCCACTCTATCTTCAGATAGATCTATCACTTTAACTATCAGTCGTGCTAAAGTCCTTTCATGAGAGCACAGTGTGTGTGTGTGTTCATAGGATAGACTCTCTCAGTCCTGTAATCTTTCTCTCTCTCTGTAATCAGCAGTTTTCTGGGCGCTGCCTCCTTCTCCTGCTTCTTGTGCTCTAATGTCACATCTGTTCCTTCTTTTAACCACTATTACGCAGATTTTGATGATGGAGTGAAAAAACGAGAAGGATGAGCCAAACTTGTATACCTCATTCTTAGTGCCTTTCTATAAGCAGAACAAGCGGCACTAAAATATATATATATATATATCAAATATTAATTAATTTATATTAGATTTGTATATATATATATATATATATATATATATATATATATATATATATACATACACATACATACATACATACATACACACACACACACACACACACACACACACACACACACACACACACATATATGCACTGTATGTATATAACTTTTTAATCAGATGCGATCAGTCACAATTAATCGATTTGATATACGTATATATGTATATGTAAATTATATTTATTTCATAAGAATACAATTTTATTTCAGAGACTTTTTTGCCTCATGATAATCCATAATAGAAAATCCCTAGAGTTGTTTGAAATATTAGAGTTATTGTAGAGATGTTCTGAAAATAGAGATTTCTGAGATTGTAGAAATTCCGTGGACTTAATAGTGGCATGTATCCTCCTGACTATGGCGAAGCACTCTCTGAGTTTTCAGTTTTTCACTAATTGTTATATCATTAATAGACACCGTTCATTTAAAATAACCCCAAAGCTAATAATAGAAACACTTTGTCGGTTCCCCCGTCCGATCTGTGGAGCACATGGGATCTGAGAATCTTTTCACAAAGAGCGCATGGGGGAGGAAACTTATAAAATGCAATATGGAGACTAATTAGAAGCTCTCCGTGAAGACAAGCACATTTATCTAACAGCCGAGAGGGACTTCTGTGTCTGTGGGGGAAACGGGACGTCACATGGGAAGGGGAAAGGCCAGAACACCCTTGGTATTTGCGTATGTGTGAAGTTGGGAGCTCCGTTTGCATCCAACCGGAATAAAACCAATACATCTTCTATTTTTATGCGAAGTGTCCGCCCTACAAAGCCTCCCATGATTAAAGAAAAACAAAGAGAGATTCCCCTGTTACCCACAGTTCCTCCAGCCGTCTGACAGGAACAATTAATGTTTGACCTGAATTCCCTTTTCACGGAGAAATAGAAATATATTCAGGATTCTGAGCTGGGATCACAGGTCCTTCTTATTAGCTCTGATGGGCCTCGACAAGGAATTCCGCCACTGGAATACGGAATGAGGAGACGGCGTCTGCCTGAGTGAACACGGAATTCTGGGAGTGAAAATTCTAGGGTTTTGATTCTATTAGTGTTATTTTCTCTTCTCCTCTCATTGCTTTTCTTCCCGTGTGAACCTGGAATTCTGGATGGGAATTCAGTTCTGCTGAACTCTTTGTTTTTCCACTCACCTTTTAAAAAACAGAGGATTTGTTCAAATGGGGGCAAATATTCTAAGGGTTTAAGGAATGGGAAAAGTGGGAATGGGAAAAGAGGAATGACTGTGATTGTTTAGAAATATACTGAACTAGTGGTGTTAGAATTGTGTATGTCCATGTTAGAGTGTGTATGTGTGTCACATGTGATTTCTTAGATGGTTGAGCGGTAATGACCTGCCAGGACACACACACACACACACACACACTAGTCAATCCATCCACATGCCATTCCTAGTTGCATTCAGAGAAAAGTTGCCCAAGCATCCTGGCTTAATGATGTGAGTCCGTGTGTGTGTGTGTGTGTCATGCAGGAACAGGTCAGATCGAGATGTTTTTGGTGTCTTGGGTTAAATTGCTCCACTGATTGACGGCTCTCTCCCCCACCCAGGGGTCATTCCAGGTCCCCGTCCACTTAGCGTCTGAGTCTCTCTGCCCCGTTACCCTACAAACAAAACAGTGTGGAAGTCTTCGGCCCCTCGGAATTCAGATCACACTTGCTGTTATTGATGTGAGGGGTCTGTTTTGCGCACATGTGTGTGTTTTCGGGTCAGGGGTGACAGCTGTGGGCCGCTGTGTTTCAGGTGTCACACTAGGACCCTGGAGGTCAAGATGTCATGGCAGAAATGGTGACCGAAGTTATTGGACACACATGAGACTAGGGTCGTGATGAGGTGGAGGGATATATGTGGAGTTCAGCATCACCTTTAAGTGAACTTGTGTGTGTCTGTCCTTTATCCAGTTGTCTGAACAGTAGAGTGCATATGAGTGATCCAGATCATTTACAGCTGCCAGTGTATTTGCGTTTGACTGTCTTTCTTTACAGTAAACGAACTCCTACTAAAAACACAGGTGTCATTAATAATTCTCTTTTCCATCTCCTCATCTCTTGATCTTCTCTTTGCTCATTTTTATTTCCTTTTTGGAGGTTTGTTTTTTACAGACATGTCTGTCAGAGTGAGCTTTGAACAGGCAATTAAACAGAAAACAGACATACTCTATTTCTAAATAGGACGAGTATCTATCTATCTATCTATCTATCTATCTATCTATCTATCTATCTATCTGTCTATCTGTCTATCTGTCTGTCTGTCTGTCTGTCTGTCTGTCTGTCTGTCTGTCTGTCTGTCTGTCTGTCTGTCTGTCTGTCTGTCTCTCTGTCTGTCTGTCTGTCTACTAAGTTTTCAGTGTTTATTTATATGCAACACATTCTCATTCTGTTTATTAGATTTGGTTAAGTGGTTTATTATTCGTTCAGCACAGCAAGTTCTTTTGGTCCAGAAACAGGAATGTGGTAATGGATTTTAACAGTACTTCTCTGTTAGCACTGACTTCACCTTGACAGATTTGAGCTATGAGCTTCAAACATTGGACAAGGGGCCAGAGACGTGTGTGTGTGTGTGTGTGCGCGCGCCCATAAACCCGCTGTGTGATGGATGGGACAGGCCTGGGTGAGGGTGGGGGCACGGCGTGTGTTTGCTGTGTGTTTGGGTGTGGATTTGAGCGGAGACGGAACCTGCTGCTCTCCAACCCGTTGCTAATAAGGTCTGCGCTGCATGGCTTTATTCCGTCACTCTGCATGAGGGCTCTCTCCTTTTACTCGTTTTAATTAATACGATTCCATATTCCTTGCTTTATATATCTGTTTGTTTTTTTCAATGCTAACTTGTCAGCTCAATCTATCACATAGGTCATTGCTGTCTCCATCGGAGGAAACGGTTATGGGTGACTTATGGCTTTCCTGTGGCGAAAACGCACCATGCAGAGATGAAGCCAAAAAATCACGGCGTAACCTTTTAACCTCTTGCACTGTATCGCTTAGGTGTCAAAATCACTTTGATTTGATCAATTATCATAAGACCGGGTCAGTAGGGTCACCAGAACTAAGCCTGCAGTCATATGATGGGTAATCTGATGTATAACACGGTTTTATTATTGTGATTTACTAGAGATTCATTCATCATGGATGTGCAGATTCAGGGTTAAGCAAGAAGATATTTTTGGTTCAGTTCAGAACAGTCAGATATGTCTTCTGAAAAGACCATCTTACACTGTTATTGTGTGTTGCTCGATATCTAGCTGGTCGATAAGCACAGCTGTGTTTCACATCATCATAACTTAGCTATTGAAACTAGTTCAGCGCTACAAAAAAAAAAAGCTTTTTTGAATTATTGACATTTTTTATAATATAGTAAATTTCATTATATGTTTTGAATATTTGAGTGCTTGTAAGGTTGCAATGTTGACGTTGGCTATTAGTAGTTTGGTATTCTTGTTGGTTAATCGAAGTTAACTCTTTCCCAGACATTGAGGGAAATTTCCGTAATTTGTGAGAAAACACTTCCCTGCCTTTGACAAAAATTTCCGGCCACCCGTGTTTTCACTGTTATATGGTAGGGAGCGCTATTACACATCTTCTGGAAGAGTACAGAATCTCCAGATCAAAACACAGGCGAAAAAGAAGCAGAAACATGCAATATCATATGTAGTCTTTGACAAACACAATTTTCTCAGCTTTTTGCTCAAAATGTAGCTTTTTATTTATTTATTAAACTCACATTCAATTGTTGCTATAAAAAAAGAATGCGTGAAGCTAGAATTAAATGTTTTTTTTTTGTTTTTGTTTTAAAGCAGATGGTCTGCTCTTTCTTTTGACACATTGCATGTTCAGATATTCATACAACACCCTATTCCGGGGGCCATGAAACATTAGTGAAAAGGATCAAAAATGCTGGCGGTGGGTGATTATGGCAAATTATTATTTCATTTTTTTTAAATGCTGGCGGAGGGAGAGTTAAGAAGCTTGGTGTGGACAACCAGCACCAATCCTGGTGTTAAAACGTCTCAACTTGTCACCTTTCTTAGGTATCAAGGTATGTCTAGACCACAGTCAATAAGATGTTGAATAATCCTTTAAGATGTTTTGCTAAAATCGGTAGAGGAGACGGATGACAAACACACCCACCTGAGGTTTACACCAGCCTCCTGCAGTGTCGGATTTGGAAAAACCTTAAAAAAAACGTTCGTAAGAAAGAAAGAACTCCACAGTAATGGAAATGTGACAAGACTCAGAGATGCAACGTGGCAAAATATGTGCGCATCAAAGTGTGCCTTCCTCTGTTCTCTCCTGCCTTTGTCTTTCATCTGTTCCCTCTTTCCAGCAAGTGCCGCGGCGCATCTTTGCAGCAGATACGGATGATAATTAGCCGTGCAAACTTTAGGGGAACTCATGACGGATGTTTTGCTTTTAAATTTTTTTTTTTTTTTTTTTGACACGAGAGTGGTTGTTTCACACAGAACCAAATGCCATTGTTGGCTGACAAGCACAATGGATGAATCCGTAATCGTATTTCCTTTGAAACTCTCGCAGCGAAATGACTGAATTATGCTGTCAACACCTGTGTGCCAGAATTATGACAATCCTTCTTAATTTCCATGTTGTTTGATAGTTTGTTCATCTGTGTCAAGTCAACAAGTTTTTTTTCTTCTTCACGGCAGGAGACTCCTGGGTTCCTGGAGGGATTCGGTTTACGAGCACAGCAGGGAGCGAGACCGTATTTAAAAAAAAAAAGGGCCTTGTTAATCATTCTGATCTTGTTCACGTCCATGTAATGGCTTTTGCGTCATTCGGAAAGGCCTGGAACTGTTACCCATCTTGAGCTTTCAAATGTATATGTCCACCACTCGTTTTTATTCTTCATTTTTAGTCCTTTTATTTTTGAATCAATAATCGGGTGTACTCTGCTTGCCCTTTTCTTCTCTTGCACTCACAAAGCTCTGTAACGTAATTGAAGGAAACAGAAACACATAAATGGCTGGAGAGTGATTTTTTAGTTTTTTAGTTTTTTTTTTTAGATTCAGTGCACGTCGTACTGTTGAAGGAAAACTGCATCTCGTTTCTTCAGGCATGAACTACAGTATTGACAAATGTATCTATTAGATGCACAACAGTGATCTTGTCGATGGTTTAATTAGTGTTTGTTCGTAGATGTGAAATGACTTTAGATGAAGTGTACTGAGGTTTTCAAAACGTTTGACTTTTGTACAGTGTCCTTCTAACATGGAGTTACTATATGTTGCATAATAATTACTATGCAATTATTATTACTCAGTTCTTAAATGTACAGTATAATTACACTGTAACTCGGACACCTTACAATAAAGTGTAACCTCATTATTTTTAACGCTTAAACGTACAGTATGTAATTTTTGGCCACCAGGGGGCACTCGATCTAAATAATAACAAAAGACGTACTTTGATGACGGATGACGTCAGGAAATAGCGTGGGCTCACGGGAGTTGTTGTTGTTGTCAATGACAACCAGCCCTCTGAGGGAGAGAGAGAGGGAGAGCGCGCGCGCAAACCAGCGATACGATGTTCATTGGAACATGCGCGATCTGTCATTCCCCATATTCCTCACTCATTCTAACTAAGTATTTTGATAATCAAGTCTTTTCAAACAGAGAGATATATGAATTGTCAGACCCCTATTGAATCAATGGGTGCTTACCTGTTTATTAGAATGCAAGTGAGATCTGCATCTCTCTGTAGCCTATATTTAGCTTGTCACAAAGCTCTCTACATTTTTTAAATGCAACCCTACCCGTGTCAATTTTCTTCTCCTGTCCCAAACCCTTCTCGGGTCATATTTTTCACCCGTACGTTTGCTAGGGTGACCATATTTTGATTACCAAAAACCAGGACACTCGGCCAGCAGTTTTTTTTAAAACCAGGACATTTTCATCACTTTATTAAAACAGCCAGGACAGAATGTGAAAACAGGACATGTCAGGACTGTTGGTCACCCTAACGTCTGCGCTTTGAGCTGGCTCCAGCAGCAGAAAGTGCAGGCAAAGCGTAATCGTGGTTCATAACTTACAGGGCTGCCAACTCTCACGCATTCAGCGCGAGACTCACGCAATTGAGCCAATTCTCACGCTCTCACACCACACCCCCGATTTCTCACGCTGATGTGTCAACCCGGTCGGTCAAAGCCAGAAAGAGTTTATCTATAGATCTACCTGTTGAGCCACTCGTGATCGATTAGTTTACCGCAAATTAGCTAAAATATCCTGTAATCTAGAGCGAGCGTGCATACGAGACAGATGTCACTAATATTTGATATCTTGCGCGTGCTGCCAAACCCCCCTCAAGTTTGGTGCAGTTGCAAAATGATACTAGCTACTACTTTTTTTTCTACGCCGTTTTCTTTTCTTTGATTGGTGGTAGTCCGGTGTTCCCCTTTGTGTTTGGCGGTTCCGCCGGAAGTTAGAGAAAATAGAGGAGTCAAAGTTTATATGACGCCATAGACGGGCGACAAAACGGAAATAAAGAAACGGCCCGTGTCTTCGAATTAAACTATATATTTCTCCGGATTTGAAAGTTGGTGGAAACTGTCGGGATAATGTAAGTACATTATCTCATAGAAATATATAACATAGATACAGTTATCTTTGCTATTTTTAAAGCAGAAAAAATACATATTGTGCCTTTTAACGCATACCTCTGGTTTTTAGTGACCCGGGACGTCATTTACTACCCTTCTGTTTTTGAACTTAGACATCAACCTTATTAATATTCCTCAATCATAGTTTATAGGGTCGCTAACGACACGAGGTGTGTAACAGTGCAAGTATATATTTTTTTCTGCACAATGATTGGATCTTTGATGACTGAATAAGTGCAATTCACCTTTATTACTCAAGGTAGCAATGTCTGAAACACAATGATGAAGTGACGTTTCACTCATAGTTACCGCAGACAGAAAACAAAAGAATAGGAAGAATCATCAGCAAAAATTGAAATGGTTCAGTGATTTACTGCAGACCAAGTACTGAACGCAATCAAATATTAGTGTCACTGTCACTTGATGATGGATCTGGTGAAGAAGCTGTCAGTTATCAAAATATTGATGTTGAAGATGTTGAAAATGATAGTTTTGAGATCATGTCTGAGATGGCGAATATGAGTCAGATGCTGAATCTACTGGGAAATTAGCTCTGATGAGGACAGTGATGATTGTATAAAACATCTGCTCAAACTGAACCCTTCTAAGCTCCAAAATGTAATAAATATGGTTGATTTTTTTCTTCTGTAATTGTTACTCTAATATCAAGAGAGTTTTATATAGTATTGCGACAGGTAGAGATCTATCTGTGTTAGATATAGATCCGGGTCGCTAAAGACCCAAATAATAATGATTGGCAAAACTTTCATGCATTCAAGGGTTAATAATGTTAAAGACATTTAGGTAACACTTTATTTAAAGCCTTTATGTATAATGATACCATACAATGCATTACAAGGCATAATTAATGCCTAACATCATATATAAAGACTTTAAGTAAAGTGTTACCAACATGAGAGCCACCAGAACGTCTAGTGTAGCCTTTAAACCAGCATTTTAAAGACTGTCCAGTGTTGTGTTATTGTTGTTGGGATGCCTGAGATGTCTAACATTACTTTAGCATTACACATTTAACAGAATGAGGTACCTGAAAGTTGTTAGGCTACCAAAACATTTGCAATACCTATTTATAGCTTACCGGTTGTAACCTTTTAAGACGATAGTGCATTATCTGTAAGACTTGAAGAGTGATTACCGGGTTAAGCCAGGGTTTCTGAGGCGATTCATGCATCGCTTGCCAATATATAACAATAAGACCCCTCCTGACAGCTCTTAGTAAACTGTGTATGCAATATCTCATGCTGGTAATGAAACATTGATTAGACAAAGATCATTGATTCTGGCTCACAGAGACTCACCACAGCAGGAACACACGGATCTATGGCAGATGCCTTCAGCCAGACCGGCAGAAATGGAGAAGCCTGATGAAATGTCTTTTTCTCTCATTACAGTCCAAAAATGTCTCATTTTGGCTGCATTTGTCATTCCTACAGCTTATACAGGATATACTCCATCGTGAATCGTTCTGGTCTCAGTTCCAAAACATAGTACGCTGCCTACTTACCCCCAACAGGAAGCGTTTTAAAAGATAGGCAGCTTTATGATGTTTGGCTGCATCTGAAAGCTTAGTCAGCTGACTTGATGTCTCGCTGCCTTATCAGGCAATGACTTCGCATATTTCCGACAGACTTCAGAGGCAGCATAACGGTTTAAAGATCCACGACAAAGTAGAGAGCATTTTGGTGATATCTAAGTGAATATTTAATTACTAAAATAGTAGTTTCACACTAGAAATGACATCAAAAGCAGGAAAAGTAGGTCAGAAATACACAGAAACTGACCAAGGGGGTAATCCATCGACCGGAAGTTGAAGCCGGCCGGGTGCTGCCATCTTGTAGCAGAACTTCACTTGCGTTAGCGTTTCCATTGACTCCCCTTCATTTTGGCGTCACTTTGACAGCGAATAACTTTACATCTGAGGCGTTTAAAGACCCCATTTGTCCATTATTTATTTCTAAAGAAATGTTACCGGCCTCAGACCTAGGGGAATCTGGGCAGGTACAAAGCCACAGGCTGGATAGCACTGTGGGTTGGAAAGAAGTGGAGATACAGAAATTATGTCTTTCTCAAGCGCTGGATGTTTATTTCTGCTTCTTTGAGTCACATATCTCAATAGTACTATGAGATCATAGACCGTAACTTTAGCCATTACATGGACTATATAATATAGAAATTGTCTATAACTATACTGAATACAATAAACAAACCAACATGTAAAGCATTGGTATATATCAGATAAAATACAAAACCCATTAATAACATATTGTGAAATGGATACCAGTCTTACTGTATAATATATCAAATATACATCAACAAATGACACTATAGATTATATTATATTATGATTTAAACTGTTCACATGACTGTGTGATAATTAATCACCAGCACAACACATTGGTCTGCCGTTTGCGTGTGTCTAGGCACGCGCACTTTAAATGACGGCCGCGCAACCTCCATAGAACATTGAAAGGCGCTGGTTAACAAAATGTATACCGAACGAGCACCGGCAATACAAACAAAATGATACGAAGTCAGAGAGACTTAATAAGCATTACATCTTACTCTTTAAACATACCGATGTTCACTCAACACAACTGTTTACAGTCCGTACCAAAAAGACGAGAACGGAACCTTCACTGACGGTGACAGACAGTGACAGACTAACTTCAACTAGCTCGTTAGCTAAAGCTGCTAACAACAGTATAAACACAGCATAATACCATTTCTACACAGAACATGACAACATACATCACCTAGACAACCGTACTGGTGATATACTATTTCAATACTGTTTAACAGAGATTGGAAAGGTTTAAAAATATACCTGTGGGTTGGAAAGAAGTGGAGATACAGAAATTATGTCTTTCTCAAGCGCTGGATGTTTATTTCTGAGCGCTCTAGCTACCGTCTCCACGGCAACCCACCACGGCGAAGCAGCGCAACAGCGCCATCCACCGGCGCGAAGCGAAACACATGGAAATGCTATCTCCCATGCAACAAAAGCAAAAAAATAGGAGGAGGCAACTGTTTTTTTTAAACCAAACTAATATATGAGACCCTTTTCTCTACCCATTACAGAAACACGACAATGTATAAAGGGCTCCATTACCTTCTATGTCACATTATGGCCCCGTAGAAACAGTTTTTGTAAAAATAGGCTAACGATTGCGTCATAACCACTCGACTCTCTGTCGCGCTGTACAGAAGTTACCATACAGACAGGAGGAGAAGCTCTCAGGCAATCAGGGGGACGTCCCGTCAAGGGAGAAGCCCATAGATAATAGATAGTCCATAAAAGCTATACTATACAAATTAATAATTAATCAGAATACTTCTGCTCACTCACGCCAAAGAACTCTTTGCTCAAGTTCCCCGTCTCTGCAAGATTAACGTTGGCAATTTTCACGCTCAGCTACTAGAAGATTAACGTCTGTCAGACAGGTTGCTCACGTCATCAAGCTTAGTTTGAGTCGGTTTGAGTCTGCGCGTCAGGAACGGAAGTGCTCAAAAATTGCTAAGAATTGGCTTCAACTGTCTCAACTGAGTTCAATGAGATGGCTCTGTCCACTTCTTATACTGTCTATGAAACTGACCAACGACCGCAACTTTCAGACGCCATCTTTATTTTATTAGCTCAACTGTCATGGAATGGAAAGCATAGGTTTGTGGGATATCAAAGGCAGCGAAGGAAACATCTATGGTCCCTTCAAAAATCCATCAGATGAAGGTATATCACAAAGAAAATCATTATGGTGGAGAAAGCATGATAAATGTTATGGATCATTCTAAATATTCATATGGGCTTAATGCATTTGGCAAATGCCTTTGTCCAAAATAAAGGCTTTTCCGGCCGTCATCTCGGCCAGTCCTTCGGGAGTTTGCCACTGGCTCTTACGTAGATAGTGGTTAAACATCTTGCTCATTTAAATACTGAAAAGTATTGATTGATAAATTAAAATAAAAGGTTAAATATGGACTATTTTACCTGTGTGTTCTATGTACTCATGTTCTTTAAATGATCATGTTGAGTCACCTATACTGAAGTCACTTTGGTTATTTTTTTTTTGTAGCACAAAGTTCGTGCCTATGTAGTGCGTTCCATATCACTCACTTATAATGTTTCATTCTATTTAGGATGCTGCCTGTAAAGGAATGATGCATTAAGGTAACTTACTAGGAACAAAGCTTCTCTATTTTTCCTCTTCCACTGTCTTCGTTTTTTGATTTACTTCTCTAAACAGACGTGATAGAAATACAGTAGGCCTATGGCTTGAATTATGGCAGGGCGTTTTTTTCCCCCCAGAAATGTTTCATTTCATGACAAACGGCCCTTGGAAGTGTTCATTTTACAGTGCAGACAGGTCTGTGCTGGACTGATTTATAATCCCGTTCCTTACAATCGCTGTCTGATGGTTGTTCCTGATACGTACGGATGTCCTGGATTGTTGCATCTATCAGCAAATTATATTAAAAACAAAACGCATTTCCAGAGTGCTGCCTCATGCAAGTAGTACACTCTTGCTTTCTTTCAGCATTTCAATTTACTCTTGCTGTCAGCCTAAAAAGCCTCGTATTGGCACTAACTGGGCCTTATTTTTTTCCCCTCTTTGAAAACAGAGGAAGACATTAGGCCATTATATGGTCTGCAAGAGCAGCTTTGAGACTCGATCAGGCAGACGTGGTTTGTTGAGTGCTACCAGAGATCGCAACGAGCCAAGAAGAAGGCAGGGTGGAGGGGTTGAGCAAGGAATGAGGGAGAAGAGGGGAAAAAAGGACGACGGGAAGAAATAGAGCAGCACAGATGCATTATGTGTGCTTGCTGACACACTAAAGATGCGGTCTTCACAGCTGGTGCAGCCGCGCGTCACGGGAATGTGCCCCGCAGCCGGCTGTGGGGTAAGATGTGCCACATTTACTTAAGCTCTTCTCCAAGCAAGGAGAAATGAGGTACAACTAATGGTCCTTGTCATATATCAGGATGTGTGCCATTAACTGACAACACAAAATTATTTTTACTATTTCTATTGCTGTATGTCTATTCTTGTGCTTTCTTAAGTCTCGTGTCTCTCTCCATGTGTATGATAATGGTATGTTGATAAACGGTTATGTTGGATCATACCAAAGCAGTGTTGGATTAGTTTTTCATCTTTGTGTTCTCTTGCCAACACTCTTTCATGCTCTGTGACATGAAACATTGGTTTTCCGCCATACGGTCTGTTTAGTATGCGTTGCCGGTTTTTGATTGGTTGACCTGGAGCCATTAAAAGAAGAGGGCCGTGCTGATTGGCTTGGACTTTCCTAATCGACTATTAATTCCCAACATTGACATTCTGAAAATTGCTTCTCCTCGCGGTTCGCCGAAGAGCCCTCGTCCAATCGCACGACTCTTTCTTGACCGACTGTCAATAACGGCCCACTGCTGATCAAGCACCCAGAATCCTCCCAGGTCAAGGCGAGCGACCTCGTGACCTCATTCAACTTACCTACAAATAATGATACATTAAAGCACAAAGGAGCCTAATAACAGGACATGCGTTAAACGTCTGATCTGGCCGTTCATCGGAGGGCAGCCAAGGACACGCCCAGCCCACGGATTATTCACAAGAAGGGCTATTAAAGAAAGGTCGGAGGTCGCGGTGAGCGTGCGGAGGGGTGCAGGTGTTAATTGCATGGCATGGAAGAGCTCTTTGTGGTGCAGGGCAGCTGCTGGGTATAAACTTTGGCCTTCGGAGCAGGAGGCATGACTGTACATGACAGGTGGTGCTCAGTCCTCGTCCGCCAGACCCCATCTCGGGTTTTTTTGTTTTATTTTGATAAGCTATTTTGAATGGTATGATGACTTTTGGGGATTTTAAATAGACGTGATTTAAAAAGTCAGTGGTAATGAACTTCTTTGGCAAATTAATAGTTTTCTTGAGTTTATCTATCTATCTATCTATCTATCTATCTATCTATCTATCTATCTATCTATCTATCTATCTATCTATCTATCTATCTATCTATCTATCTATCTATCTATCTATCTATCTAAGTGATTATCTATCTATCTATCTATCTATCTATCTATCTATCTATCTATCTATCTATCTATCTATCTAAGTGATTATCTATCTATCTATCTATCTATCTATCTATCTATCTATCTATCTATCTATCTATCGTCTGTCTAAGTCTCTATCTATCTCTCTATCTATCTATCTATCTATCTATCTATCTATCTATCTATCTATCTATCTATCTATCTATCTATCTATCTATCTATCTAAGTGATTATCTATCTATCTATCGTTATATCTATCGTTATATCTATCTATCGTCTGTCTAAGTGATTATCTATCTATCTATCTATCTATCTATCTATCTATCTATCTATCTATCTATCTATCTATCTATCTATCTATCTATCTATCTTATCTATCTATCAATCTGTCTGTCTGTCTGTCTCTCTGTATATTTATTGTTAATAATAATGTTTTTATTGTTATGAAATTATTTTAAATATTATTTTATTAATAATTAAAACAAATAAAAATACATATGCGCATAAAACAGTTATTATAATAGCAATAATTGTATTATTGTTATTATTATTAGTAGTAGTTATATTACATATAAATATATAGTTGTATTATTATATTATTATTTATGATGTGTAATCATTGTTAATAGTGTATTATATTTAATTGATTAAAAACTAAATAAATAAATATTTTTTTACCTGAATAAAGTTGCTTAAATTTGGCATGCAGAAAAAGAAAAAATAAAAAAAAATAACAGCATGTCCCTCCAGCTTTACTGTCACAATAATGTTCATTATTTATTGAGCATTAGCTTTGTTTCTTGACAAAACCACAACAATGTCCAGCTAGATGGCACAGAAAACGGTCACGGCTGATTCCCTTACATTCCTAGATGTCAGATCGGGATGGATGTCACTATAATTTCCCACAATATTATTGTTTCTGAGGATTTCCGTTGTTTTCTGTGGAGGTTTTGTCTTTCGGCAGCAGTACGGTATGATCTGGTCTTTGGCTATTTCCTGGCCCAGAATGATCCCCAAGCCAACAATTTTGCGTCTCCTGAGAAGGGAAAGAGAAAGCAGTTTGCTTATAAACTCAGTCCGCATAGAACACATAGTCTCCATTTCTGCGGTGGTGGAAATCACAGACTCTGGCTGGAGGCAATGAATCGCAGAGCGCGTCTTCTGTTTGAAAACGTTACACGATACTGTTTGGAAGCAAAAGGCTTCAATTAGTCTCAATGTGAACACAATGTTTAGAATTCAATAGGCAATCTGTGAGTAATGACTCTTTATAAAGAGCAAAAAAAAAAAAGAAGAACAGAATAGAAATATAGATCTGGTGACGTGGCGTGTGTCTGGGAATTTGAAAAAGTGCATTTCCTCATTTCCTGGAAGGTTTGTTGTATGTCTTTGAGTAGGGATAATACAGTTGTGTGTGTGTGTGTGTGTGCGCGCGCGTTTACATGAGTGTGGGTGTGTGTCGTCCTTGATCTCTGAGTCACTGGAATCAAATGCACTTTGTAGGTCACAGACTTTTAGATAACTATTTGTCGAACAATTATCACACAAAGACTCTTTATACACGAGGGCAAGTCAAGACTCCCTGGAGTTATTTTTCTTTCTTTCTTTCTTTCTGCTCTACATTCAGCTTTCCCAATTAAAAAAAAAAGACAGTGGTTTTGAGTACCCTGCACCTGAGCTCTTTAAAAGCGCTGTCTCAGCAAAGCAATAACAGCAACAATTGACACTCCTAATTAGATTGATTAATACAGCATATTAGACATATTTGCGATTAGATTGAGAATTCTTATTTTGGAATAAGAAGTGTGTCCTGTGATTAGAGAAGAGAGACTGTTTTCACTATACCTTTAAAACATTTATATGTCAATTACTTAAGTTCTGATTGGTTAACCACCTTTTCCGGTGAAATTAGTCAGAAAGGCATGTTTGGAATGTAACATAAATGCCATATTCTCCTCTTTTGCTGCATTTTATTCCCCTGAAGACCACTTTTAGATTTTTTTTTTTTTTTTGCACTGAAAGAGTCGGAATTTAGAAAATGTCATGTGAAACTAATTTCTTTTTGACCTTTAGAACTAAATAGGCTTTTTTTTTTTTTTTTGATACTGTACCTTTAAGATCTCTATTTAAGCGATGACACCTTTGCATTCTAATCAGTAAGAAACACATTTTTCCATCATAAAAGATGGGTTGACAGTAATGCATTTACAATTTTCTTGGCTTGATTTTACAAACCAAAGTACAAATCAGAATTATTTTGCTGTTAAGATGCTATCGATGTAATTTAACTTGTATTTAACACGTCATATTTCTTCAAGGAGTAGAAGAGGGTCTTGGCCTTGGGAGCTTTAATCAATATCTTCAAATCATATCTTGTCATATTCATGTAAAAGCTCATACTAGAGCTGGAGATAATCACAGCAAACCTCAGACTCTCGATTGGGAATATGTTTAATGCGGGGATGACAGATGAAAAGCTGTAAAATGCATTTATATATTCCACCGAGGCTAGTTTTCACCTCTCAGATGTACTGGTTCATTGCACTAAATTACACTCCTCCGGCTGGCGCATTTGTTTGTTTGGGTTGACCTGCGAGATGTCTCTCCCTCCGCCACCATGCAATTAAAACCAACAAATTTAGCAGTGATTTTTTTTGTGTGTGTGTGTCTCTTTCCCACAACACTGCTTGGCGAGCGGCCGGCAGAACCAATCGAGGAATGCAACGCAGATATTATTCATTTTGATTTGCTTTTCAGGCATTTCATAGTTTGTTTGCATCCTCGGTTTCAGACAAAGAAAGACAAAGCTACACCCGTCCCCTGAGGGCAGAACATGCAGTTATTTCAGGAGCGGTCCGGATGGGAATTATTCTTTCTTTTTTATTTTTCCGAGGAGAATCAGCATATTTCGTCCATTCATCTTCTGCACTAAAAAGCGAACAGTCGTCATTCGTCACGTTAGACGGATTCTGTGCAGTAAATGAGTACGAGGAAAGACCAGAGCCTCAATAAGAGAGAGATGGAGAGCGAGAGAGAAAGGGGGAGGAAAGGTGTTGTGTCTGTTAAGGGTCAGTTCTTGGGTGGAATCTTCTAGTTTTGACTCGGTTGACCTCTGTGTTTGGTGTGGGCAGACGCAGACTCGCTGATGATGTCAGAATGTCATGTTCGGCTGTAGAACAGCTGTATTGCGTGAACACACACCATGCCTGGTTGCATGTGATTACCAGAAATGCAAAACAAACCAACTGGAGGGTGGAGGTGCTTTTTCAACCTGCGTGAAACATCCCTTCCCCCAACACACACACACACACACACCTGAAATATATATATGTATGTATGTACATTTGCTGTTTTCTAGTGAGCAATCTTCACAACACATGCAGCGGCTTTCTAAGGCAGAGTTTGATGTTACCATTGTTTCTAAGCTTACAATAAAAATAAAATAAAGATATACGGTACAATTATAATATACTAAATATATATTGTAATATTAATAACAATTTACCAATATAAATTTACAAAAAATTTAAATGACTTTATAATTCAAATTATTATTGTTATTTTTAGAATATATTATACTGTACATTATATGTACATATTCATATAGTATATAATATAAACTATATAGAGAGGGAATGCGATAGATGGATGGATATATGGATGGATGGATGGATGGATGGATGGATGGGTAGATGGATGGATGGATGGATGGATGGCTGGATGGATGGCTGGATGGATGGCTGGATGGATGGATGGATGGATGGATGGATGGATGCATGGATGGGCAGATAGATAGATGGATGGGTGGATAGATGAATATATAGATGGATGGATGGGCAGATAGATGGATGGATGGGCAGATGGATGGATGGATATATATGGATGGATGGATGGATATGTAGATAGATGGATGGATGGATATATAGTTAGATGGATATATAGATGGATGGATGGGCGATATATAGATGGATGGATGGGCAGATATATGGATGGATGGATGGATGGATGGGCAGATATATAGATGGATGGATGGATGGATGGGCAGATATATAGATGGATGGATGGATGGGCAGATATATAGATGGATGGGCAGATATATAGATGGATGGATGGATGGAAGAATGGATGGATGGATGGATGGATGGATGGATGGATGGATGGATGGATGGATGGATGGATGGATGGATGGATGGATGGATGGATGGATGGATGGATGGGCAGAAATATAGATGGATACCGTAGATATATAGATGGATACCGTAGATAGATAGATGGATACCGTAGATAGATAGATGGATACCATAGATAGATAGATAGATAGATAGATAGATAGATAGATAGATAGATAGATAGATAGATAGATAGATAGATAGATAGATAGAGATTTTTAACATAAATATAACTTTATTTTGTAATGGAGTTCTAGCTTGTCTCTTATCTTTCTTACTCTCTCTCATGTGTGTTCATCCGTCACACTCCTCACACTGCTCCTCAGGCTCAGATAACTGTTTGTGTTCCTGTATGATTTGTTATAGTTTACTTTAGCTTTCATTTCACCGAGCGGCGGGCGTCAGACACACCTGCCCCATTGTGTCGGGGTGACAGGGGTCTGTTTGAGGTAGTGGCTCAATTAACTCCTGTTTGCAGAGCTAGTGAAGTGGGACCCGAAGATGTCTCCCGCTCCGATAGGGAGGAGACCCGAGGACAAGCCTCGAAATGAAAGACAAATAAGCAGGAGTCATCTCTGGAGGACACAGACTCCAGTCATCCAAACCAGATGTGTGTAACGTGTCCTCGTCCAGCCTATCATTGTTTTAGACAACCACTGGTGTCAAGGTGTTCCCACGGGATAGCAGTAGCCAAGGGAGTGTGAGCGAGCCAGCTAAAAAAGACTCCTGTGAATCACCAGGGATACAAATTATTTCGCTTGTTAAACTGCACCGCCCAGGTAGCAGACTTGGTTTAAATTAAAATCAGTGCATTTACAGGCCGTTTCAGAAATCATTTCAATGTGTTTTTCCACCACAAATATGAACTGTATCCTGGTTTTTCACACACTCTACCACAGCGTGCGCAGTCTAAACACACCACTTCAGTGTCGCAAGGGACTCGTTGACTAATCCAGAACCTAAAGTAACCGAGAGTCAGCCGAGTCCTGTCATCGTCGCATTTGGAACAAATGAGGTCACGGTCCCAGGAAGACTGTTGTCCTCCGGGAGATTAGACGGACCAGCCCCGTCCCGTTCCCGCACCACATGCTGGAATACCTCAGCGATGAGATTAAAGCTCGTGACGTGCTCCAAGAAAAGTGTGCGGGCTCCTTTTAGGAGAAAGAAATAGACGTGACCTCAGTGCTTGTAGGTTTCAGAGCAGAGATTCGGCCAGTGCTTCAACCACAACCAATAAACCACACTTATCTTGTTTCTCTCTAGCCAAGGTGGTCATTTGGTCAGAATGCCATTTAACTCTGTCCTAACTCTGTGCGACAGAGAGTCGCGTGTTATGACGCAATCGTTAGCCTATTTTTACAAAAACGGCTTCTACGGGACCATAACGTAAGATATAAAGTAATGGAGCCTTTTATACATTGTCGTGTTTCTTTAGAAATAAATAATGGAAAAATTGAGTCTTTGGACGCCTCAGATGTAAAGTTATTCGCTGTCAAAGTGACGCCAAAATGAATGGGAGTCAATGGGATGCTAACAGCAGGTGATAGCCAGCTACAATGGCGGCCCCCAGAGGAAGCTTCAACTTCCGGCTGATGGATTACCCCCTTGCCAGAAGCGCGTGCGCCTTCACAGTGCGAGCAGAAACCGTATTAACATTTTCATGGATTAATAACTTAAATTCTACTCAGAGAGGTCTGCGACTGCAACACATAATGATGTGAACGACTTTTGGTAGCCTACCGGTTTTGACATTTTCGCAATAAATAAATTATTGTGATTATAATTGTCTGTCTGTTATATTTTTCTTCATAATTGTAGCCTACGTAGTTTTAAGGAATGGTTATGGGTAGGTTTAGGGGTAAATTAGGAGTAGGATTAGTGACTTAAAATATATTTTAATGCTATATTGTTAATAATACTGCCATTTCCCTGCACACCTCTGTCCATTACGTTTTATCCTTTTTATATTCTGTATAAAATGGGTATGTTTAGGTTTAGAAGTAGGGTTAAGGAATCTCACATTTATCTATAAAATGGTAAAAGGGAAATTATACAGATATCTTTTATGATATGAAATATACGTAAATAGTTAACGTTTTGTAGCTGAACAAAACTTAATTATGTTACGTTTAAATGTTGCAGATACGTCCATATTATACGTTTCAGGATCTATGAAACGTACAAAAAAGTACGTTTTCTATCTTTGAAAAAAAAAACGTATTAATACTTGCATATTAACAATTAGACCAGGCTGGATCATCAACAGCGTATAAATCAAAACGGCATGACGTTGCTAAATGAAATGTCGACCTATAGGCGATGGGGGTGTTGATGGACTCAATCTATGTTTTGATCATCATTCTGAATCGGAAATGACAAAACACAAATAGATTTTTGTTCAAAATGTTGCTTTTTTTATGACAAAATGTCAAATTGACAAACAAGTCTCATTCTGCATAATGTGAGCAAATATCATTTGTTAGAGAGATCATTTAATATAATCTGATCAACATTTTTTGAAAGTTGTTCTAAGCAAAATGTATTAGAATAAAACAGAATTAATTAGTAAAATAATACAATCAATAATTGTATTAAATGTATTTATAAAATGTCTTACTTATTCATTTATTTTAATCCCAAATAATACTTGCTCTCTATGAAAAGTTACTTGTTGCTTGAGAAAATGCACTCAAAGTTTTCCTTAAAATGCATCTTTTTAGATTAATTAGTTAATTGTATGAATTGGTTTTAATTTTGATTTATTGTTTTATAAATCAGTTTTCTTTAAAAAGGCAAACGTAATGAATTTTGACAGTTTTCAAACCGTACAAAAACGTACAGCTTCAAATCTGTTGCGGAACAGCTGTGGTTTTTGAGAAAATACTTGATTGGGGCATAAAATCATCTTTTTATCATCGTAAGTTTGCAAAAAGAGCCGTATTTGAGTGCATTTCATCCCTTTATCTACTGTAGCTCTTTAAACAGCACTGTCTATTTGTATTTTTACCCTTTTAACTCCATTTGTTCAGGTGTTTTTTTTTTTTTTTTTTTTTTTTTCGTATCACACCTGCAGATGTATTCCGCCGGCAGTCAAGTGGAACAGAGACCTGTGGGTCATACACATCATTATTACACTAAATGAGAGGAAATGCAGCATTCTCCACATCTGAAATGCCAGGGACAATTATGAAATATAGGCTTTCCATTGACTGCAATGCAAGGCCCTTTTCCATTTACAGTGAACAGGGTTAAAAGGTTTCTGAAATCTCTCGATTTCTCCGTTTCATCCCTCTCTCCGTCTGCTTTATCGGTCTCTCTCGCCCGCTAAATAAAACGTCAGAGTAGCCCTTTAACCTTGAACTCCTAATGGATGGAGTGAATGGAGGCGGAGGTGTAATGAAGAGAGGAATGAGGAAATAAAAGAGTGAGGGTTGTTAATCAAGCTTGAATACTTGATGGGGTAAGGGGGTGGTATAGGAATGGGTTTGGGATTCAGAATAATGGGTTTGGCCTAGAAACTCATGCGCGCTCTTGGGGGAACTACCTTGAAACAAGCCTCCCATTTGTAGCAATCACAATGATGATCTCAGCTATGGAAACTGCATTTTGAACAGATACATTTACACTAAATAGAACCAATTAGGCTGAAAAACGCTATAATTGAGTCGAAAACAGTGATAAGCATTAGCATTTTTCTAAATAGTTAGCTTTTAACTGTAAAATGCAGGAAACTTAATCTGTGAATCACAGTTTTTTTTTTTTTTCACCCAAAACTACCTGTGTGAGTTTATTTGAGTCTGGTGCACAGGGCCTGAAGTTAACTTTTTTTGCCACCAGCCACTGTGGCAGGTGGATATCAAAATTCACCTGCCACAGAGACTTTTTACCAGCCTTTTTTTTTTTTGCCTCATAGCCTAAAGGTGAAAAAACGGGAATTTCACAATATTGTTCTTTAACTTGTACACATTTAAGTGCTGTCAAGTTATTAACGAAATCAATATAAGTAATAATAACTCTTAGAATATACATTTAAAAAAATATTTTTATTCATTTATTTTGACACACACACGCACAACAGATCTATAGACCTACCGCAGCTCGTATGTAAACAAATCACCCGCGGCTGTGTTGATGGCTGATTTAGTCACGTTGACAGCAAGGTCCTGACAGCTTTTAGTTACAGCGTTCAGGAACCGTTAAGCAGAACTAAATTAATATTATTACTGGTAAAGTTACCGGGTACCGGACATTTTCTCACCGGTTCCCAACTCCCAACATGTACTACAGTTGCACACGCACACATCTGTGCAACTGTCATTGTTCTGGAGCCTACGTCAGCGTTACATTATCTCATCCCATCTCACCAACAGTTTAATACTCGCACATCCAAACGTAGTCAGAAAAGGGCCTCATCTTCTTTCTGATCGCATGAACGTTACAAAACAACAGTCGTTGCCATAAATCAGCCGCTCACGAACCTTGCCGTTGTCGCCAATTGACCACTTTGTATTAAAATGACTTCTTTTACTTTTCTTTGACTCATCCCCATCTTTTTGTTGGTTGTTTGTTTCAGCTGGCCTTTTTACCCCAGTAATGTGCCGCCACATTATAGCTAAGGTCCAACGCAATGAAAATGAAAACGTAAAAAAAAAACCCTAATGAATCACTCAATTCTCATTGGCTACCTGCCAATGTGGCAGGTAGATTGACAGTGTTACCCGCCAATAGCAAAATTCACCCGCATTTGGCAGGTGGTCGGGTGTTAATTTCAGGCCCTGCTGGTGCACATACACACAATTGTTTTGGAATAATCGTACATCTGAAAATACAGTGATTGGAAATGTCGAAAGGGTGCAGGAGGGAAAATGTGGCAGAGACATTAAACATTGCAGCTTTGAATTCATTCCAGACAGTTTCGCATGTTTGCATGACAATAAAGTGAGCTTTGATAATGAAAAAGCACATAATTAGGGAGTTTATGATGGGTTTCAGCTGGTACAGACACACAAACACAGCTGTTTAGATGAACACACCCACAGCAGGGTGGAAGAAAAACAAATGGGTTGCTGTCGTGCGATTCAAGGACATCATTGGTGTTTTCTCCTCATTTCATCTGGCTGAGGTGGATTGAATCACATTCTGAGCCAATGACCAGATTTATCCAAATCGGAGGTCTCAAGCAAATTCCCTCGTTACGTTACAGGAATGTTGAGGAAGAATGTAGGCGTGCTGATATGCATGCGCTTTCTTTCAATAGCATTTGTATATTTTACTTTCTTCTTTGAGGTAATTCTTGTCGGCAGGCGGTGGTTTGTTGTCTGGACAGTGTTCAGGGCTTCTGAGCAGTGTTGTCAAATATTATCAATGGAAAGTAGCTAAAACCTGCTCAAAAAAGTGGCCATCATGTGCCAATTAGCATGTTTGTGATGTCATTGTGTCTCATTTGCATTCTGCCTCAAGTCGGCACTTTACTCCTGTTTTCTCTCCTCATCCGTGCTCAAATACTGTATTTTAATATAATATATAGCCAAATATCCAATAAAGATGTGTGATAGGCTAATGACTGACATGTTAACCAGCAGTCCAAACAGACACTAGATTTGTCGCTAGGCGCTTTTTTTGAAGTCCCAATCTAGCGTTTAGTTTAGGATTTACTTTGACACTACTTTCACATATTGCTTGTAAATTTCACACATAATATTACAGAAATGGTAAGTGACACATTGAATTAAACTGGACATTTTAGTAGAAAGAATGAAATGGTATTTTGTTGTAACCCGTACTTCAGTCGCTAATCAGTCATCGAAAAATAATTGATGTATGTAAAGGCACAGTATGTAATATGCATGTAAAACTGTAAAGCCTAGTAACATACAGGAAGTAGTTTCTCTGGATTACTCCCATGACAGATGTACGCACGATAACACATGACCCGACCCAATTAGGGTCCCTCTGATCAGCACACGTGCACACACACACACACACACACACACAGTGTGTGTATGCATGTACACAAGTGTCATTTCTCTCGGCTTATAGAGCCAATTACTGTGTGAAACACTTGCAACGCAAAGCGTTATGTAGAGCTCATTGAAATGGTAATTCTGTTGTTTTTAATGGCTATGCTTCATAATGAAGTAGGAGTGAATTAATTCTACAGAAATTATATGCACTGTGGTGGATTATGCTAATACGAGAGCTAGGATAAGGACAGAGATGGAAACAGAAGGGTTGGTTTTTAGTTTCTGAGGTGGTAGGCATTTCTCAAACAGTGCTTTTGAAGAAGCATGTGTGTGGATTATTCTCACTATTTCTTGACCATTTAACCGCTGATTTGCTACATTTTTGAAAGACCCCAAATTAGAATTTAAGTTTTATTTTTTTCTAACAAAAAAGTGCAGAATAGTACTATGGTGCTACATTGTTTATATATATATATATATATATATATATATATATATATATATATATATATATATATATATATATATATATATATATATATATATATTAGACCATAGTAATAGAATACATTCCAAGCACATTGGAGCACCATATAATTAATACAGCATAAAACACAACCAGATACTGTATATACACATACATTAAAATATGAACACACAATATATTACATTAATTATATAATGAGCCATTTTATAGACAGATAGATATATAGATGGATAGATATATAGAAAGACAGACAGACAGACAGACAGACGGATAGATGGATAGATAGAAAGATAGACAGACAGACGGATAGATAGACAGACAGACAGACAGACAGACGGATAGATGGATGGATAGATAGACAGACAGACAGACGGATAGATGGATAAATAGACGGACGGACGGACGGACGGATGGACAGATGGATAGATGGATAGACAGACAGACAGATGGATAGACAGACAGACAGATGGATAGACAGACAGACAGACAGACGGATAGATGGAGAAATGGACGGACGGACGGACGGATGGACAGATGGATAGATGGATAGACAGACAGACAGATGGATAGACAGACAGACAGACAGACGGATAGACAGACGGATAGACAGACAGACAGACAGACAGACAGACAGACAGACAGACAGACAGACAGACAGAAATACTTATTAAAACAAACAAAATTCCCTAAAAGTTTCTTACATTGTTGATTAAGATGCTTTATTAATTTAAAATGATTTTGCCGTAGTAAACTTTAGTACCTTCTGTATTTTGGCAGAAGCTAAATCTCCAAAGGGTAGTTCAACGTTTAGCTGTTCCAAGCATATGTGAGCAGTCTAAATAAATGACCTCAATATACTGTGGGTATAACCCTGGCTCCTGATCTAACTCTTGCTGCGCTGCAGACTTGTTTGACATGACTAATTAGTCCTCAGCGCTCCGCCCTTCCTCTGCACTTCACCCTGACAGTGACCAGAACACCTCGTGATTGACACCGTCCAGATCTCTTCACAGAGACCGATAGAGTTTCTTTACACAGAAGTCCTCCACACAGACTGGAGACCAGCGGTGATGCTGGAGAGCTGAAAAAGGCCAAAAAGAAAGCATTCCTGAGCGGAGGAGAGGAGGGATCGGATGGCTCAGGGAGAGGAGCGGGTCTCGAGGGGACACCCGCAGTCATGGGGTGTCGGGTTCCAGGCCTGGGAAACAATGACTCTGGCATCTGTCTGGCGCGGGGGGATTCACAACACCGATGGATTGTGTTCCCGAGCCGGTGCTGAGGATGACCACGGCTGCATCGGAATGTCTTTAATGTAATCTGCTATATCCACCTCTCACCCTCCACTGCTCATGTGATACCTCAGAGCCTCTTTTATTGGAGAGTTTAGACAAAACAAGCCCTCACACTCCTTCAGTTTAAGAGGAGGGTTCTTAGGCTGTGAGAGGATGCTGGGAATGGTTTGGCTGAGGTGAAAACCACAAGGCATGTTGCTGATTTGGCCACGTCCATTGGATAGATGTAGTTATTCCTTTGAAACAGTTGTTGTGTATTTATTTTATGGTACTACATTATATTTATGCAGTAGTTATAATCCATAGATGATAGATCTTGAATGCTTTGGAGTACAGACTCTTTTTAAAGACACTTAGCAGATTATTTCTGAAGTGAAAAAAGTGAGAGAAAAAAAGTACATTTAAACATTCAAACTTTAAACAAAACATGCTTTACTATGTAACTGCGATAAAATCAACAATCAAACAAGTTGTGTTCCAAATTTGAGGTTGATTTCTCAAAAATGTAGCTTTCAGTATGATTTTTTGGGGCGCAGTACCTAACGTGTCCATTAGATGAAATTCGCTTCCCATTCATTTCCAATGCAATACAAAAGTGTTTTTTTTTTTTCAGGACCATTTAACCATTTCAAATCATGTCCATCATTTTTCTTTTATTAAATTTGTTTGTGTTCACATTCACATAGCAAGCGCCAAAACCTTTACCGTTTTTTTACCATTCGCACCAATGCAGTTAACTAATCCAAAATAAAATAAAAAACGTAAATATTTCCGGTCAAAAACCGCAGACCGAAACACAGACTTTTGCAATTCAAGCAATTCCCATTTTATAAAATTAAGTCCCGTCCACATTTTTGTAGTTTTCCCACTTTTGACTTAGAATCCAATGTTTCGATTGGAAATATGTCACATTACTGAAGTAAAAATGGTCATGAATGCCAATTTATGTAAACGCATTAAAGTTGTGTGCGAACATTTGATAAACATTTAATCATATCTTGTTTTAAATGTTGCAAAAGCATCAGTGACCATTTACAAAACGAAAAAGTGCTCCAATGACATCTTCCAGGTGAAAACGTACACGTTGTGTACTTTTCATAACCGGGAAGTTTTTGAATATTTGAATAACATTAATTTGTAACATCTGACATTGAGGAACTTCAGACTGACGTGTGACACATTTACTGTCCGCTGACAAACCCGCTCGACCACCGTCCGACCTGCTCAGCTGGCAGTGTTGGAGCTTCCCTGAGAATATTCTCCTTCATCCCTCCGTTTACACTGATGCAGGAAGTGAGTAAATTAGAGGGCAATTGGTTTAATTTAAGGCCAATTAGATGCCTTCCCCTCCCTGAGCTGTATCTCTGCAGATGTTATCTGTGGAGAAGCACTTGGGAACGCTCCTCAAGACAACAGAAAGACTATTGAATGTGGAAGTCCTCAATTTGAGGGAACAGACCAACGTAAACATGTAAAATGGACAATGAAAGGAATGGATAAACAAGCGCTGGATAGTTTCCTGAATCAATGTCAAATGAAGGAAACAAAGGGAACTTTGTTCTGAAATCAAATAAGGAGTTCTAGTTAACCAAGGCCCTTAGTTTCGATCATTGGATGATCTCTGTCACTGAAACAGAATGTGAGTATGTGATGTTTTAAGGTTTTCTGATTGGTAATGAGAAACACAGTCTCTTTGGAAATTGGCTTGTCGTCAGAGAAGTTGGATCTCGAGTCACCTTCGGCTCTGAGTCTTTGCGGTTGTCTTAGAAACACGGATAAGGCCACGGTCACATCCCTGGTGTGGGTCACTGTTCTGTCTCAGCCGTCGGGCTGAGGGCCAAAGGCTCAGGGGTCAATCACCGGAACTACACTGGTCCATCTGGCTTTCATTGAACTTGAGAACAAGAGCATGAGGAAGCTAATAAGTGCTTCACTCTTTTGTGCATTGGAAAGAAGGTTCGGTGAATGGTAAAGGTTCTTTATGGCGCCATCAATGCCAGTAAAGAACCTTTATTATTTAAGTCAGTGTGGATGGTTTGTTAAGTAGGTAGGATTTTATTTGTATTTACTTATTTATGTCAGCCACAACTGACTCCAGCTTCTTACTAAAGTCACACAGCAATCATAACTATATATTTTGATGTGTTTGATTTTGACACTGTAAAAAAAAAATGTTGGTTTAACTTAAAAGAAAAAGCAAGTAATCTGGTTGCCTTAATTTTGAGTTCATTGAAATAAAAATAAAAAAATAGTTACAGTGGAGATTGGTTTAATCAACAGAAACTCAAAATATGATGCTAGCTGAACCACATTAATTAAGTTGATTTGACAAAAGAAAAAAAGTTGTGATAACAAATCATGAAAAAAAAAAAAAAAAATCCAGAATTTCAGGTAAAAATCCTTTCAATAAAACACATTTACTTGAGAAGCAACATTGCATAATATATTAAAACCTGTTTTCATATAGTCAAGTCAAGTCATCTTCATTTATATAGCGCTTTTAACAATGGATTGTTTCAAAGCAGCTTTACAGAGATAAACATATAATTTAAGGTAACAGATTGTTTTGGCATTATAGCGGTTCTTGAATAATGTTATTTCCAGCTAAAGTTAACTTTGATTGATTCACCTCCGTCGAAATGATCAGACTTTTAAACGCGAACCTGTGATTAACGCTGACGGCGTTCACATGCTCATTCAGAATTGATTCTATAGTTATGTGGTTTTTAAAATATGTGTGCAGGTTTATAATTCATACAACCCAGCCTAAACAAACTACTTTTCTTGCCTATAAATGTTGATACAGAATTTGTTTTATTTTATCACTTCGGGGTACGCAAGCCAGAATTCACAACGCTTTATCTGTAGAGTGGGAAAGGGATCCTCCATAGGGAGAGGATAGTGGACACTTCAGCACTGCATTGTCATCGGGTCCAGGCGGATCTCCTTCGTCAGATCTGGACGCGGCCTAGATCCGGCAGGCTGCGGGAAAACCTCGGGATAAACAAAGACACTAATATTAGCGTAGATGCATTCTTCTTATGATGTAGCGAGTACATCAAGATTTAAGGGAAGTGTTCCCAGTTCCGGCTGACCTAATCTATGCAGCCTAACATTGAATTTATAGAAGTCTATAGTGTGTTATGTGTATGCTAGGTCAAAGAGATGTGTTTTTAGTCTAGCTTTGAACTGACAGAGTGTGTCTGCTTCCCGGACAATGGTAGGAAGACTGTTCCAAAGTTTTGGTGCTAAATAGGAAAAGGATCTACCGCCTGCAGTCGATTTAGATATTCTAGGTATTATCAACTGGCCGGAATTTTGAGATCGCAATAGACGTGAAGGACTATAATGCGTTAAGAGCTCGCTAAAGTACTGCAGAGCTAAACCATTTAGTGCTTTGTAGGTAATCAACAATATTTTAAAATTTATACGATGTTTAATAGGGAGCCAATGCAGTGTTGACAGAACCGGGCTAATATGGTCATATTTCCTGGTTCTGGTAAGAACTCGAGCTGCGGCGTTTTGAACTAGCTGTAGTTTATTTATTAAGCGTGCAGGGCAACCACCCAGTAGAGCATTACAATGATCTAGCCTTGAGGTTATGGACGCATGGACTAATTGTTCCGCATTTCCCAATGAGAGCATATGGCGTATTTTAGATATATTTTTAAGATGGAAAAATGCAGTTTTACAGATACTAGACACGTGGCTTTCAAAAGAAAGGTTGGTATCAAAGAGCACACCCAGGTTCCTAACCGACGACGAAGACTTGAGAGAGCTCGACAGAGCAGCCATCAAGCGTTAGACAGTATTCTGGGTTATTACGTGTGGAAGTTTTTTGTCCAATAATTAGAATCTCTGTCTTTTCAGAATTTAGTAGTAGGAAATTACTAGTCATCCAATTTTTTATATCAGCTATGCATTCCGTTAATTTTGTGAATTGGTAAGTTTCGTTGGGTTTTGAAGAAATATACAGCTGAGTATCATCGGCATAACAGTGAAAACTAACTCCATGTTTCCTAATGATATCTCCTAATGGTAGCATGTACAGAGTGAACAGCAGCGGTCCTAGTACTGAGCCTTGTGGTACGCCATACTGAACTTGTGATCGATAAGACATCTCTTCATTTACTGCTACAAACTGATAACGGTCAGTTAAGTATGATTTAAACCATGCTAGTGCAATTCCACTAATGCCCACATAGTTTTCTAGTCTATTTAAAAGAATGTTGTGGTCAATTGTGTCAAATGCAGCACTAAGATCGAGTAACACTAATAGAGAGATACAACCACGATCGGATGATAAGAGCAAATCATTTGTGACTCTAATGAGAGCGGTCTCAGTACTATGGTAGGTCTAAATCCGGACTGAAAATCCTCGCAGATATAATTTCTTTCTAGAAAGGAACACAGTTGTGAAGATACTGCTTTTTCTAATATCTTTGACAGAAAAGGCAGATTCGAGATCGGCCTGTAATTGACTAATTCTGTAGGATCAAGTTGTGTTTTTTAACAAGCGGTTTTATCATAGCCAGTTTAAAGGTTTTTGGTACGTATCCTAGAGACAAAGATGAATTAATGATATTAAGAAGAGGATATATGACCTCTGGAAACATCTCTTTCAGTAGCTTAGTCGGTATAGGATCTAACATACAAGTTGTCGATTTAGATGAATTAACGAGTTTGCAGAATTCTTCCTCTCCTATAGCAACAAATGAATCAAATTTTTCCTCAGGGAGACTACAATGCACTTCCTGATGCGATACTGTGGTAGACGGTTGCATAGTTATAATTTTGTCCCTGATATTATCAATCTTATAAGTGAAGAAGTTCATAAAGTCATCACTGCTGTGTTGCTTGGACACTTCTGAGCTTGAAGCTTTCTTTTTCGTTAGTTTAGCCACTGTTTCAAATAAATACCTTGGATTATGTTTATTTTCTTCTAATAGGTTTGAAAAATAAGCAGATCTAGCAACTTTTAAAGCCTCTCTGTAAGCAATCGAGCTCTCTTTCCACGAAATCCGAAATACCTCTAGTTTAGTTTTCTTCCAGTTGCGCTCCATTTTTCTGGCTGCTCTCTTAAGGGCCCGGGTGTGCTCGCTGTACCACGGCGTTGGGCTATTTTCTTTAATCTTCTTTAAGCGCAACGGAGCAACTGCGTCTAAAGTGCTGGAAAAGAGAGAGTTAAACGTTTCTGTTGCAATATCAAGTTCTTCTAAGCTATCCGGGATGCTGAGATGATGAAACTGATTAGGAAGATTATTGATAAAGCAATCTTTAGTGGCAGAAGTTATAGGTCTAACGTATTTATAACACGGAGTCGACTTTGCAGCCTTGGCTAAATGTAATTTACATGAGACTAGATAATGATCTGAGATGTCATCGCTCTGCTGCAGAATTTCAACGGCATCAACATCTATTCCATGTGATAATATTAGATCTAGAGTATGATTACGACAATGAGTAGGTCCTGACACGTGTTGTCTAACTCCAATTGAGTTTACAATGTATTTAAATGCCAATCCCAATGCATCTTTTTCATTATCTACATGTATATTAAAATCACCAACAATTAGTACTTTATCTGCAGCCAATACTAATTCTGATAGAAAGTCTGCAAATTCTTTGATAAAATCTTTATGGTGCCCTGGTGGCCTGTATACAGTAGCCAGCATAATTCTCAAATGTGATTTATCGTTTACACTATATATTTTTACATTAAGCACCAATACTTCAAAAGAAGTATATTTAAAGCTAGATTTCTTAGTGGTTTTGAAAATATTACTATAAATTACAGCAACACCTCCCCCTTTGCCTTTCAGACGAGGTTCATGTAATCTTGTGGGGTTGACTCATTTAAAATAATGTAATCGTTTGGTTTTAGCCAGGTTTCTGTCAAACACAGCATATCAAGATTATAATCTGAAATCATATCATTAACTATGAGAGATTTTGAAGTAAGGGATCGAATATTCAGCAACCCAAGCTTTATCATTTGCTCATCTGTATTATATCTGTTTTTTATTTGTTGAACATCAATTAAATTTTTAACCTGATGTTTTTGGGATTTCCAAATTCGGGGAACAGACACAGTCTCTATATGATGACATCTAGGTGAAAGAGACTCTATGTGATGGGATTTATCTGACCTTGGTGACGTGAGGCCGCTAGCAGACGGTCGGTTTAGCCAGTCTTTCTGCTTCCTGACCTGAGCCCCAGATTGTCATGTTTTATCTCTAAGACTATGAGCCAAATTACAAGAGAGAAGAGCAGCACCAGCCCAGGAGGGATGGATACCATCTCTTTTCAACAGATCAGGCTTGCCCCAAAAACTTTTCCAATTGTCTATGAATTTTATATTATTCTGCGGACACCACTTCGACAGCCAACCGTTCAGTGAGGCCAATCGGCTAACTATCTCATCACTCCTGCGTACAGAAAGGGGGCCAGAGTAAATTACAGTGCCTGACATCGTACTTGCGAGTTCACACACCTCTTTAATATTAATGTTGGTGATCTCCGACTGGCGGAGTCGAACGTCATTAGTGCCGACATGAATAATGATCTTAGAGATTTTACGATTAGCATTAGCCAGCACTTTTAAATTTGCTTTGATGTCAGGCGCTCTGGCTCCCGGCAAACATGTGACTATGGTGGCTGGTGTCTCTATTTTCACGTTCCGTGTGATCGAATCACCAATTACCAGGGCACAATCAACAGGATTCTCAGTGGGTGTTTCACTGAGTGGGGCAAATCGGTTTGTTATGGGAATCGGAACGGAAGAGTGGTTCTTTGATCCGCGACTAGAACGATCTCTCACGGTCACCCATCTGCCCTGCTGCACGGGCTCTACTTCAGCCGGAACCGAATCATGTAAAGAGTTCACTATGCTAGGCGCATCCAAAACACGATCTAAAGATCTAGCATTCTTACCATCCTCAATTAAAGTTTGGATGCATGTCTCTAGTTCTGAAATCTTCTCCGTCAGCCTGACTGTCTCCTTGCATTTATCACATATAAATCCTATATTGCCATCGGAGAAGGCTATACTAAACATATGACATGTGACACAGGTGACAATAACAGGACAAGAAGACATTACTCACCGTGTTTGTTGACCGATTTCTTACTTACCTGGACTTTATGAACTCAAAGGCGTGGCCGCGCGAGAGAAAATAAATATATAAATGAGCGCACGGGTGGCGCGTTAGCAGGCTAACGTTAGCGAGTTACTAGCGTGCTGTGTAACAATAACGGAAGCTAGAGATGTAAGGTTAATCTGAGATGTTGGGTAAGCTGTATTTAGTAGTATAAACAAGTGATACAACGTTCAATATAATCTAACTTTGCTTGTTTTGAACATTATTTTTTGAAAGATTTTTATATATATATATTTTAGATGTTTATACTGGAAAATAAATCCAAAAAGACTCTATTTAAAACTCATTAAGAAGTCACTTTTATGTGATATTTTTAAGTAGGGGTGTGCCGGTTTCAGAATTGGTGATGACGGTTATGACGTGAGTCAAATGTGACGGTTCGTAACATAACCGTCGTCGGGGTGGGGGTTGCGACGTGACAACTTAGTTTGAATAAAGGAGCAGACACTGATACTTGCTCTATGTTTATTTAAAATGAACAGCAAGACGACTAGACGAGTGAATGTGCTTTCCATTAAATTAATCACACACAGTAAACAAATCCTGAACAAACAAAACAACTTTACAATGAACGTGCTTTGTTTTAAATAAATCACACACAGTAAACAAAACCTTAACAAAAAAAAAAAAAAAACTTTGCAATGAACTGCAATTTAGACGTGCCGGTGCGGTGATACATGCCTGGGCAGATTCGGCTTGAAGTCGTTCATCCTCGGATGCGGCGCCGCGCGCGCTGTTACAAAAAAAGCTGTGCACACAGCAATGCGAAATGGGGTCTTGCGCACCCAACGCGTCATTTTTGCCGCGCGCACCTTCGCGCTCGTGCTGCGGACCATAAAAGAAAAAGAAACGGACGCGTCGTGTAGCCTATAATCAAGGCTCCGTGTCAGCGCGCGCTCTGATCGGTAAAGGGGCAGAGATTTCTCCCGAATCATCTCCAGCAGTAGCAGAAGCACCACCACTAACTCCGCCTCCGTTTCCCTCGTAAGCTAATATTAGTATTTAAACATTCTCTATGAAAAATATTTTAATAACACGGTTTTGGCGGTTATAGAGTTCTAATGACGGTGTTCAACTATAACCGTCGGTCTCACGGTTATATAATAACCGTCACACCCCTATTTTTAAGTGAATATATGTGATATATTAAGTGTTTTTTATTTCATCTGTTTTACCGCAGTTTCAGAATTGTCTGAATGGCTCAGAAAAGTAATAGCACGGCACGGGTTTGTAAGACAGGTTTAGACAAAAAATCTTTGCAAATGCTGCTAATAATATGCATATACATTTTCAGTATCGCCAATCATCAAAAGTGATACAACGTTCAATTCTTTTATAGATCTGTTATGCTCAAGTCACATTTCATTTAAAGCTTCTCTCATGCACTGAATATGTGTTCTCGTAACTCATTTTCCTGAATTCTCTTGGTTTGCTTGCCATAAGTGCATGTGCCCCTGGAGTCAAATTGTGTCTCTGCATATTAAGCTGGGATGGGAGACAGTATTATAACGTCGGAAAAACGACACTCTTTACCTTTAGGTGAAATATCACTGCGTGTCTCTGGTGATCGACTGTAAATGGGGCATTATCACGGCTCTCTTGGCACAGGAACGCACATGAGAAGGATGTTCAGGAGGTGATATTGCACATTTAGCAGTACTGCCGGCGAACAAACCCTCTGCGTGAGTGTTCTCTCTACCTACATGCACATGTTTTTTTGAATGAATGTCATGCTCTATCCATCTTGCTGAGTTATTTCATTTTCTCTCCATTGCTGTAGTTATTGCATTGAAAAAGAAAAGCACCGCAGGTCAGGAAATTAGCTTCTCATGGTTTTATCCTACCAGTCTTTCTCTCCCTCTTTTTTTTCTTTCTCTTCATCAGACCAATCAACAAAGTTCAATGATGGAATAGCTTGAATTTTTGACCTCATCACCCCAAAAGGAAACAGATCTGGAGACGATGATGAATCCCAGACCGCCTCGGAGGGCGAGATATGATGGAAGTGTGAATGAGCGGCGCTGACGGGTTATGGGTGGACTTCCACAGGGCAAGCAGACGAATAGTGTTTGTGTTTGCTTAAGAGCTGGTCAGAATTGAAAGGCTGTGATTTTGTGGAGACAGAGACATGGTGGTCCGACTGACAGCCGTTCTAAACCAAGTGAAGCTGCCAGTCGGTTGCCAGCAGAGAGATGACGTGTGCCAATAACTGTCAACAGACTTTAGAAATCGAGTTACGCACATGCAGAACTCCTTAACCTCTCCGCAGTGTCCTGGGATTGGACACCAAATGGAGTTTTTTTTTTTGTTTTTTTTTTATAGTTTGTGCCTTTTGACCAAAAAATTTACTTTCAATTTAGTCAGAATTTCGTAATGTCGTATTCATTAGATTTATTCAGTTTTGCTCTAAATAAAATGTAATAATTTTATTATCTATAATAATAAAAAAAAAAAATAAAAAAAAAATACACTTTTTATACATTTTTACAATTATTAAATGATTTATTTGAACAATTATTACATAATTAATTGTATATATTCAATTAATGTATACAATTTTCGAATATCCTTTAAATTTCATCAGAATTTCGTCATGTATAAATTAGTATATAAAAGGTTTGGATTTATTTGTTCGTTTTTTTTCTCAAAGTGCAAACTAACCATATATTCAAACTGTTTTTTATATATTTTAAGTTAAACATAAAAACGTATATATTATTTAAATACATCATTGACAATTAAATTCTTTTTTTAGATTTTGTTTTTCAGAAGTCTAGTTTGAATTCCAAATTTATTCCAATTAAATGATGATGCACATCTTCTATATTATCGAAGAAGAAAAAAAAATGTTCATCACACATTTTTGTATGTAATTCTGATGACAAGTTAACACTTTTGTTGCAGCATGGCATAAAAGGTGTCAAACTGAGGCTTTTTGTCTATTTTGTCAACTTTTTGAAGAACAGAGGATTTCTGAAGTCATGTCACGGCATCACTAGAGCCCAGATGAAAGATTTGTGTGCACTTATTCCGGCTTTTCTTAATCTTTACATGAATAGATATCTATCACTGGCCTTATTTACAAGGTCTTTAGGTTGTCATCTCCTGCCCTCATCTCCACAACCCCTTCAGAAGTAGAAATCAGAGACACCATTTTTCATTCAACATCCTTGATGCAGAGCATTCTGGGTGGTCAGAACAACATGGGAACGATGTTAGGACGAGTCCGCTATTTTGGGGCTGAATAATGCACGGGTTATGTATAATCAAAAACCGTAGCTCTTTATTGTACGATTTTTCATGGCTGGGCGACGTTTAGGAGCGGGAGGGGGGGGACCTACAAGAGTAAATCCTGCTCGTGTAGAGCGTTCGAGATCCCGACTGCCTTGCTCACGCCAATGCAAACAGAAGTGAAGTCATCTTCACTTTGCGTCCCGCTAAGAGCAGCACACCAGTCAGCCAAAACAAACAAAACTGCCGGTGACCTCCGGCGCCTGTGAGTTTGTGCCAGTTCCACTTTTATAGCCCGCGTTAATCAGCCTCAAAATCAGTTAAAAGCGTTTTACGTGGCCTTGGTGAGTAAGATATTCTGTAGCGTATGAGGTAAAACAAGAATTGGTTAGGATTTACAGTGCCAGAGCGTACTCAAAAGTGTCCCAAAAGTTCTCGAACTATAAGACGTACCATGACCGTAACAAAAGTCCCTACTGTGGTAAAGTCGTGACATCGATAGGTCCCGTTTGAAGAGCAGGTCTCTAAACTTAAACAATGCTTTAAAGAGGCTGCGATCAATGTTGGCCATCTCACGTGGTCTGCGGTCGGCTCGGCCTCTCCCGTGACCTCAAAACCGTCCCCTCCCCGAGTCTCAAAAGCATTCCGCGCTCAAAGGCGGAGATGAAACCGCACGATTGTGGCTGAAGGACGGTGGAGAGGTTCTGAGGGCCTATTCGCTCAGCTATTCACACATCAAAGGTGGACGTCAATGGGCTGCTTCGTATTGTCGTTCCCCTTTTGTGCCGTGCAGGTGTGCTGCTCTTCTCCGTCAGATGTAGAGCTCCCAATTCCTGGCTTGACAAGAGGAACGTCTTCCCCCTTGGGGCATTCATAGGCAACAGGAGAGGTTCAGGTGTTCGGGGGCCCGAAATAAAATGTGCGGACTGACGTTTCGGGCTTAGTGTTAAATATTTAACAACAGCTTTTGCCTGTGGCTGGAGATTTGGCTTTATCTTGCTTTGGGAATGTAGAGCAGCTGGGATCTGGGAGGTTTGTTGAGTCGGGAACGGTTGCCCCCATGGAGGGTTTTTAGCCCGCATTTGCCTGTCTGCAGTTTTTTTTTTTCTGCTTTTAGAGATAGCGGACGTTGAATCTGCCCTGCTCGAGCGTGTCCCATCACATCCTCCAACTGAAAGACGAGGTTCACAGCGGAATACAATGTAGCATTTTAGCTCGCTGATGTGCTATCAGTTATTTGTTGTCATATTTTGGTGCATCTTTTGAGTTTATACATGAAACGGCGGGGCGCTTGAACTGACTGTTTTGGTCTTGGATGAAATCACGGTCTTATCTTTGCAGTGTGTGGAACGCAGCAGCGCCTTATCTTTTCCTCCCATCACACATTGTTTGTTCTACCTGATCTGAACAGCCTTTATAGGTGAAACTGTCTTTGGCTGGATCTTCATTGGACTGTTAAATTATGCATAAAAATGATAATATATGGCTAAAAGATCATACTTGTACTTCCTGTCTAACTGACCAACTGTAATTGCAGTGTGCCATCTCAAGCAAAAATTTTTTCATATACGCGACTCTAGTGAAAATTGCTGCCTTACATTTTTAAGTACAATCAACTTGGATGGTTAAGTAATTTCAACTTAAATTACAATACCATATATAACCATTTTAATAATAAAAAGTATTCATTTTGCTTGAGATCTGTCTATCTATATATATCTATATATATCTATATCTATCTATATATATATATATATATATATATGGTTTTAAATTCTATTTCTACAAAAATCCACTTTCCAATGATTGATCAATTGCTTGAGTTGACATTTTAAGATCATCCCCTACTGATAAACATAGCAAAATATAACATTAAGTGATAGAAATGGGTGAACTTTAACTAAGTTAACTTCTTAAAAGATTGATAAATAATGTCATTATGACTTTTTTTATGACATTTTTAAGTACTTCAAAAGGGAAAATGTAATGGGAACTTTGTTGGCGCATAACCCGGGGACACGTTTTTAATAAACATAATGTCGACTAAAATATAAAATTAAATCTTGTCTTCAAAATGTGTGTATTTGCTAATACAGTGTGTAGACGTTGGGTTGGGAACAGGCCAAAAAAGCATATGAACGGGAGAAAAAAAGAAGAACGAATATAAAGTTACTAGTCAGTGTGTTGAGTAATATATAAACGTATATTTGTATTAGAATATAGTTCACGTTGTCATCAGCACTTCATCGTTAAACTCGCACGGATGGTTCCGTTTTGTAGAATGACCTACATATTTCCCCCAGAATATCAGACTAAATATCAGACTAATGTTTGGATGAAAGCACATGTTTTATGCTAATTCCGTCTCAGTTTCTCTCTTCCTGTCTTACTTTGTTCCGTTCGCTTGATAAAAGGCACCAGAGCTCGAGACTGTCCGCTGACACCAGGCTTAACCAGGCCGCTCGCTGGAACAAATACTCAGCTACTTTACTTTGGCAAAGGATTCTCTAACATCTCTCTCTCTCTCTCTCTCTCTCTCTCTCTCTCTCTCTCTCTCTCTCTCTCTCTCTCTCTCTCCATTCATCTTACACTCTTTTAATTCCCTCCTCTTTTTTTCTTTTGTTTTCCAGATGTCATCCTTTAACGAGTCGTTGTACACAGCATATTAGCAGACTTACAATGGGATTTGTGTTGTATCTCTTCAGTGTTTTTTTTCTCCTTCTCCTGGTGATGCAGAGGTCTTCACTTCCGCTTTATGACCCCAAAACACTTGCAAAGAGAAGATCCGACAGTCCAAGGCTTCTGCAATCGCCCATGCTGAATGGGAACTGCCTGTAAAAGAACAAGACAAAATCGAATTAGTGATAAATATTGGGTCGTTTAACAGTATTGGGGTGACAATATGACAATTTTTAAATATTTTGAGCATTTTTGTCAATTGGCCAGGTTTAATGTTTTGTTTAAGCGCGAACAAATCAATGAGAACAGTCTAAGTGTGAGCGGAAAAGCTTGTTACAGACAGTAAATCTGTTGCCTTCAGCAATATTCAGTTTCTAGTCTGACTTATGCCTCAATAATGCAAAAGAGCGATCGATAGGGAGATGTATTTAAATATGCCTGTGCTTCGGTAATCTCCCATGTGCTTCCTTTGTTTTCGAAGGAGAAAGCTAGGAACCATATCAGGGGAAAAGCCTGGCTCAGCACCATACATTTTTAGGAATATTCTGGATTTTAGTAGTCCTATATTTTTGGCTGGGTTCTGTCGTGCCTGAGGGGGGGAACGAATCATAGATCATACAGCAGAATGTCTTTAAGATGAACGGTAGCAAAGTCGGCCGTAAAACGAGAGCAGGAGAAATCTATGGCTTTCCTCAGTGGCAGATTCCGAGATGACCTCCGACCCAGTTTTCCACAGTCTTCCCAGTGTTTGGCTTTGTCTTGGTGCTCTGGGAATATTGTAACGAATTTTGTAATGTTAAAGCAACATCCTTGTTTACTTGAGAGTTTATATTCCTTACCCCATTGGTAAATAGTTTTTCATTTTTTTTATGCATGAATCTATCTAAATGAAAAATTGACACGGAAAAAAAATGTAAATCTTTATTCAAGATATATTGTGAAAACCTGAATATCTTCTTCTCGCGTTTTAAATGGTAAAACAATACAGAAATACTGATTTCAATATTATTATTATTATTTATAGTGGAGTTTAGTTCTTTTTTTTGTTTAATTCTATTATTTACTTATTTTTTATTCTATCTAAGCACATAATTCTTCAATAGCAATCCTTTGTCCTTTTCTCAAGACTGTTTTCAACGCCACCAGCACTGCAATGTTCTATCTTTCCTCTCTTTCCACATTGCTTTGTCTCTCTCTACCTCTCTCTCCTGCTTATTCCGCAGCCATCCACTCTGAGTTTCAGATCCTTTTTAAAGATAGGGGATATGAGCGCTGTTTCATCTTCCCCAGGCTCATCTGGTAGAGGTTAGCAGGCATGTGGAAGCCATTGGACTGAGGACCCGGGCTGATCAGAGAAAGATGTTCCCCCTCTGGATCTACTGCTGCACGTTTGAATCCCGGGACCCTTATTTGCTCGGTCTCGCTTTCTTTAACATTCCTACCCCTCTCGTTCTCTCATTCCCTTTCCAATTACCCCCATCTCTCTTTCTCTCTCTCTCTCTTCTCTGTATTCTCTCTGTCTCTCGCTCTTTGTTAGAGAGGTTTGGTGAGGATGCTTTAGTACATTCGCTATTGGAAGTAGCTGTGATTATCCAACAAGATTGTTTCTTAAAGTGTGTTGCACTGTTTGCGGCGTCTTTATCTGCTGAATTGAGGGTGAAAAAGTAAGCTTAGTATAGCATACTAGTTTTATTATTGTTTCAGTTTATAGTATGTTGCATTTGCTAAAATGTGCATACAAAAAGCTTGCGTCAAAAAAAAAAAAAAAACGCTGCCAGAATTTACTAAAGACACGCAGTGAAAAATTAGTGATGAAAAGGCATGGACGTGGTTATTTTTGCGGCTGACCTTACTAAAGTTTGCGCTAGTCAATTTACTGGTATTTGCACTATTATTTAACACCCCCAAAAAGGCATGTCTTAAAGAGTTCAGCTAAAAATCACCCTCATGTCGTTCCAGACCCGCAAGACTTTCATTCATCTTCGAGACCCCGAAGATCTTTTTAATGAAATCTGCGAGATTTCTGTCCCTCCATTGACAGCTACGCAACTACCACTTTGACGCTTCAAAAAGCTCATAAAGAGATCGTAAAACGAATACAATATGAATTGTGCGGTTTAGTCTAAATTTACTGAACGCTTTATATAATGAATATGAATTTGGGCTTTTATGAGCATTCATAGTTCGTCTCCGACGTCACTTTGTAAACAGCACTCTGATTGGATGAACCTTTCTTTACACTCAGATTTCATAAAAACAATTCTTCATTTGTGTTTTGAAGATGAGCTAAAGTCTTACAGGTTTGGAAGGACATGAGGGTGAGTAAATGATGACAGAGTTTTCATTTTTGGGTGAACTATCCCTTTAAGCCAATGTGCGCCTGTGTTGTTAGTCGATCACGTCCACATGATTATCATCGGGATGGAAATTTGCACTGCCCTTGATAGACTGCTTTGGTCATTATGGGAATGATCTGGTTGCGTCTGTGGTCTTTAATGTGCGAATTGTCAGTAAATCACCCGCAGAACTTTCCACTTCCATCAGCACTTTTATGGGATTGTGGCCTCACGCTAATTTGCCGTGTTTATTAAATTTGACCCTAGGTATCCCACAAGGCAATGCACTCAACTTCCATTTTCAGTGTGATGCAATAAAACACATGATTTCTTGACTCATTATGTGAATAGACTGCCAAATGTGAGACTCTTTCACACAAAACTGGGCTTAAAGTACAAAATTACTGATTTGACCCTCAAGGTGAAATCATTTCACAGCAATGTAGCAAACTATTTTTGAAACATTAAGCAATAGAAAAATGGCTACTGTTTCACACACTATTCCAAAACGAATATGCAGAATAGATTGTAAACTGTAGTTTTCAGTAAGTAGTGGGCTAGTGTTCCATTCCCAACATAGCTTGAGTGAATATCAGTGTCTGTCTTACAGTAACCTTCTCGCTCTTTGTCACTCTCTCTCTTTTCTCTCGTTGTCTGACAGTGTTTTATGACAGTAAAACAGCTTGTATTATGTTTCCTCCTCATGTGACTGACGTAATCCCAGTTTCTCATTCTCTTCAGTGCATTACGGTCTGTCACCCACTCTTTCCAGTTCTCTCTCTCTCTCTCTCTCTCTCTCTCTCTCTCTCTCTCTCTCTCTCTCTCTCTCTCGTCCACAGACTGTTGGACATTTCAAAAAACAGCTTGCAAAATAATTAGTTACAGATATAGATTGCCAAATGGACACAAATGATCTCAACAAACTAAAATCTCAAAAACTGCTTCAGTTTTTCCACCAAGTGGCTTTACACTGTTTTATGCTGCAACTCATCTTCCCAGAATTCACTGCCGGAATAATGACCATTGTTTTTTTATATTTTGCACACTAATATGAGAAAACGAGGCGTTTACCTTGAGTTTGAGAATCATATGGAATGAACCCGTTTACTGTCTTTTATCTTTTACTGTTTTTTTTATTATTATTTTTTGCTTGGCGTTGCTTGCTGATTGCTAGGGAAGCTCGTTTCCGCCACAGAATAAAAGATAATTGCAACTTATCTCTAACTTTTTAACTAGTTTACATCTCGCAATTCCGACTTTATTTCTAAGAATTGCAAGATATAAAGTCAGAATTGAGAGATATAAACTCACAATTGCGAGAAACTCACAATTCAGATTATTTTTCTTGCAATTGCGACTTTGTATTGCGCAATTCTGACTTTATTACTCGCAATTGCGACTTTATATCACGCAATTCTGACTTTATATCACGCAATTCTGACTTTATATCACGCAATTCTGACTTTATATCACGCAATTCTGACTTTATATCACGCAATTCTGACTTTGTGACTCGCAATTGCGACGTTATATCATGCAATCAGAATTGCGAGATAGTCACAATTACCTTTTTTTATTTACTATTCTGACGGAAACTAGCTTCCATAGATTTATTGTAATTATTGTTATTAATATTATTATTTTTTATTATTATTTAGAAAATGAGGCACTAAACTTGAGTTGCACAGAACAGAGAAATCTAATGTGAATTATTGCCGACGAATGATTTGAGTGTATGAACATTTATGACATAAAACCAATAGTTTTTGGTTCCCAATGGCATTGTAGAAATGTCCTATTTTCCATCAGCCATGATTAGATGTATATTAGGGAGGTTAAAACTGAGCTATGTGTTGGTCATGTGACCGGTGAACCCTTTGTAGAATATAACAGCTTTTATTAAGCTGAACTAATTTGACTGAAATGCATCATTTTAAACGTTTTAAATGACGGAGTGCACCTTTAAGACCTCACTGTCTGATATTCTTGAGGTACTTGGGATATTTCTGCTGAACAAACCAAAGAAAGAAAGAAAAAAACGTCAAAGAAAAACAAACCAAAGTGGTAACCGGCACTTAGTCGAAACCACTGATCCTTTCTTAGCGTTCGCGCTGTAACTTAATGTCCTGATATATCAGTTTACCCGTCACACTGCCAAGACTCAGTTATTGGCCTTAAGAATAAATAATACATTTGTACTCGCAGCTCACCGCAGTCCCTGATCTCCAGACCCACAGAGTCTTTCGACTGGAAACCAGAACACGGTCGGAGTAGAGCTGGATTAACCCGCTCTCCCGCTGCTGTGGGCCGGACGATCTACTTTTGTATACTTATTTATGTTCGTTTTATGTGGATTTATGAAGATGTGTTTGGTGTTTATGGCTTTGGCTCCCATGCAGAATACGAAAATGTGTATCTGTATGTAAGACGATGGAAACCGCACACATGCTAGATAACTACTCCAGCTGTTGGGTTTTCTTGGCACGCTTCCCGCTCCAATCTTTTACACACACACACACACACACACACACACACACACACACACGCACACACACACACACACACACATTCATTTCTGCTTGTTACTCTTGGTCGCAAATATGTGGAGATGGTTGCCCAGAGATTCTAGCATCTAATCCTTTTTTTCTGATTTTATCTATATGTTTACGCGTAAAATCAGTTTATATACGCGGCAAAGTGCAATTTTTGGTGCGAAGCATACGAATAAAGCTCCAAATCAAGCCAATAAACAATAAAATTTTATTCCAAACAAAAGAAAACCCAACAGTGGTAGTTCTGACCCGTGTTTACACCATTATATGACCACAGAGGAAAACTTGTAGTATGTGGTGTGGTGTGTGTGTGTGTGAGTGCGTGTTTCTGAAGACCTCAGGCTTATGTTACGACCCCCGGGGCTCGATGCCCCTCTGCGTGTGCTCTGGAGGTCGTCCTGGCCCTAAGCAATGTCTACATGCTGATTTTCTGCTTCATTTTGAAGAGTAGTAGCTAGAATGGACAATAGCATGCCTGTGTGTTCGCACTGACAAGAGCTTTCATTTGCTCAACTGTAGTTTCCTAAACAAATCATACATTTGTCCGACCACCAATTGCGCAAGTAGAAACTGAAGATGAATGCTTGACCTGAGGAGCTCTATCAAAAGCATGAATGTTGCTGCAAAATTTGTTTGGTTTATCATTGATTAATTTTCCCGCTGCACCCATGAATGTTAGTAGGGATATTAGTATGGTAACACTTTAGAATAAGGTTTCATTTGTTAACTTTAATTAACTACATCAGTTAAGACGAAGACATAATGAACTACACTTCTACAGCATTTGTTAATCTTTGTTAATGTTAATTTCAACGTTTACTAATAGTCAAGTCAAGTCAAGTCATCTTCATTTATATATCGCTTTTAACAATGGATTGTTTCAAAGCAGCTTCACAGAGATAAACATATAATTTAAGGTAACAGATTGTTTTGGCGTTATAGCGATTCGTGAATAATGTTACTTCCAGCTAAAGTTACATTAAGTAAAGTAAAGTTACATAATACATTATTAAAACCAAAAGTTGTATTTGTTAGCATTAGTTAATGCACTGTGAACTAACATGAACAAACAATGAACAGCTGTGTTTTTATTAGCAAAGCACAATCAATAGTGAACAAATACAGTAACGAATGTATTACTCATGGTTAGAAGTGTTACCATTAATACCTCTACAAAATATTTGCTGGCTTTTACTGTTACTTGCTCATTTTTATTTTATTACACTTTAGTTTTCCTATGTTTCTAATCAATTTCAGAATTAATTTTTGAGCTTTTTTATGCACCTTTTTTATTCACATCTTGATACCCAATATGTACATAAATATGTGAATGGAAACCCGACACGATACCTCAAATCATGTATAAATGAAACCTTATTCTAAAGTGTTAATACCTTTAGAATACAAAATATTTGTTGTCTTTTACTGTTACTTGCTAATGGTTATTTTATTTTATTTACCCCCAACTTTAAGTATTATACTTTATTTTTGCTATGTTTCTAATACATTTCTGAATTAATTTTTGAGCTTTCTTATGCACTTTTTTATTCACATCTTGATACCCAGTATCTACATAGAAATGGAAAACCCGACACGATACCTTAAATCATATGTATGCATGTGTGTGTGTATATATATAGTAACAACCTATCAACCACATAGCAACCACCCACAGCACACTAGCACTGTGGTGGCTTTTGGATAAACACCTCTTACATTATGCTAAGAAAATGTTGAAATCTAGTCTTATTTGTTCCCGGTTTTCGGGCAGACTCTTTTTATTCTTGCTGTCCACTAATTTAAACTGTCGTTCAGCTGCTCTCTGCTGTGGCAATTTACCCACGTATCTATATGAGGACCTGTCAAACGCTCTGCTGCACTGCTCTTGACAAAAAAAAAAAACACACAAAACAACATCACCACTCAAGTGGGCCAATATGACTTGTTTGGACAGTTTATTTGAAAGCTTTTATTTATTATTACAGCAATGTTGGTTCACACCCCCTCGCCATCATTGTTGTATGATGGTGATCGTGAACAGACGCCCCACTGCGCTTCTGTTAATGACACCGGAAGCTGAGCGCTGTGAGAAATGTGACAAAGGCTTGATCAAACTAATAGCTACTTTGTTTCGTTTACCTCTGAGGTTAAAAGAAAAAAAGCTATTGGGGATCATGATAACGGTGTTTCCAAAAAAACAGGGACGTTGTATGTGATAAATTATGTAGTACTGTTGAAACCGAGGGATAATGGCTCACACAAAAGTGAAATTCTCATATCTGCTCACACTCATACCGTTCCAAACCTGTATGAACACACAAGAAGATATTGAAGAAGTCAATGGGGTCCAAACAACCACAGAAGAAAGAATGCGTTCAGTGGTTGACAGAATTTTAGTTTTTGGGTCAATTACTCATTTAAATAGCTAAAATTTCCCAGTCTGCCTTGCTGCACGCTGAACGTGACCTAAACCTGGTTTGGTAACCTCCTGCCGTTCTTCTAATAACTACAAACAGCTCTGACCATGTTAATAAACAGGTATAGTGAATAGACTCTCTGTCTCCTGCGCTTTTTAGGGTCGCCTTTCTGAATGAGGCAGGGGCTCCTATCAATAGCTGTTTCCTTTCAGGTCCTCTTCCACTAGACTTGATGAATTAGCCCTTTTCTTAGTCCGCCACCCTAAAATAACAGGTCACTAAAACCTGACAAGTACTATTAATCAACCGAAACCGTTTCCATTCGATTCCAACTTCGCTTTTCATTTGCCATCTCCAGCGACTTGTTAAATGTTTTCATAATCGTAGCCAGTTAGGCCAAGTTTCAATCCCTGACGGCCACCGAAATGATGTTTCCCTCATATTTGTTTATTGATAGTAGCGTCATTGTTTAAATCTCTTGATTGGAGCTTCCTCTTTTTTTTCCCCCTCTCATAATCCCTTTTTGCTGGAACCGGCTGGTCGGTCGAGTTGGGAAAAGTCTCCCAACTCCCGTCCTAATGTAACTTTTTTTTCTCTATGTTAACACACTTTAGCACTCCCAAATGAGTTATAAGACCCTCTAAATCACCCCACTGAAGTACACTACATGTCCTGTACCGTGTCTGCCACCCCTAAAAAAAACAGGTCACTAGGTAATTGAATAGTTAAGGGAGGACTTGTCCTTTATCAGTGCCAAGCAAAGCATATGGCAGTAAAATCATGTCCCTGCTGTTTCATTTCCACGGGCCCCCTGAAGACTAACAGACCGTGGAGGGGTTGAAAAGAAGCCTTTATTTCCACACACACATTGAGGCACATCAGAGCACGAGCCTCGTTTTGAGGTCATTGCGAGAGCGATAGGGGAGATTTGATCTGAAACGCCTCTGTCAGGTGTGCTGGTTAAGTGTAAGCGTGACTGGTGCTTCTTTTCGAGCGTTTGTTTGTTGGTTGCCGTTCACATATTGTCTGCTTATTTCTGCATAGCTGAAGCGTACGCCACTGTTTACCCCATCGCCAGATGCCATACACACTCTTGCAAATGCTCAAAAGGAGCCTTATTGGTTTAAAGTGCCGATATTTGGTTTAAAGCCAGGTCGTCTTTATTTATACGGCGCTTTAAACAATACATATTGTTTCAAAGAATCTTCACATTAATAAGCAGGAAAAAATAACAGAATTAATGCTGATTCAAACTTCATCAGACATAAGACAAATTCAAATTTTCTCTGCAGAAGACATTCATAGTGTCATTGTTCAGCTCAAATCAGTTCATTGTTGATTCGGTTCAGTTCAATGTGGATTCAGTTCAATAACAGTGTAGATGTTACAACAGGGTGGCTAGGGCCATTTTCCTGCTTGCATTCGCACCGTGAGCAGGAAGTCTGAAGTGACATAAGCCGGCCAACAGCGATAACGCGGCGTTCAACAACGTCAAGAACCAGAGAATGGCGGATGCCTTGATCGGAGCTGTGTTTTTTGTTGTGTGTTGTGTATTCATGATTACGTTAATGGAATTACGTAGATGTATAAGCTATGCGATGGAAAGAGCAAGAAGAGACAATTTTCAACGACAACTTGCAGTGATACATAGAGGCTGAGAAAAGAACACAATGCCGCAGACATAGTAAATGCCGTTAACATTAGCTTTCTGTATGCTTATTGTGGAGTAAAGTGTGTTTAAAGTGTTTTTAAAAATGGGGGGTGTTGGTGTTTCGCGTGCATTCGTCCAATCAATGTACACTTACTTCAGTGGTAGTTCCTATAGACCACTTTTCAGTTGGTAAACATGGTAAAAAAAAAATTGTGGGCGGAGCTTATGTGGAGGCAGAACGATCCCTCTGGGCGCTTCCCTAACAGTAGTTTGCAAGTTTTGTTAGCTTGTTTTTTACAATGACTGGAGAAAATCCGATTTTATCTTAATGTGCAAGGTCACTCACTGTCCAGGACCGCGATTGTTATTTGCAAAAGTTAATTTTAATGGACGGAACCAGATTGGCTGACTCGTATTGTACACGCTATCAATGGATGGACGATCTGACAGGATTAACGTACGCTACCTCCGGTTGAGTGGCCTGACTTCTACACCTAACTTTACCTGATAGAGAAACAGAGCGGAAAAAGAAACTGAGGGCATATAAATCTTTAGATGCCTATAACCATGTGCTGAATGATCATGTACAAGACTTGTGTGGTACGATCCTCAGTTCTGCCAGCGCCAATAAGACGACAATGTAAAGAGTGACATTACGGTGCAATTTTAATTGTGAATATTTTCTAGAAATAAAAATTCCAGATACATCATATTTATTTTTCATCGATTCTTGCACCCAACAACACAACAAGATGACATTTAATAATAATAATAATAATTTAAGCTCCGTATGTAGCCAAATCTGTGCTGGTTTGTATTGGCCGCCTCCAGTTTTCCCTTTGTTTTGCCTCCAGCTAGCGGCGTGACCTAACTGTGACGTCGGCTCGAAATTGGTCTATAGTGCTGCTTTAGAGCCTACTCTGAAGTAGGAGCTAATTTAGTTCCCCCAAAAGGCGTTCCTAGAACTAAATTCGTTCCCAGTTCCTGAAGTGCGAACATGCCAAAAAGTGGGTGCTTCCGCAATTAGTTCTAGGAGCTATGAAAAGATTCCTCCGGTGCGAAAGCCCCTTTTGTTCTCATTCAGTAGTGTCAAGGAGTTGTGACAATTACATGATCTATGACCTTTATACAATGCTTACCATAGTAAAGATTGTAAGCCTATCCCTCACAGCCACATTTTCATCTGTTTTAAATTCAATAAAGCGCCTAACCTGACTAAGGTCTATATTACTGAATATTAAGTGTCTTTCAAACCCCAACTAAGCAAATCAAAGGTGACAGCGGCAAAGAACCTAACACCATCAGGTGACAGAAATGGAGGCAAAAAAAAAAAAAACCTTGGGAGAAACCAGGCTCAGTCAGGGAGCTAGTTATCCTCTGGAGAAAGTGCAGGAGATTGCTTTGCTTCGTCCCGTCTCCTCAGAGACACCCTATCCGCGCATACACCAGACCTTGACCGTACCGCCACATGGGCGCAGGAGCAGGGGGTTAACGCACCGTAGCTGGGGGTCTTTCCTTTGAAGTCGAGACTCACCAGGAGAGCGGTATCAGCTGCGGAGAGCGAAAGAGAAAGAGCGAGAGTTGTAAACCCCAGCGGACGCCGCAGCTCCAGGCAGGGTTAGCTTGCTGTGAACGCACTAGCGGGTTCGTATCCCCCCTCCCCCCATCCCCTCCCAGCTCTCTCCTGCTAATGAGAGCAGCGTATCGATCCGCTCTTTGAGACTCTAGGCAGGTATAGTATGTCCTCTCTAAAGTGTGCATTTCCAGCGGCAAGTTCTGGCCCTCACCAGCCCTGGAGACCCTACAGACAGAGAAGAGGGTTCAAGCATCAGGCAGTGATGAATGAGGCGGGCACTCATGATGGTTTGGTGGAAAATAATGGAGGGAGGAAGAGTGGACGAGGCATTTGGTGAGGTGGAAGGAAACTCGAGATTATTGCCCACTAGATGTTTGGCTAGCTAGTAGTTTGAATGCAATTTGTGCATTTATATTTGTTTAGTCAGAGTGTATTGCTATTTGTAGTCCATTTTACTATAGCAGTTTGAGTTAAACATTGAATTCAGTAAGAAAAGAAGTGTGCATTATAAGCCATAATGGAGCCAGACTGAATGCTCGTTTGAAAAAAAAGCAACAAAAAAAAAAAACAACATGCCGAAATGGCATCATTTCACAGGAAGAGCGAGATATTGCATTTTTGGTAAAGGATTATTAAAACCTTTTGTTTTTCTTTGGAATGTTGAGCATCCATTATTAAAGTAAACAGAGTCAGGTGATATTGGATATTTAGTTGTGCTTGCTTATTTCCACTATTTTTATTTTCAGATTAACTTTGCCATCTTCTATAACACACTTAAATGTAATCTAAACCACAATAAAATGTTGAATGTAATATTGCAAATCTTAAAAAAAAAACTATGCAGTATATTTTCAACTTTATAAGATTGAGATGTATGATAATATTGTGTTCACCAGTCCATTTTTTTTCAGACAAAATAGATTAAATAAGATTAAATAAATAAATAAATTTAATATAAATTAATAATACATTAATTTATAAGATTAAAAAGCTTAAATAAAACATAATACATCTAATAATAATAATAATAATAATAATAATAATAATAATAAAATAATTATTTATATTGGCCTATTTAATTAACTAATAATCTTAGTAATTATTATTTTGTTTTTAATTTATTTGGTAACACTTTAAAATAATTTAAGGTTCCATTAGTGAAGGCTGGTTATTGCATCAGTCTAACATTAGTTTGTTCTGCCACAGTAGTTTTTGTAAAGGCATTTTCTTTTGTTTTTTGGCTTTTCCTACCCGTTCTTCATTCTTCAGAACGCACTCTTTCAGCGGGTGGTCTCAAGTGTTGGATAACCAGCGACTGGCATGACTCCAGCTTCAGTCTGACCTGCAATGGCGCGCTGACCCCATAGGCGAAGAGCGTTCTAAATGAGGTCTCGCTCTAATTTGTCATCCCTCCATTTTTGTATTATGTTTAGCAGGCACCATGTGGACAGATGATCTGGAGGAGAGAGAATGTGCGGCGGTTTTCCGGGGGTTCACATCTGGGAACGATTGCGTTCGCATACTCACATTGTTCATGTGGAATTGTTCTCGCAAACCTGACATACAGTACATGTTCTCGTTTCTGTTTCTCTAAATATTCTCACGATTCCGCAATTTTCGCCCCAATGACATTTCGTTTTGTACGTGATACTCGATTGGACAGATGCTGGAAGTTATGGATTGTTTCAAATAAGTGATGCGACATGATGATGATCACGGTTCCTTTCCATTTCTATAGCAGAATTCCCCATGGTTTGAAACCTACAAATCTGAATTCCTGACTAGTTAGAGCTAGTGTGGTGAACACATTGCTGGTTAAGCTAGTGAAGAACCAGGTTCTTGCCGTTTGGACCAGTCAATTATTGTGATCTTTTTGGCTTAAAAGTGCAAGTAATCCTAAACTAGATGAGGTTAGGCCGTCTGGTGGGGACAAACTAGCACACCAACATCCAAAAAACACCATATGCTGGGCTTTTCAGCATGATAATGTTTAGGAAACTTCTAAGCAGATAGACGTTGTGATTATAATACATATTTATTCTACTGCAACTGCTGTATTTTGGTCGTTCCCCATGGTTTCTCTTCAAGACCCACAATCCTGCTCCTGACAAATCTCCCTGCGTCTTTGCCAGCTCTGAGTTTTTGAAGTGCTTTTTTTAGTAAATCTCCAGTTCCCCAATGTCTCCAGTAGAACACTCCAGAAACACTCAGTGGTGGCTCAGCAAAATCCATTTCATTTCCGCCCAGCAGAGCTCTTACTATCATCCCTCTGTACCCCGTGTGTGGTATTAAATATTCATTTCATTAATGTCGGTAGGCACATCAATGCAAATCTCATTTTAATTTGACGTTACCGCATCTGTTTCAAATTTCTGTGAAGCATAAAGTTCCGCAAAAGTTCTGGAAACTAAACAAGCGCGCTTGCGTTGCCAGGTTTAGTAGCGTAGAGAGTAGTTTGTGTACAGATTTGAAACTTTTTACACATAGATGGATCATTAGAATTTGGTCCAAAAACAAAATGGCCTATATTTTGTAATTATCAAAGTCAAGTAAAATTACTAGGGGATAAGTCTTATTGTGGTTATTTATTTATTTGCCGTTTTCATTCACTGCCAATTTTGATCACAAGGTTTAAAGGCATAATTCTCAATGCAAATTATGTTGTCATACTGTATATTCACCTTCATGTCATTTTAAACCAATATGACTCTTTCTTCTGAGAGCACAAAAAAGAAACAGTATATTCGACGTTGTAGTATATTCGACGTTCTTCAAAAAAGTGTGTTTCGTAGAAGAAAGCAGGTTATATTACTTTTGTGGGTGAACTGTCACTTTAAAGAGACGGGCTTGGTTTCTCTCTCTTACTGTCACTCTTTCTGTCTCGCTTCAGTGGTTTATATCATTTCCTGGACTCTATTCCCATTTTGTAGACATGTTCAGAACTTGACACATGTACATACACACACACACACACACGCATAACTTCCCCACAAGGCCCTGTTAGAAAGCAAGCATGCTATCAGGTTTCTCAGCTCAGGGTGCAAATCAAGCGTGAGTTGGTTTCACACAACTCTGCAAACTCAATTCAAGTTTGTTGGTCCACTGCGAAAATCAGAATCCCTTAGCTGATCCATGGAGAGCGAACACAGTTCACATTAGACACTGACCCTCATCTCTCTCCACCGGCCAGTGATCTTCTGGTGTGCATGTGTGTCTTTCCTCCATAGACTGCCTAATTAAGCCAGTCGAGGAAAACGAGATGCCTGTTGAAATTCTTGACTGGAAGGAATGATGCGCTTGAGAGATTGCTACAGAGAAATGATGGAAAAAGAGAGCAAGAGTCTAGTAGAATACATTATTTCCATTTCTTTCAGCGAATCACCTCCATTTGGACATTTTTCAGTGAGGTAAAGGAGGACTTTTAGCATTAGGTCTGCTGTGGCATTACAAGCAGTAGAAACTGGAATCATATGGCCAATTAAGTGCTTAAAGTCTTAAAGGAATTTGGAGGCAGTCAGGAGTTCAGGTTACCTTGAGCATCTCACTTTGATCTAGAGCTGAGGATAATCGTGGCGACAGGAACACGTTCAGGGGCGTGAGAACCCTAAGAAGTTTCCATTTCTGTCGACTTGAATGTACTTTTATGAAAAAGGGGAGAATTACTGATACGTGCTTAATTATGTATGTAATATTTATTCTTTTAACAAAAAAAATAAATAAATATATTATAAATGTGTGTGTATATATATAAAAATATCAAATAATATTTATCAAATAACAATTTATCAAATAATATATATTTTATATGTTTTTTACTATATATATATATAATATATCATTTAAAAATATGAAATATTATACACACGTTCACCTTGGTAATCTTTTAACATACAATACTAATAGTCAAGTCAAGTCAAATATATTTATATAGCGCTTTTCACAATACAGATTGTATCAAAGCTGCTTCACAGTGTCAATCAAAACAACTTAACAATGTTTGTTTATTACTGGAAAAAAAGACATCCAAGTTTGGTAGAGCTGGTAGAATCATGGTATGATTGGTTAATTAATTTGAATATCCCCAACTGAGCAAGCCAAAGGCAACAGTGGCAAGGGACCGAAAAGCTCCATCCAGTGACCTAAAGGTGTCCTAACACACCATCAGATGACCCAATGGAGAAAAAAAAAACCTTGGGAGAACCCAGGCTCAGTCGGGGGCCAGTTATCCTCTGGCGTTTATGAACTAGAGGCCGAATTTACAGTAACTGTAAGATAAAAAATTTATATGAATGCCTGGCTAAATAGATGCGTCTTCAGTCTAGTTTTAAACTGTGAGAGCGAGTCTGAGCAACGAACAATATCAGGAAGGCTATTCCAGAGCTTCGGAGCTAAATGTGAAAATGCTCTGCCTCCTTTGGTGGATCTGGATATCCTAGGAATGACCAGAAGCCTCGAAGCAAGAGTAATAATATTAATAATAATAGTATGTTACAATAATGTAATAATAAATAATACATGTTTCTTGATCTCAAAATCAGTATATTAGAATGATTTCTGAAGGATCATGTGACGCTGAAGACTGGAGTAATGATGATGAAAATTCAGCTTTACCGTCACAGGAATACATTACATTTTAATATATATATATATATATATATATATATGTATATATATATATATATATATATATATATATATATATATATATAGGGGTGTAACGATACCCTCATGTCACGATTCGATACATATCATGATACTGAACTCACGATACGATATTATTGCGATACTCCAAGACATATGATAAAAGGTTAACAAAAAATGTACTGTTGATTAAAATGCTAACTTTGATATTACATTGTGGGTTTAAATGAATAGGTTTGGATTTGGTGCTTGTAACCCAAGGACAATAATGACACCAGAATAAAAATATTCATGATTCTGAAGCTGAAAATACAGAATTATTTTAGACTAATATGCTTGCACTCTTTCACTGACTAGATATATTTAAAATAACATCGGCCACTTTTTACTGGTAACATAAGACATTTGGCATTATCCGGACCAAAAAATATTCCCCCATTGCATTATTATACATTATAATCAACATTATGTATAGTAGTTTAATGTAGTACTGACACTAAAACTCTGAAAAAATTAAAAAAAATTCTCACACAGTCATTTTTATTTTGGGGGAACTATCCACGATACGTATTGTTGCATTTTTGTATTGCGATATATTGTGGCACGATATATTGTTACACCCCTAATATATATATATATGTGTGTATATATATAAATGTGTGTGTGTGTATATATATATATATATATATATATATATATATATATATATATATATATATATATATATATATATATATATATATGTGTGTGTATATATATATATGTGTGTGTATATATATATATGTGTGTGTATATATATATATATATATATATATATATATATATATATATATATATAACTAAAAACGGTTTCAATTGTAATAATATTTCACAATATTACTATGTTTACTGTATATTTGATTAAATAATTGGAGCCTTGGTGAGCAACAGATACTTCTTTAAAAAAATACCAAAATTGTAATGTTTCCAAAAACAAGGTGAACATTTAATATATATATATATATATATTTGTAATAATGCCCAATAAGATTTGTAATAAGATCAGAAACGTCCGTTGCAAAAGCAAATATGGTTTCACATGGAATATAAACTACTTTCTAGGTTGGCAGCTCACTGGGTTTTGGAAAATATCTTGAGTCAAGTTGCTGTGTTTCACCACATGTGCTTTTCCCATGTCATGTGTATATAATTTAAAACATTGGACTAATCTAATGTGCTGCTGTACAGTATCTACATGGCACTGTGAAAGGCATGCTGTCTCGGATTAATGGGAATGCTTTAAGCAAATCCGTCAGAGGGGTAATAGGGTCGACTAACATGCTTAGACTCTGTTTTTTGGCTTCAGACGTTATTGCAAACTTCAGCAGTGGTCTAGATGAATGTTCAATCTTGTGTCCCACATTAATATCACTTACATTTCCATGCAGGAAGAGCACTTTATATTCCAAACCCTCTTTTGTGCCTTTTTAGCTAATGTAAACAGAAGTTTTAGGTTTAATCTTTGTATGTTTGAAGTAGATTAGAGGTGGTTTGCACTTGGAAAGAGTAGAAAAATTATCCTCTCATGGTTTTTAATTTGTTATTCCTCTTCTTTAAATGTTAGCGTGTGTAGTTTCCTGCTAGACATGCTGTTCGTGTTTCAAATATCCCTGTTTTTCTCTCTTTTTATCAGTTCTTCGAGATGATTTCCGACAGAACCCTGTGGACGTGATGGTGGCGGCGGGCGAGCCAGCGGTCATGGAGTGCCAGCCGCCCCGTGGACACCCAGAACCCACTATCTCCTGGAAGAAAGATGGAGTCACCATCGACGACAGAGATGAGAGGATTACGGTAAGCATATCTGACACTGTTTCCTGTTGAAAACACCAGCTGGTTAGTGCTGGTTCATCTAGCTGGTGGAAGAGTGTTTTACACTGGCTGGTTAAAGAGATACTTCACAGCTGGCAAAATGGGCTTTCAATAAAACTTGTCTGCCTGCGCAGTAGAAAGGCTTTTTTTTTTAGATCGTGCTACCTGACTAAAAAAAAAAACAGAGGAAAAGACCCATAATGCACTGGGAATGTTGCCTTTCAAGGCCACTCACACCAGTCTGCTCCTATTGGAAACGCTTGACCAGAGACAAATATTACCTCGCTTTAGTAGGAAATACTTCTTAACAAACGTTTAGTCATAATGGGGATGACTTGTGTTTTTCCTGTGTGCAAGGATTCAAAGAGTAAACGTTTAGGAGGAGTGAGTTACTTTCGGGTTTCCAGTGGAGGATCCGGTGCGTTTTAGGCAATGGCTAAAAGCTACAAATAATCGTAAATATGTAGAGAATGCCGCGACAGCAAATCTGAAAAACCTCAGTGTTTGTAGTCAACACTTCAAACTGGATTACTACGAACAGTAACAGTGTTTTAGGTCAAATGGAGGAGTAAAACTGCCGTTCTGTCAATTCCTCCTGAAAGAAAAACGCTGTATCGTACAGGTAAGAAAGCTGTTGCCGAAGTGTTCCACTTTCACCCAAATGCTGTTTAAAGAGTAGACAATGTATGATACAGTTTTCAGTGATAAACCCTTACAATAACTGTTCTGTTAATAACCCTCTGTTGATCCGACGAAATACAAAAATGCGGAAGTATAATCTGTAGTTTTCATGAAAGCTCTGGAGCTGTCAGAGAAAGGTCAAAACTCAAAACACATCATACGGTGGAGTTTTGCTAAGAAATAAACGTGAATTTTTTCTGTCCGGGTAACATGGACAAATGGTAAACATATAAAGGTTGAATATCGGCAAAGTTACATTTTAAGCTCGGCTGACAGGATTTGTGGGATAGTACGAATAACCGCCTAAACCAGTAGTCTCACTTAAATTGATGACTTAAACAAATTTACTGCTCAAATAACACACATTTTTTATGGATGACTTACTGTGGCTGTATTCAATAAAAAAATGAGCTTCACATCCTGTGTTTGCAAATCAAACCAGGTCCCTTCCTAATTTTCATTTTAGAGGTACTAACGAAGACTTGCTTATTTGTTAATAAAAAAGACACAGCGAAATTGAGTTCCCTTATTTAATGCATGTGGATAACAATTGCTTCTGCTGAATTTTTCCAGCAAATGAAGGCCGATTAGGGCTTCTGCTGATGAGTGTTTAAACTGCGTCGCGGCCAACTCTGTCAGGGAAAATTAATGGAGCCCGTTCATCTGATTGGAAGGGCATGTGGGAATGAAAGTTTGCCTTCGCCAGCGTTCACGAGCTGAAAACTCTCTCTCTGCTGATTTAATGCAGTCTTTAAACCAGGGCCACCAATTAGGTTTTTCTAATTAAATGTGTGGGAAATTAAGTAACGGGATCAATCAGGCCTCTTTTGTCGTTAAAGGAGTGACTTTGATGTGCACCCCGCTGCTCGTTTTCCACGTGGCTTATTCGTGTAGAATAAGGCTAAAGGTGGTTTGGGGGGATTAGTTATTTTTAAGCAAACCCGTTTTTTTTGAGAATACTATTTTACTGCTTAGCACTGACTGAAAAGGCAATGAAGGATTGTGTTACGCATTCCAAAGTTACGACAACGTGTAACTATGATGTTGTTGCGATTGAGCTGATTAGAATGAAGCTGAATCAAACCAGATCAAGTTTGTTGTTGATGTTGGTGGTGGTGTATGTGTGTGTAGCTTATCTCTAGTCTGCAGTCTACAATTATGTAGACATTAAACTGGATGGTCATCTCAAACACACACACACATGTTGGTACTCCTATCATGAGGACGTTTCATAGGCGTACTGGTTTTTATACTGAGCTAATGACATTTTCTAGGCCCCTAAACCTAACACTAAACCTAAACAGAAAACATTCTGCATTTATACATTTTTAATGAAAAACCGTTTAGTATGCTTATTTAGCTATTTGAATTATGAGGACATCGGCATGTAGCCTACTCATTATGTAGGGGGCATGGCCTGAAACCTGAATACGCACCACATTATAAGGGTCCTCGTAATGTTGGTCAAACACACACAATTTTATATTGGCCTTATGTATGTATAGTAGGGGTGTAACGATACACGTATTCGTATTGAACCGTTCGGTACGAGGCTTTCGGTTCGGTTTCGGTCCGTCAAACACACAATGCAGGTACGCACTTTTGAACCGAACGGTTCGTTGGACCATTTTTCCTGCCCACCAAAATTTCGTTATTTCAAATATAGGCGCGTAATTTAAGAGACGCTGGTGTGACCACAACATTTCCAACATCAAATGGAAGATGTAATGTAAGCCGAACGAAACTGAGCCACTCGTTATTGTGTGTTTGATGGATCGTTTATCAGTTTGGACCAATGCAGCGCGAGCCGATCTTGATCCTCATTCAGCACTGTTACTACGTTCACAGCCAAATCCTGTAAAGAAAATTTTGAATTCGCCACTGAAGTAATAACATCACTGCGAGATTTCTCTGTTATTAACGGATCAAACAGCGCTGACGTGGAAACCAGGAAGAAACATTGTGCCATGAATGAACTATCCAGTGTCCACAGATCAGCAACATTCACCATAGATTTACTGTAGTAACACTACTAACTGTAACCATGGAAGTTTGGCAGGAATGGTAGGCTATAATGCTTTCAAGTAACATCACGTCGGTTTTATTTTGACAATATGAATACAATTACTGCCCTCAAATGTTAATCTGAACTAAAATAAACCTTTGTTTATAACTACTAGCCTACAATATTACATTTCATTTTGTCCAAGGAGCTGTTTTGTTTTATATGCTCTTAAGAAAAGTCAAGTATAGCTCCATCATTGCTCAAAGTAAAAAAATATCATACTTTATGATGTTAGTTTTAATAAAAATATAATAAAAAAATGAATTCAAGGAAATTTATCTGGCATTTCTTTCTTTTTGCTGTATCGAAAACGTACCGTATCGAACCGAACCGTGAATTTTGTGAACCGTTACACCCCTAATGAATAGATATGTTGTTGTACCGTCTTAAAGTATTTAAATAAAAAGATGCTTAGAAAAATGTTTAGACTTGAGTGGCCATTATGAGAATGGTTTAATTGTGCAAAGAGTGTAAACATGTTGTGTTCCTTTAAGAAGCATCTTTGTCTTTGTTTTTTTTGTTGTTTGGGGGCAAAATGCACTTCACAGCGATTAACTGATCTTTGTTGAAACATTGGCTCAACTACAGCTCTGCATACAGTAATGAGCATCAACATTATTCATTTGTTTTGCGTTCCACTGTTATCTCTAAATTAAGGAGCTCCAATGTGGCCATTAATTGCTTTTCAGCAGTAATTGCTGCAGTCTGCTCAAATTAACTGGAGCAGAATTGTATTGTTTTGCAGCTTTTTGTTCTGAGCTGGTGTGTGATTATCGTGGTCTGCTGAGTGACTCCACACCGTGAGCCCTGTATGAGCACTTCTGCCAAACCACACAAGACAAAAGGCATGCGAATAAAGCAATCTTCCAATGCTCAGATTGATCGCATCTGAGGACGAAGGGAGCGAAGGTGTGTTCATTGACTCTGGACCGAGAGTAAAGCTGTCCTGCTGTGATCGAACTCCAAATACACTCACCTAAAGTATTATTAGGAACACCATACTAATACTGTGTTTGACCCCCTTTCGCCTTCAGAACTGCCTTAATTCTACGTGGCATTGATTCAACAAGGTGCTGAAAGCATTCTTTAGAAATGTTGGCCCATATTGATAGGAAAGCATATTGCAGTTGATGGAGATTTGTGGGATGCACATCCAGGGCACGACGCTCCCGTTCCACCAGATCCCAAAGATGTTCTATTGGGTTGAGATCTGGTGACTGTGGGGGCCATTTTAGTACAGTGAACTCATTGTCATGTTCAAGAAACCAATTTGAAATGATTCAAGCTTTTTGACATGGTGCATTATCCTGCTGGAAGTAGCCATCAGATGATGGGTACATGGTGGCCATAAAGGGATGGACATGGTCAGAAACAATGCTCAGGTAGGCCGTGGGATTTAAACGATGCCCAATTGGCACTAAGGGGCCTAAAGTGTGCTAAGGAAACATCACACACTATTGCACCACCACCACCAGCCTGCACAGTGGTAACAAGGCATGATGGATCCATGTTCTCATTCTGTTGACGCCAAATTCTGACTCAACAGAAATCGAGACTCCTCAGACCAGGGAACATTTTTCCAGTCTTCAACTGTACAATTTTTGTGAGCTCTTGCAAATTGTAGCCTCTTTTTCCTATTTGTAGTGGAGATGAGTGGTACCCGGTGGGGTCTTCTGCTGTTGTAGCCCATCCGCCTCAAGGTTGTGCCTGTTGTGGCTTCACAAATGCTTTGCTGCATACCTCGGTTGTAACAAGTGGATATTTCAGTCAAAGTTGCTCTTCTATCAGCTTGAATCAGTCGGCCCATTCTCCTCTAACCTCTAGCATCAACAAGGCATTTTCGCCCACAGGACTGCCGCATACTGGATGTTTTTCCCTTTTCACACCATTCTTTTTAAACCCTAGAAATGGTTGTGCGTGAAAATCCCAGTAACTGAGCAGATTGTGAAATACTCAGACCGGCCCGTCTGGCACCAACAACCATGCCACGCTCAAAATTGCTTAAATCACCTTTCTTTCCCATTCTGACATTCAGTTTGGAGTTCAGGAGATTGTCTTGACCAGGACCACACCCCTAAATGCATTGAAGCAACTGCCATGTGATTGGTTGATTAGATAATTGCATTAATGAGTAATTAAACAGGAGTTCCTAATAATCCTTTAGGTGAGTGTATGTGTCTGTGTGTGCTTGGGACGTGAATAGGAGTTTTTGGGCTGTCTAGCAGAGCTCTGCGGCATGTCACGTGTCATAGCAATCAGATAGTAGTTTTGTTATGAAACCTAGCAAGCTTCCTATCTAGACAGTTTTTAAGTTCCGTTGGTGCGCTTTCAGATTATGCTACATGTTTTCATTAACAGATAAGGCAATACCACAATACATTGCAACAAGCAGCTTGCTATCTTTTGAAATGGATCTTGAGTTTTTCCCGAGGCACATTCTCACTTTTCCTTTGGGTTTAATCTCTTCACTGTATTATTTCCTTAATACTCAAACACACATTCTCTCACTCCTACGTCTAACCTGACCATGTCTGCTTTGCGAGTCTTGTGCCGTTTCAGCCGTTAAGCTCTCGCTCAAACAAACAGTAACATAATGACACTTCAAAACCTCTCCAACACCATAGGGTGCCTTAAATAAACTCACCCTCCTTCCTTTCCCCTCCGACCTCTCCTTTGTTTAAAGACTCTTTTCCACTATTAATATTTAGGAGAGGCGACAGGGCTCAAGAATGCTTCAGAACGTTTTAGAATGTGTCCGGTTTGGAAGTACTCAGAGACGTCCCATGAGACCTAGTGAATGTTTTGTTTAGATGTTTGCAGTCCTTTAAATGTAAATGACTGTAAAAACCAATCAGATAAAACTCTCATTTTACACCTCTGAGAGTTTGTGAACAGAGTGAAAAATGTACATTTTAATGCTCATTGATACTATATTTATACTTTCCATACTTTCATCTGTCTGTCTGTCTCTCTGTCTGTTTATTGTTCCATCTATCCATCCACGTTTTGTTTCATCGCTACATCAACTATCCATCCATTCATCTTTTGTTCCATCCATAAACAAAAGATTATGGAGTTTGGATGGATGGATGGATGGATGGATGGATGGATGGATGGATGGATGGATGGATGGATGGATGGATGATCCATCCATCCATCCATCCATCCATCCATCCATCCATCCATCCATCCATCCATTCATCCATCCATCCATCCATCCATCCATCCATCCATCATCTTTTGCTTCAATGCTACATTCAGCCCTCTTTTGTTCCATTGTTGGATGGAACAATGCATGGAACATCAGCCATCAACCATCCATCATCTTTTGTTTAATCGTTCTATCCATCAACCATCCATCATTTTTTGTTTCATTGTTCGTCATTCGTATGTTCGTTCATTGTTTCATTGTTTTGTCCATCTAGTTCATCTATCCATCTATTATCCATCAAATATCAATGATTTTTTTTTTCATTGTTCCATCCATCAAATATCCATCATCTTTTGTTTCATCGTTCCATTCATTCATCCATACATCTTGTTTCATCCATCAACCCTCATCTTTTGTTTCATCGTTTCATCATCCATCTTTTGTTTCATCGTTGTTTCATCCATCCATTCATCCATCCATATTTTGTTTTGCTACAGTCACATTTTAGTGCACACTTGAATATTGAATGTGGCATTTGTGTCTCATAAGTGTAATATCTGTATCTAATTTGTAAATGATGCAATATACAGCGAATGCCTCTGGTCTTTATCACTGAGACTCCGTTTACATATTCCACATGTTAAACACAGTCAGATCCAGCCGCTGGACTCAACACTGACCGCAGTGAATGATAATCAATGAGACATGACATGATCTGCCATAAAGTGAACCCACATGTTGACCTGTGTAAGTGCAGGCAGGTAGGGGGCCGTAGGAGAGCCCCCACATTCTGATCCCCCTCATTGACTCTCGCCGTGTGGTCCCCTGATGCGGGGATCAGATTTGTTGTTTGTGATTTTGATCTGCTCAGGTGAAAGCGGACCCCCAGCTGCCTGTACAATTGCCTTAGGAAAAAAAGGGTCCCTTTGGCCTGTAATCAGATCCTGGGAAGCTATGAGCCACCTGAATAGCCACTACACACATTACACTGATATATTGATACTACAGTATATACATGTATATATATATAATTATTATTTTATTTTTGCAGTAGTTTTTGTGTGATTATGGAGGGCTTTGCATTGTGTCATAGGGCCCCACCATAAAGGTGTTGACCTATGTCTTTTAATCCTTATATTAATGACTTCTCATGATCTTTCCATCAGATACGAGGAGGAAAACTGATGATTACCAACACCCGCAAAACGGATGCAGGGAAGTACGTGTGCGTGGGAACCAACATGATGGGGGAACGAGAGAGCGAGATTGCAGAGTTGACTGTTCTTGGTAAGTTTTCGATATATTTTTTGCTTTAATTTATGTATTTTTAGTAAATCAGAAGTCTGATTCTCATATACTCCCGCATGTGATCTGCCTTCCTTAAGACGCACATGTGTATATATAATCAGGTTCCCACACAAACCTCTGGTGCATTTGATTGTGAAAAGCATGCAGATGGATTCACTTAAACACACACACACACGTTGTATGAGGTGTTTGTTTATGGGCAGAGCAGGAGAGAATCCAGATGTTTAGAGTTTGTGTGCTTAGCTGTAGGAAGACTCCAGCATGTCATTGACCCCGTTTAGGAGACATGGACCCTTAAACCTTATCATCAGAGTTTGCCATGAAACAAATACCAGCTCACCCTTCACACACCCCTTCATTCACACATACACACAAAAAATATACATTGTGTCGTCCAACACCTTAACATATCAGTTTACACTATTCCACATCAGAGCTGTGGCCTTTGACCTTCCCTCCTTAATCCCTGCAACACAGCCTTCCTCGTCGCCATCATTATTCAATGTCTGCTTGCATATTTACACATTACAGGGAGAAAGTCACCAGCCATGTCAAGTCAAGTTTATTGTCATTCTCAATTTAGATCAAGTGTAAGAAATGGAGCAAAACAGAATTCCTCCAAAAATATCTCCTCAGATTAAATTTAGAGGTGAAGAGTCTCATCTTCAGTGGCAGTAGAGTCACAAAACAGAATGTCAAAAATAATTACTGTTTTATAACAGATTTTGAATACACTTCCCTCTGCCATTGGTTGTTCAAACAGATAGCACCTCCCCTAACCCATTCCATTGGTTGTTCAAACAGATAGTCCCACCCCAACTCATGCCTTTAGTTGTTCAAACAGATAACCCCATCCCCAACTCCTCCCATTGGTTGTTAAAACAGATAGCCCCACCCCAACTCCTGCCATTTTTTGTTAAAACAGATAGCCCCACCCCTAAATCCCCAACCCCTACCATTGATTGTTCAAACCGATAGCCCCACCCCCAACTCATGCCATTGGTTATTCAAACCGATAGCCCCACCCCAACTCCTGCCATTTGTTGTTCAAACAGATAGCATCACTCCCAACTCCTGCCATTGGTTGTTCAAACCGATAGCCCCACCCCCAACTCATGCCATTGGTTGTTAAAACAGATAGCCCCACCCCAAACTCCTGCCATTGGTTATTCAAACAGATAGTCCCACCCCCAACTCATGCCATTGGTTGTTAAAACAGCTAGCCCCACCCCCATTGGTTGTTCAAACAGATACCCCCAATCAGCCTGATATTCAATCAGTTTTAATTTAGTAGTATTTGTGCTTTTATTGTACAGTACTTTAGATTCTTTTTTATCTTAATTGTAGGTTAAGTAATTGTTTTTTGTGCTCTTGTCATTTTTATCATTAGTTTTATATTTATATTTAGCTTTATATTTATTTCAATTTTAATTGTAGTTCTTCAACTTAAAATTATTTATTTCAGTTTTATACAATGTATTATTCCAATTAATATTTTCCGTTGACAATAACAAGAATTATGACAATGCTAGCCAGCCCACATAACATGCAAAGCGATAATGTAAATGTAATGTAATAAACAACATGAACAAAAGAAAAGTCAATAGGTACATTGCAAGAAATCAGAACACATGAATTAACTGCCATGATAAACATGCATTTAAAGGGACTGTACTGGTGTTTATTCATATCAGTGGGTTAGATAGTCATAATCTTTGAGATAGTTCACCCAAAAATGAAAATTTGATCATATGCTCATATACAAGTTGTTCCAAATCTGTATGAGTTTCTATGTTCTGTTGAACACAAAAGAAGATATTTTGAAGAATGTTGGTAACCAGACAGTTGATGGTCCCCATTGACTTCCATTGTATGAAAAAAAAAACAAAAAAAACATGGAAGTCAATGGGGACTAGAAGCAGTTTTGCAACTAACACTATTCAAAATATCTTCTTTTGTGTTCAACAGACCAAATAAACTCGTAAAGGTTTAGAACAACTCGAGGGTGAGTAAATTATGACAGAATGTTCATTTGTGGGTGAACTATCCCTCTAACAGATCATTAGTATCCTAACATCAAAGAGTAATAAATAAATCAGATAGGAAGCTTACTGCAGGATTAGCTGCATGAAAGTTTAGGCTAAAACAACAAGTCAGAGTTCAATAGATGTAGATCGCTGTAAGTTCATAATCGGATCAGTGAAGGGAATATCTCATAAGGAAGACTGGGAAACTATTGTATTACATAATACGCTGCGTGTTTTGTGCAGAGAGGCCCAGCTTCTTGCGAAAGCCAAGCAGTCAGTCTGTCCTGGTGGACCAGAGTGTTGAGTTCAGGTGTGAAGCTCAAGGAGACCCCGTGCCCACCATCCGCTGGAGGAAAGAGGACGGAGATCTACCCAAGGGACGGTACGAGTGATAAAACATCTAGTTAGCCTATATTAAGCCAATTAAATGCGAATGAGAAATGCCTGTCCTTTAAAGTCTCAAAGAAACTCTTGATTAGAAAGAGTCCATGAAGTGTATCAGGATGGCCTCGTTTAATTGCTTCAATGTTTGTGTATCGTCGTCTTCTCAGGCATGAGATCTGGGAGGACCACACTCTCAAGCTGAAGAGACTGACTTCAGGAGACGCCGGTACTTACACCTGTCAGGCGGAGAACATGATGGGGAAGACGGAGGCCAGCGCCACCCTCACCGTCCACGGTAAGAACATCTCATCTCACGCTGTTTGACAAACTGCTCTGATCCTGAATCTGTGTGTTTTTGACCTGTTTATTCACAGCTGTTAGTTTTTTGACGGACGTTTTCAGCTTTGACAGGTTGCCAGATTGATTTGTCCGAATGGATGCTGGATCGTTGTGAATATTCCTTACCATTATCCCCCCCCACCCCCCCCCCCCCCCCCCCACCCCCCCCCCCCCCCCCCCAACCTAGCTGTTGGAAAACTATATTTTTTCTGCATCCTGTGAGCGAGACAGGATGATTTCTGTCATTTTTCTGAAGCATCATTCCCACCACCGTGTCATTTCCACATCTGTGGAAATTAAATGTTTTAATGTTTAAAATTACTGAAACCTTCGTCTAGCTTGGGTTAAATTCGAAGCTTGTATTTTTTGGCATCCTGGATGCACAAAACAAAATAACATTTTCAACTTTTTGGTCAAAATTCCCAACTTAATTGGAAATGTAACTTGATATTTATTTACTTTTATCACTAATCGCAATTCATATTTTATCACAATCTCGCTCCTCGCTTACCAATTGACCAATTCTTTATTATAAAACTGTATTTGGGTCAGAATTGTTTGTCATGGTGAAAATTGTAGTCGTAATGTGTGTAATAATTGATATTTTTCACAATAAATATTTAAATATTGAGTTGGATTAGATTTACGTCACTCATATCCAATTTAGAATTGGATAATTTTGGTAGTGGATTATCAAAATTAAAATTGCAAGGTCTAGGACAAGGGTCTATTTAACACAGAATTTTTTTTTATTATTTGTAAAAAATAAAGTTAATAAAAATACCATCAATCCCTACGACATAATGGTGGTTTATTTGTAGAAACACCCATACATAAGAACACATCTATTTTACTCTAGGTCCATTTTGTTTCGTCCTTTTAATTTTAAGTCCCCTTGAGTGTGTTTAACTCTTTAGAGAACAATGTCCACATTGTCTCCTGACACCCCTGAGCAGTTTTCTCCGTCTCCTCGTTGCGCTGCTTATTGCTTTTACTGGTTTTTACTGCTCACAGAAATTGCTGAATTATTCTTTTACATGTGTGTTTAGCGGGCCAGTAGCATTGGAACCAGACTTATAAACACGTCTGCTTCAATAACCAATCTATCCAGCGAAGAGGCGAATTACGAACGAATTACGTTAGTGAGCTGCCTTCCTAGACAGCATGTTTTGGTATCATAGGTGCATTGAACAGTCAATTGATTCTTTAAACGATTTGTCAATTCAGAATTTGTAAATGTCAAGCGCACATGTACACACAAATTCTCCGAGATAAGTAATTTGGAATAAGAGTCAGTTCTCTGTTAAAAGGCCATAAAAAGATAATGCTGGGTACAAACGAGGCCTCTCTCCGCTGGCGATTTAGTCATTAGTACTGATGTATTTGAGGAAAGTGCTAGAATGCCATGCGAGTCCCATGAGTAGCTCCGCTAATGGGCCATGGAAACAAAGTAGAGCGAGAGCCGCAACCATTGCCAAAAGAGAAAACGGCCCAGTCCAAGTCGAGTTCTCTTTAAGCAGCTGTTCTCAAATCTATCGCTTGCCTTCATTTCTCACCCTTCGTTTGTGTTACTCAGGCCATTTGGAGTCAATCCTGCAAGATGGACAGTTATTGCATTTAAAGGTTAAAATTGGCTTATTTACTGTAGTTGCTTAAAAAATGAAACCTTATTATGAAGTGTTACAGAAAACTCTTTTCATTTAATCTTTCATTAAAATGTAATTCCCACCTGGCGTTATTCCCACTACAAAAATAGTAGGTTTAATTTGGAAAAATGTCACTTTACGGATGTGTAAGGAATGCTTTTTGAATGCCATTTCATGTTGTTTTCACGCTTTTTAAAGCTGTGAGTCCTGGAGATTGAGGGTTTTTACACAACAAGAGGGTTAAAATGCTAAATCGCTGCTCAAGCTTTTAAGAATTTGCGTTTCTTTTAAAGCTGAAGTTTAAGTGTTTAATTTCCACACACTAGTGGATATAAACCGATTTGCAAAAATACAATATTTGAGAAATAATGTAAGTATTCAGACAAGCTAGTAGTCCTGCCTCCAAATGAATGCCATTGGCTGAGCCAGTGTTGTTATGTCGGGCTAATGGTGTAAAAATGACGCACTGTAGCTTTAAAAGGGTCAGACTCCAGGTCACATTGTCCACCTAATAAAACCTTTGGCCAGACCAGAAGAATAAAACCTCCATTCATGCCTCACGCTCACAACTCAAGACTGATAGAATTGTTTCTTTGTGTGGTTTATGCCATATATTTCAGCCTCATGATATATTTACAATGTGTGTGTGTGCTTGCCACACCTTATGTCTCTTGTATGTTTTTGTGTTATGCTCATAAATACATCACTGCACTGATTTTGTTCAGTAAGCATTTCCTGTCATTTTTGCTTCATGTTGTGTATGTGAGTGTGGTTAATTTGCGCATCTCTCACATCTGTGTTTTATCATGCCTCTATTTTTATTTTTTTTCCTCTTTCAGTTATGTCTGGTAAGTTGCAAATATCACCCGTCACCATTTGTGCTGCATTGACAGCAACAGGAAGTTGTCAGAACCACCATCCATCCACCTTCCATCCTTCCACCAATCAGCACGCTTGTCTGGGTTGTCACCGGCAACAGTGACAGCACGGCAGGCCTGGGTAAAAACTAATGCTCGCTCTGAGCGTACAAGGTAACATCAGAATTGCCTCATTTTCTTCCCACTTAGTTGAAAATTCTAGCTTTATTCCTCCGGACGCTTTACGGCAGTGTATGATTTGACAGGTTTAAGATTGGTTCACCGGTAGACGGAACCGCTTGTCGTCGTAGGGGGTCATACTTTGTGTCACATATTATGAACAATATCCTTATTACAAGATGAAATGGCTCCGTGCTGTTATGGACTCTGAAGTGGAGTTTGCGTCAGGAATCAGCATCTCTCCACTCCGAGTCATTAAGATGCATGAAAAACCGGCATCCCAACGACGTCGGTTCCATTAAAGAGTGTCAGTACGGGACAGATGGTCCAAATTTATCCCCCCCCCATCTCCATGTAAATTTTATTGCTTTGTGCCCTTGTCCATGCAAATGAAGCAGACGTGGCGGTCGTGCCGTTTTTAAATTGCATCTACATATGTTTTTATGTTCCACAATACCTGCATATCCTTCCATTAAACACCAGTACGAGTTTCTCTTTTATTTCCTGCCGTTAAACATGACGCTGAAGGCTTGGGTCAGTCTGCCTCTAGTGTATTTATATCCAATAAATTTGGCTGATATCAAAGACCCCCTGAAATCAAAATTAGAGATTTGCCAGTAAAAGTTGACAACATAATTTTTTTGCAGAAATGTACAGAATATACAGAGGTCCAAAAATACTCATACTCAACTCATCTCTGATTCATGGCATGTCTAAGTGTGTGCCAGTAACACAAACAAAAGATTATTGACCCAACTTCCTTTTCGTTTCAATAGAAAATATGAAAATATCAACACAGAAATGAAAACTAGGTGACACTTTACTTAAAGCCATATATATATATATATGTATACACTGTGTGTATATATATATATATATATATATATATATATATATATATATATATATATATATATATATATATATATATATATATATATAAATGCATTATACAGATATATTTAATGCATTGTATGTTCTCATGAATAATTGTAACCACAGTTATAAAACTTGTCTATTCATTGTCACACCTTTAGAATGTATAACACATGGCAAACAAGCAATTTCAGATGTAATGAATCTGAATAATGAAAATAATGAGTAATGAAAATGAATCTGCACATATTATAATGCATTTTAACTTTGCTTACAATTGTTTATGAAAAGATAGGCATCATAACCTATATTATGAATTTCCTTTATAATGTGTTATTCATAAAGGCTCTACGTAGTTTTACCGAAAACTTTGCTTAAAAAATCCATTTCATAATGTTGTTTAAAAAAATTATCCTTAGAAAATGCTTTGCGGTTACACTTACAATGGAATAAAAAAAATGTAATTATATATATATATATATATTACATTTTTTTAACTATTATTCTCAAACTATTATTCTTTTTTAAAGAAAAAAATGCATTCAGCACAGAAGGATTAAATTGATCAAAATGTCAGTAAAGACATCTATAATGTTATAAAAGATTTGTATTTCAAATAAGTGTTGTTCTTTTGAGCTTTCTATTCATCAAAGAATCCTGAAAAATATTTTTCAAATATTTAAAAAATAACAAAATCACAAAAATATTTAGCAGCACAACTGTTTTATATATTTATTTTATAAAATAAAAATTACTTTATAAAGTAAAGGCTGCTCACTGGCTTTTAAACAGTCGTAATGTGTTGGTCCATAGATTTCCATTTTAAATGCATTAAAGTAAATGTGTTTTTGTTCGTTTTTACAATCTAAGAGTCTTTGGTAATTGACTTATTTAACTCCTATTTCTGCAGTTCCTCCTGTGTTTGTGGTGCGACCCAGGAATCAAGTAGCCGGGATGGGCCGCACCGTGACCTTTCAGTGCGAAGCCACAGGAAGTCCTCAGCCTGCTATATTTTGGCAGAAAGAAGGCAGTCAGGTGAGTGCATCTGTGTATGTTTGTACATCCGCTTGTGATACAGAGATGCATTTCCTGAGCACACTTTTACAGTAACATATAAAATGCATGGCACTCCCCCCCGTTAAAGTCAGTCAGATTTATGAGGCTGCTAGATTTATAAGGCCATCTGCACATTTACACAAAGCTAATGGGCTCTGTAACACTCCACACCTCTAACACACACCTCAACTCATCGTGGTTTGATCAATTTCACTCATCACACACTCAGGAATTCAGGCACACGGTGTAAACGTGCAAATCCTGACAATGTTTATTTCCCACATACTAAATATTCTTGGAGAAATTAGAACTAATTCTGTTCTCTTTTTGTTATCGGATTCTACCTCTGTTCATGCATCTTTTCCTTTTTCCCTTCTCCAGAACCTCCTGTTCTCCTCTCAACCTCCTCCTCCGTCCAGTCGTTTCTCTGTCTCTCAGACGGGCGATCTGACCATCACGGCGGTGGAGCGTTCGGACGGAGGCTACTACAGCTGTCAGGCTCTGAACATCGCTGGAAGTGTGATCACCAAAGCCCTGCTGGAGGTTACAGACGGTAAACAAAGATAGATTTCATTCTTTTTGCTCCTTAGTTTGGGAAAGTTACTCCCAAAAAGTTTTATTTTATTTCATTTATATATATATTTTTTTTTTTATTATTATTATTATTTTTATTCTGATTGCAATATATGAATTGCTCAGTTTTGCACTGTAAATGCATTACTCATTATATTGCTTACGGATATATTTGTAAAACCCATTTGAGCTGTGTCCATAAGGTCTTTATGAGGAAAAACACAGATTTATCCTTCACTTCTCAGATTTCCGACTGTTAGTTTTGTTTAGCCATGACAAATGCTTTAACAGATTGATTATTTCAGCACAATCCAGTATAAGAGGTGTTAAATTCGCCAGGAACTTTTTATTTTTGTAACTAATTTGACTCATTTGTTTTCCATTTTAATATTGTAACATTCTTTTTTGTAAAGATCATACATGGCATGTGTGATAAAGCATGTCAGTTGTAAATTCAGTAATGCCTCTGAATGATTCACTGACCAAAATATTCATGATCATTCTTTTTGCCCGATAGAATGACCCATAGCATATTTATACAGGTGGATCTGGGGAGGTGGGAGGGTTTCTGAGTCAATCTGAAAGCAAACTGCTATAGTGAGCGCTATCCAGCTATATAAATGTTGAGCAGCAAGCTCATTGGCTGCAGATGTGACAGGAACCAATCAGCTTGTGCCATGTTAAAGCTAAAAATGTAAATATCAGTTGTCTAAAGAGTTGAGAGAACTTGCTATTTAATCAAAATCATATATGCATCGCAAATAACAACATTTGATAAGAAATGCGTTACCCCAACATTGATTACTTTATATCCTCAAATAGCCAACAAGACACTTCAACAGAATCGTTACAGTTCGGCAGTTCCCTCTCATCCAATGTAATCTCCTGTGAGTGCCTGTCTATAAAGAAAACACCAAAGCAAGACAAAAAGAAGGAGAGTGAGGTAAAGAAAGAATAATAACAGTTATTTTAGCAACAATCTGCTCTCTGGCCTCGCTCTTACTGCGGGCACGGATCGTAATTACAGGTCACCGCCATGATGATTCAGTAATTACAACAGCGAGGACACAATCGTGCATGTGCGAGCGTGTCATCTGATACATAATTCATGCCTTTGATGGTCCTTACAAAAGTGTTGCACGGCTTCGTAAACACGCTGTAGTGGCATTTATGCAAATGGCGGCCGTGTAAATGACGGTAATGCTTCTGGCATTGGTCGTACACAATCATATGGACGTAAACATCCCAGCATTTATCAGGCGGCCTGGGTCCTCAGTGAGAGAGGAGAGGACATGCGGGGGGCCGTTTCAATAGACGTGGTGTGTTTTAGTGTGGTGATGATGGCTGGTTTGTGTGAGGGAGATTTAGTGCTGTTGAAATGCTGCCGGTATTAATTGCTCGTCTCTAGTTTGGCTTCGTTCTGCTACTGCTGTTGACTGATTAGAAAATTGCTTCCAGTTGAGAAAATTGGATTCCATCTCTCTCTCTCTCTCTCTCTCTCTCTCGTTCTTAAAACATGTACTCAGCTCGTTCGCTGCCAGACATTCCACACTTGCATGCTCTTTTTCCTTGGTTACATTTATTTTTATTTGCGTTCTTCGTTCTTTTTACCTCTGACCGTACACGCACTCGCTTCTGTGGCTCTTATAAAATCTGGAAGGATGTATTTTGGATTTTGGTTTGGAGTACAGTTGTGTTTCATTATAGTTATTATAATGATATTAGTAGGTCTGGGACAGCTTTAAGACTCTGTCTTCAAATGAGACCGATTTGTCTGTCTCTCACTCTTTTTCTCGTTGTCTCATCCTGTCTTTCTGTCTCTCGTCTTTTAGTTTAATGCATTTTAGTGGCATGATAGATCATTTACATTTATATTGCCAAACCATTTGTAGCTTAGCTACATGCATACAAATGTATTTCATTTAAAAAGAATTTTAAACAAAGCGATTCATCATAAAATGATTGATTAGAAGAAGAAAAAAATAAGGATGAGAAAAAAGAATTATGTTCAGAATTTGTATTGAATATGATGAATACTACAAAGCTGATTTTATTTTAATATTTTCATTTAGCAGACATTTTTATCTAAGGGACTTACAAATACAACAAAGCGATTAACCCTCATGTGGTGTTCGGGTCAATTTGACCCGGAGAAGATTTTCTTATTCCCGAAAATACTAGTTAATGTTATCGCTTTGGACTGAAACTTAGTGACTTTGTTCCCAAACGGTATAACTAAATCTCAGTGTTTTTTTGAAAATTTTCTTATTTTTTTGTGGGAGTATTGTTACCTTGTTACACTTGTGGTGTTCCCGGTCAAAAATGACCGGCCTATAAAAAATAGCTTATAAGTCACTCATTATACCATATTTTCACCCAATCTTGGATTCAATCTTTTTGTCAACTTGTTCTCTTTCAATTAGGACTGGTTTTATATTTCTGTTTGAATCTGATTAATCGTGGGCCTCATTTGTCTGAGAGTAGGCATCTCATTTTTTGAGTAAAAAACAAATAATTTATGAGTAAATTTGGAAATATGAAAAAAAAATATGAAAAAAATGGCTACGGTTGATCACACTATCTACTCTAATGTTTCACCAGGAATTTTGTTTTGAAACTTTTGTTTTGTAAAAAAATATGGCACATAGTCACACTTGTGGTGTTCCCGGTCAAAAATGACCGGCCTATAAAAAATAGCTTATAAATCATTCATTATACCATATTTTCACCCAATCTTGGATTCAATCTTTTTGTCAACTTATTCTCTTTCAATTAGGACTGGTTTTATATTTCTGTTTGCATCTGATTAATCGTGGGCCTCATTTATCTGAGAGTGGGCATCTAATTTTTTGAGTAAAAAACAAATAATTTATGAGTAAATTTGGAAATATGAAAAAAAAATATGAAAAAAATGGCTACTGTTAATCACACTAGTCTACTCTAATGTTTCACCAGGAATTTTGTTTTAAAACTTTTGTTTTGTAAAAAACATGGCACATAGTCACACTTGTGGTGTTCCCGGTCAAAAATGACCAGCCTATAAAAAATAGCTTATAAATCATTCATTATACCATATTTTCACCCAATCTTGGATTCAATCTTTTTGTCAACTTGTTCTCTTTCAATTAGGCCTGGTTTCATGTTTCTGTTTGCATCTGATTAATCGTGGGCCTCATTTATCTGAGAGTAGGCATGGTCAAAAATGGTCACAATGGCCGACCATTGAAAGTGAATGGGAGAGACTGAAACTAACAGAACAATTTAGTTTTCAGGAGCATGTTCATTATTTTCATGTACACATATGAGCATGTGTGCTTGCAAACATTGAGCCCTTGGACCTGTGCATGTATCGATACATTTATACACACGCTACCCAGACACACACACGTTAAAACACACAAACTTTTTTGAGTATTACACACATTCTTTTCCACAGAGAGAAATTTGATCCTACCCTAACCTGCATCTAATATACATTTATCCATCTGACATAACACACACACACACACACACACACACACACAAACTGGCCGTGACTGCAGTGACCCGGCTTCAAAAGAACCTTTCTTTCATGGTCTTGTTTCATCACAGCTTCCAGACAAAATATTATGACATTTTGTTTTGGAACTGTGAGGTTCTCACACAGAACTAGACAATATTTACAAATATACATCATGTGATAGCACAGGCATATATAAAATGCCTCACAGCACCTTGCTTGTCATTCATTTGTGGCAGCACAATGGCAAAACAGCTCTGCACATGATGTTATTCATCAGATTTTTGACTCAGAAACTAGTGAGGAGGAGGACATGCAGGATGCATCTTGCAGTGAAGATGTTTCTGAAGAGGAAGGCCTTCAGAAGAAAACCTGCCTTGCCTCATAGGTGGGGATGAAGGCCAGGACAAAGTTCCATCTTTTGACCAGAATGAAACGGTAACCTCAGCTGGGCCCTCATCACTGGAAGACTGCTCCTCATCAGTTGTTTCAAGCTCCGTAGCCGATTCAGTGGTGCCTTCCTCTTCAGAAATATCTTCACTGCAAGATGCATCCTGAATTTCCTCCTCCTCACTAGTTTCTGAGTCAAAAATCTGATCACGGCCTGTGTGTGTGTGTGTGTGTGTGTGTGGTAATGTCAGATGGATAAATGTATATTAGATGCAGGTTAGGGTAGGATCAAATTTCTCTCTGTGGAAAAGAATGTGTGTAATATTTAAAAAAGTTTGTGTGTTTTAACATGTGTGTGTCTGGGTAGCGTGTGTATAAATGTATCGATACATGCACAGGTCCAAGGGCTCGATGTTTGCAAGCACACATGCTCATATGTGTACATGAAAATAATGAACATGCTCCTGAAAACTAAATTGTTCTGTTATTTTCAGTCTCTCCCATTCACTTTCAATGGTCGGCCATTGTGACCATTTTTGACCATGCCTACTCTCAGATGAATGAGGCCCACGATTAATCAGATGCAAACAGAAATATAAAACCAGTCCTAATTGAAAGAGAACAAGTTGCCAAAAAGATTGAATCCAAGATTGGGTGAAAATATGGTATAATGAGTGACTTATAAGCGATTTTTTATAGGCCGGTCATATTTGACCGGGAACACCACAAGTGTGACTATGTGCCATATTTTTTACAAAACAAAAGTTTCAAAACAAAATTCCTGGTGAAACATTAGAGTAGACAAGTGTGATCAACAGTAGCCATTTTTTTCATTTTTTTTTTTTCATATTTCCAAATTTACTCATAAATTATTTGTTTTTTACTCAAAAAATGAGATGCCTACTCTCAGATAAATGAGGCCCACGATTAATCAGATGCAAACAGAAATATAAAACCAGTCCTAATTGAAAGAGAACAAGTTGACAAAAAGATTGAATCCAAGATTGGGTGAAAATATGGTATAATGAGTGACTTATAAGCGATTTTTTATAGGCCGGTCATTTTTGACCGGGAACACCACAAGTGTGACTATGTGCCATATTTTTTACAAAACAAAAGTTTCAAAACAAAATTCCTGGTGAAACATTAGAGTAGACAAGTGTGATCAACAGTAGCCATTTTTTTCATTTTTTTTTTTTCATATTTCCAAATTTACTCATAAATTATTTGTTTTTTACTCAAAAAATGAGATGCCTACTCTCAGATAAATGAGGCCCACGATTAATCAGATGCAAACAGAAATATAAAACCAGTCCTAATTGAAAGAGAACAAGTTGACAAAAAGATTGAATCAAAGATTGGGTGAAAATATGGTATAATGAGTGACTTATAAGCTATTTTTTATAGGCCGGTCATTTTTGACCGGGAACACCACAAGTGTGACTATGTGCCATATTTTTTACAAAACAAAAGTTTCAAAACAAAATTCCTGGTGAAAATGTTAAGTTGACTAGTGTGATCAACAATACCAATTTTCTTCAGATTTTATTTAATATTTCCAAAATTATTCAAAAATTTTAAAAAAATTACTCAAAAAATGAAATGCCTACTCTCAAATAAATGAGGCCTATGATTATTCAGATGCAAATCAAAATATAAAACCAGTCCTAATTGAAAGAGAACATGTTGACAAAAAGATTGAATACAAGATTGGGTGAAAATATGGTATAATGAGTGATTTATAAGGTTTTTTTTATGGCCCGGTCATTTTTGACCGGGAACACCACAGGTGTTATAGGGTTTTGAACACCACATGAGGGTTAATCTTAAAGTGATTGATTTAAAAAAAAAAAAAAAAACATTTTATTTTAGAAATAAAGGCAATGAAAAGAAAAAAAGAAGGAATTTTCATAATTTTTAATGATTATGGTGAATACTACAAAGCTGATTTATTTTATTTGAATATTAATTACATTTTATTTTCATTTAGCAGATGCTTTTATCCAAAAGACTTTAGCAAGTAATCTAAGCAATTAATCTAAAAGTGATTGATTTTATTATGATTTTATTATAAATATTTCATTTTATTTTAGAAAAAAGGGCAATTTAAGATTAAAAAATTAATGAACATTAGGAATACTATTATTTTGTTACTGTTTTTCTACTTTCATACTATAACACTCTAAAACAAGGCAGTGATTGGTTTTCTGAGGGTGTGTTTCTCTCTCTCTCTCTTTCCCAGTGATCTCAGACAGACCTCCACCCATCGTCCGCCAGGGTCCCACCAACCAGACCGTGGCTGTGGACGGGACGGTGGTCCTGGGGTGCCTAGCCACCGGCACGCCATCTCCCACCATCCTGTGGAGGAAAGACGGGGTCCTGGTGTCCACCCATGATTCTCGACTCAAACAACTCGACACGGGAGCCCTGCAGATCCGTTACGCTAAGGTACGGTGGCTCTGAGGGGTCAGGACTACATCAAAGCCTGACGTATTTATCATGAAGATTAATGTACAGTAACAGGGGACGTGACTCCGGTTCATGAGAACTCTTTCCTTTCATGGATTTATAGCTTTGTAGCTCCTCTGTGACCCTGTTGATGCTTTAAAAACGCTCACGTATGGAGGTTTGAGCATGTGTTCGTTTGGTGCACCAAACTTGTTCTCGTAAAGTACTGTCTCCCTTGTTCGGTTTTCCTTAGTAACAGATTTTTATGGAATTTTCCATTCCAAACACACCACACAGAACAACTATTTACTGGGAATTGTGAGCGGTTGTGTTGTGCCGCTCTTCTCAGACTCAGCGCCTCTCTTTTTTACTTTTATTAATATTTTATTCATGGAGGTTTCTGAATGCGGCGGGATGGTTTATTGGATGCGGTTAACTGCTGCTTCTCTCTGAGCTGAAGTTAGCAGATTTTTATTTTATTTTTTGTGGAGCTGTTAGCTGTTTTATTCAGAATACCTCAGACAGCACTGCAGGTTTCACTGACAGAATCAAAAATCACAGCTTCCCTTCTGAAACATTATTTTTGCACATGTTTGGGTAACATTGCCGCAGGTTTACCGCATATTCGCTGCAAGTTTGTTGCAAATAAACTGTTTGCAAGGGCCCACATTCCCACAGAATGATTGTCATGATAAAAATGTGACTTTTTATTAGCTAATTTGTTTATTGAAGTTCATATCAGAGAATAAGTAGTACAAATCATTTTTAATAAAAAAAACAACAAAAACCAGTGTATTGTTTTACCCTATTGGCATTTGTTTTTGTTTTTTTTAAGCATAAAACTTACTACTTTATCTGAAAACAAGACTTAAAATCTCATTATTATTTCATATATTGCATCATATCTCATTTGGCATATTACTTCTCATGTACATTGATCTTGTTTTAAGGATGTTTAAATATTTTTGTATAAGAAAAACAGACAAAATATATATATATTTTTTTTTATTTGTAGCATTTTTTTCTTAAATCTTTGTTTATTTCAAGGTTTAAAATACATTTTGAATTCCAAATTTTCAGTGTGGTCTCATACTTTTGCACCTCGCTGTAAATAAATATAAAATACAGATAGAAGGGTCTAAAATGATTGATGCAATGTATAGCTATATTGATATATGATTGAACATCCCTAAAGGTTACACTATGCAATCTTTTTTTTTTTTTTTTTTTTTTTTAAATTAACTACATTTAAATGACGTGTCAATACATCATCAATCTTCCAAGATGTGTTTTTGTCTTACCATGATTCACTTTGGTAAGCCTGTTATTTGTTTATATTTTAGTCCTGCACAAAAATTGTTGCTGCATACCCGTCTGACACTGGGTAGTTGCGCCCCTGCCTAAATAGAGAAAAGTTGCTCCGGCTACTTTGACGTGTGTCTGGTGTGTGAGTGGCAGAGGTTAGTTATCACGAGCGAGAAAGGTTGATATGGACAAGATAAATCTCAAACCTTCGGGGAATCACCTGTTTCAAACAAACGCCGAACAGAGGAGAGTCTGCTGGCAAAAAGACAACTGAGCTCGTAATAAAACAAGAATCAACATTGACTTGGCTTTTTGGATATTTGATATGTCGTAAAAGCGACTCAAAGAAGGCGTTTTTATTACTCAACAGGTGAGGAAGGTATTTTATTGACAGATAAACTGCCATATGTAGCTCTCTAACAGAGTTAATTGTAAAGCATTATCTATTGTGAAGGGAATTTTCATTATGGTTGTTGTAGCCCTGTGCTGGAATATATTTTCAAGAAAGTACCGTGTTTACTAATGAGTAAAGCTACAGTAACGTCTTCAGCTAGTCAGCTTGAGATCCTTTTCATCTTAACTGGTTATATCTCTTAAACCTAGTAGTGAATGTTTTATGAGCAGAAGGATAACCATATTCATCCGCACAGTCACGGGAAGCAGTGCAAAGCAATAATAAAGCAAAATGCATGCATTATTTTTAACCGTTAGAGGGCCAAAAGTTACATAGTGTACCTTTAATTATCAAAATTGTATAATGATTGCAAAGCAGGGATAATGTCTTTGCATGTTTGAAGGTTTGCACTTCTGTACATGATGTGTGAGTGAACATAGACATGCATGTGTGCAGTACTCCATAAGACTTCCTTTCATCCCTCGCTACAGCATAAACATCATCTCAGGCACAGACGGCCAGTGTTCAGAGAGCCGTCAGTCAGCCTGCAGGTTTTGATGTGCGAACACACACTCCCGCTGTCACCCCCCGTCAGCCGTGTGGAGTTACAAACACCCTCGGAACGTGAGCGAGGGGGAGGGGAGCGTTTCCTGCCACAGCACACACACACACACACATATGAGCGCCCGGGTTCCCCCTGCACAGGGGTCAAAGGTCCCCGCAGTGTAGGCTGTCAGAATGCGACTTTAATTAACGTAGATGTCTCACTTGAAGACGTCTCGCTTCTTTTAAAGAATAGAGGAGAGATAAAGCGAAACGAGGAGATGCATCTCTATCTGTTGCGCTTCGGGCGGTTCGCATTAATGAACATGTCATTAAGCGAACACACGCACACCAGTAGCTCAAGATAGACTATCTATTTCTGCCGACTTTGTGTAAACTGACTGACAGATCGGCTGACGTGTTTTTAAATGTGTCCTTTTTTCCTTAAGATATTAGCATACACCAACACTACATCATTCAAACACTGTTATTGTCATTCTTTTATAAGAAAGCGCTGTAAGAAAGGAACATACATGTTGATGTTCTTGTATCATGTCTGTCTTTATTTTCTCTCAACAGTTTTTGTTGTTAATATATATATATATTTAAATGACCTGATATGTCCTCCAATTAACCACACATTTATTTAAATTATTCATTTATTATGTCTGTCTCGCTCGGTCTCATCCTGTCTTTCTGTCTCTCGGTTTTTTAATTTAATGCATTTTAGTAGCATGATGGATAATTTACATTCATATTACCAAACCATTTGCACCTTAGCCACACGCATAACATTTATTTTAATTTTATTTGACTCCATTTTCATTTAATTTAACGTGTTAGCAACGTATTTGCAAATAAGCGAGCAACAAATCTTCATTATAAAAACGTGTATTTTGTTTGAAATGAAACTATAGCTTCAAACTACGCATTGTTTTTTTTTAGCTGAATGTAGGAAAAGCATTATAAATGTAAATGCATATATGTGCATTTATGGAGTTGTTTTCTTCTTTCAGCTGGGAGACACTGGCACGTACACCTGCACCGCGTCCACCCCCAGCGGAGAGGCATCGTGGAAGGCTTACCTGGAGGTGCAAGGTACGGCTGACAGACAGACTGCAAGATAACAGACAATAGAGCGGGAAGCACTGAGAAACCAACGACAGGAAATTAAGTTTAAAATTGAACCTTTGTCCAGCTGTAAATGGTTTTCATTAGCCCCTTTCACACATACAGTCTTTACTGGTAAATTACCGGTAACAGATCATGTGTAAAAAGGACCTTTTCAAATATAGCGGTAAATTGGTTGCAGCAATTTACCAGTAAGGGAAGTACCTGTATATGCGCCGTGTGAACGCAGAATGAAGATTACCGGTATTTTGCACGTACGAGGTCAGAACGCGCTGACTTCAGAAGTAATTTGGGCCAATCAGAAGCCGTTGAAAGAGCATCGGCTCTGGGCCATTCATAAAATGATGACGCGTTTTCTCAGTACTGTTTACAAATGTCTTCAAATTGGAGTGATACCGAAACAAAAGCGTTTCTCCTCGTCTGGGCGGATGAAGAGATTTGTCAACAACTTTAAAGGTCACTTTCGGTTAATGACATCATTACAGAGTTTACCGGTATTTTGTAACTGATGTGTGAATGCTCTGTTGCCGGTAAAAAGTCCGAACGCTGTTGCTTGTGTGAACAGCACATTTTTGAATTTACCGGTAAAGGTAAAATTTTACGGTAATTTACCGGGATTGCTGTGTGAAATTGCTGTATTGTTTCTTGATGCAAATTTGAGCCGCTGCACTGCAAAACAAAAAAAATATATATTTTAGTTTTTCCAGTATTTTTGTCTTGTCCTATATAAATAACTGAACATATTTAAAGCAGGATACATTTGTATGCTAATGGGTGAGGAAAAGAAATGTAATTCATTTATTTACTAATTTAAAACTAATTTATTTACCCTATTGGCAAATATTTTTCTTTCTTTTTGAAGCATAAACCTCAGTAAATGTTGTTCCAGTTCTCTAATCTACGCAGACCTTAATACGTGGCCTTGTTAGGAGATGATCAACGATATTCGCTTCACCTCTGACTGGTCATAATGTTTTGGCTCATAAGTGTATATATATGAACCTGTTTTTGGGTGTAATCCAGAGCAGTTGCACAGGAAGACGTGCTTATGTTGTGTGTATGTGTCTTTGTTTCAGAGTTCGGCTCTCCGGTTCAGCCCGGCCGACCCACGGATCCAAACCTCATCCCCAGCGCCCCTTCCAAACCAGAGGTCACAGACGTCAGCCGCACCTCAGTGTCTCTGTCCTGGAAGCCCAACCTGAACACTGGAGCCACGCCCACCTCTTATGTGATAGAGGCCTTCAGGTGGCATCATCAGTTTTGACTGTATACTTATACTTGTTTGGTTGTACAAGCGTGTGTTTTACAACCTTTGTAAATACAGTTCACAAGCTAATGGGGGTTCTGTAAATGCCAAGTCCATTTGCTGCGGCATGTCATAAATAATCATACCAATGTCCGCGTTTTCCTATAAGCCCGGCATTTTGCGGTAACCTCATTGTTTAGTATAATGTTTGTAGTAACGATATTTCGATATAAAGTTTGGGCTGCAGTAATTTGCAGTTTAAATACTCATGTTTGATGTGTGTATGGACGGCAGCCATGCGGCGGGCAGCAGCTGGCAGACGCTCGCGGATCACGTGAAGACCGAGAGCTTCGTCCTGAAGAATCTGAAGCCCAGCGCCGTCTACCTGTTCCTGGTGAGAGCGGCCAATGCGTACGGCCTGAGCGACCCCAGCCCCATCAGCGACGCGGTCAAAACACAAGGTCAGTTCACCTTTGACCTCACGGACAAGTATCCTGTCATGTGTTCGAAATATTTACATTTATCCATCGCTGTTTTGTGTATTGTTTTTTTTTTTCTATATGCATACATGCTTGTGTTTAGAAACGTATATGCATGTATTACATATTTTTTTTGAGTGGTTTGTGTTTATGTGAGTAGACGTCCCACCAACCAGTCAAGGAGTGGAGCATGGCCAGATCCAGAGGGAACTAGGCGATGTGGTCATTCACCTCCACAATCCCACAATTCTCTCATCGTCCTCCGTCAGAGTCCAGTGGACTGTAAGTGCCGCCACATTTTCTTTTAAAAGGAGAGTTCTCACAAAAATGAACGTTTTGTTTGGTCAAAACCAGTGTTGGGCAAAGGTACTTTTAACGTGTTACATGATTGCATTACTTCCTGAAAAAGTAGCTTGCGTGAAAGTTACTAATTAGTAACTAAGTAACTGGAAAGTTCATTTTTCTTAACCCACTGGCAAATAGCTTTTTATCTGATTTTAATCGTAAATTTCACACATTTTGTGGTAGTGAACAAAGGAATCTTTGTTCAAACAGCTGAAGTCGAGGTTAAATCCGTCCAGACTTTCACCTCACTAACACGTGCACACACAAACAGAAATATTCCCAGCATGCTTCTCTCTTAACATGTTGTGTTGTTTGCACTTTATACGTATTTAATCAAAAACAGCTGAAACGACATCTGCTTTTATTGGGGCGGATCAAGAATTGATTAAAGTCTTTACAAGCGTGTTTAGTTCTCCCCCCCCCCCACCGCCATATGGACTGATCCCAGCTCTGAACACCTCTGATAGAAAAATCCCATATAAAATAACACTTTACAATAAGGTTCATTAGTTAATATTAGGTAATGTATTAACTAACATGAACTAATAATGAGCAATACATTTGTTACAGTATTTATTTATTCATCTTTGTTAATACTAGTTAATAAAAATACAGCTGTTCATTGTTTGTTCATGTTAGTACACAGTGCATTAACTAATGTTAACAAATACAACCTTTTATTGTAATCATTTATAAATGTTGAAATTAATATTAACTAAGAATGAACAACACGTCTTCAGCATTTATTAATCTTAGTTCATGTTAACTAATGTTAACTAATGAACCTTATTGTAAAGTGTTACCAAAATCCGCTCACATAAAAAGTTAGCTCAAATCTAAATCTTCAAAATATCATTTTTGCAAATTAAACCCGAGAAATGTTTTTTTTTTTTTTTAAGTACTCCACAACAAATTATTTCAATTTAACGGTATTCAGAACAGAACATAAATATTAAGTGGTATGCATTACAAACAATATTTATAATAAACGCCTAAACAAATGTATTTAAGTGAATTTATTATTTAAGTGAAACTGAACTACCAGCAAGTCGCAGCACATTTCAGATGATAAAAAAAAGTGATTTATAGGAAAATACAGTATATATTCATCTTCATAAGTAATTGTAACCAAAGTTATAGTAAATAAATAAAAATGATACATATGTTTAATAATAAAGCATAGTTTAGCTAACTTAACACAAAAACTAAAACCTTGCTTTCTTTACAGCTTCCTAGTGTCCTAGTCCTGGGTGATCCTTAATTTTGGCCATGTGCTTTCCTGTAGGTGGAGCAGCAGTCTCAGTACATCCAGGGCTATAAGGTGATGTACCGGCCGTCCCCGGAGGGCGCTCAGCAGCGTGTGGAATGGGCCATGTCTGAGGTTCGAACCCCGGGGGAGCACAGCGCAGTCGTCACCCAGCTCAAGAAGGGCGTGACCTATGAGTTCAAAGTTCGACCTTTCTTCAACGAGTTCCAAGGCACCGACAGCGACATCAAAGTGGGCAAGACCCTCGAGGAAGGTGAGGAGAGCTTTCCGCCCATCCGACCGTGTGCTCTGTGTGCTTTAAAGCTTAATGTCCCACCATTCCTTTCTCATGGGATGCCAAATGTGATATGACAAATGAATGGGATTTGCTGCCTTGCATGTTTACATATTTGGGTTTCAGACAAAATTTTAATACTTTTTTAATGCTCATATATATATATATATATATATATATATATATATATTAGTGCTGTCAATCAGTTATTCAGTCAAGAGCAGTGAGTGATTTACCTTTTCTTTTCTTTTTTTCTTTAATTACCCTTAATGACAGACAGCAGCACATTTTTTAGGCTGCTGTCACTTTAAGATCCGAAAGCACATGGCGCGGATATGATGCACATCCTATTTTCTCACAACTCGTGTAGTTCTTTTAAGACTTCATTTAACTCTTATGAGGATACTTAACAAAACTGGCACTTTGGCATAGTTTGTGAGTCTTTGTCCGCTTTCTGTGGGTTTGTTTCGATCACATTTACAGGCTACATTCGGGCCTCTCCAGAGTAAGAAAGGCGTTCGCCTGCATTCAGTAGTTCTCATTTATGTTAACGTGTGGTCTGTGGCCCATGAGGGAGGGCAAAGCAGGCCATTTAAAAAAGCTTCAGGCAAGCCAAGCAGCCGACAACGAGAAGCCAAAAAGCGCAAGCTCAAACGACTGCTGTGCTAATTGTTCTGAGGGTGTGTCCGTCTGTGGCTCTGGAGAACGCCAGCGAGTTCGGTTTGCTCCGACTTTTCCTGTCTGTGCGCCTGCTTTTTTTAGTTTGAAACACAAAATTGAAATGACGGCAAACGCAAAACAAATGTTTCTCTCCAGGGCTTTGTGTTAACATTGATGTCTGTATTAAGTGGATAATAGTTATGTGAAGTACAGTGACAACATTCTGTTCACCCTGAGCTCAAGTAGGCATCTGGCACTGCGACGCCCGAATCATGTTGCTTGGCAGTCGCCGCTCATTATTTAAGCTCACTAATACCGCTGAGTGTGTACTATTAAAATGAGTGCTTACATTTGTTTCGGAGAACACACACATATACACAAGCTATTGCACTGAGACATATTGTCCATATGCATAATGTTTGTTTATAAGTGCACACATGTACCTCCATATGTGCATAATTGAAGGTGTTGTATAGAATATTGTGAGGTGTGTGTAACATCCCGCTCGTGTCTCTTATCGCAGCGCCCAGTGCCGCTCCCCGGGGGGTCACTGTAACAGGAAGCGGAGACAACACCACAGCGATCCTGGTATCCTGGCAACCGCCCCCAGAGGAGGAGCAGAACGGCCTGGTGCAGGAGTATAAGGTACGAACCAGAAGAAACAGACAATGAGAGAGGCAAACAAAGAGTGTTGGGGGGAAAACAATAGAGTGATGGATGGAAGTAGAGGAAGGAAATAGGAAGTGGAAGAGGGAATTATATTTACTGGGTCACAGTCCGTTCGTTTTATGATGTGCTGGTGGTGAAGGGATGGAGAGAGTTTAGTGGATACTGGTTTGATTTTCTTTTAGGGGTTTTTAGTTGTTGTGACATGCTGCCATCTAGTGGTTAACATAAGGTGTTACCACAACCTTCGCCAAACAGATGCGCTCAGAGAGGGGGAGTATAGGCTCATATTGGGTATTTCCATATCCTGGAGAACATTGTGCCAAAACATTCCCTTATAAGCATGTTTGATATATTTGTAGGTTTATATATATATATATATATATATATATATATATATTGCTATGTAGTAAGTGCAGGCCTATATAATAACAGCTTTATATATATATATTGCTATGAAGTGTATAAAATAACAGTTTTTTTTTTATTATTATTATTTTAATTATTTTATTGATGCTCTTTTTGACCAAAATATCCATTTGAATGCTTAATGTGGCAAAAGTTCCCTTTTAAACATAGTACGTTATTTTTCCTAAAAAATATATATAAATCAGGTTTTTTTTGTAGAAGCTTTGTGTCTTTTAGTGCCACCTTTGCTAGTATGTACTTTTGCAATATGACTAGACATACAATTATGATTGCGGGAACGATTTCCTAGTGTATACTCTTCGTCCTTTATTCTCTTTCTGCATGTCTTGATGTGCTTTTCTTGTCCTAACAGGATAACAGAGCCCGTCTCATACGATATTCCTCTCAGGCGCTCAGAATTTAATGGGTTTGCGTCGTTTCAGCGTTTAGTTCGTAGGCCGCGGCTGACGGGAAGAGGCTCGGTTTGAGTCGCTCGGTCCCAGTTCATTTTCCAGGTAAATGTTTTCAGGCAGTGTAAGAGAAGGTAGTGAGTAATTTCATGCTTGTTAAATTGGGCGGAGGAGGATTTTTCACTAATCACTTTTCTCGTACACTTTTTTTTTTTTCTACCCCGTTGTGCCTCGGGAGAACTTCAGAACCCTCAGAACGTCCGTTCTCGTTACCTCACTTTCGCTCTTTTTACACTTAATCCACTTTTTTTTTTCCTTCGAAGCCTTCGGGGATGTCTAAATCTGGTTAGCGTTTGTGAAAAGATGGACGTCAGCATGGAAAAACATGTAAAAAAGCATTTTGTTTCTATGTGTGATTCCGTTGAGCTCAGTGTAGACCTGTGTGCTGACCCTATAATGGAAGTTAGGCGGTCAGAGAGGGGGCTATATCACATTTCACTCCGGTGAATGGGACCCCTGCCGGGCCTGTGATTGTGTTAGGGTGAGGGTGGCTGATCCAAGCTCTGCTCACGCACAGGGTCGCACACACACTTTGACGCTCATTTGGACGGCACGGCTGGCTGAGCTTCCCGAGAGGCGGAAACAGACCAGGGTTCACTGCGCGCAATGAAAACAAAGAAAACTGCATTTTCATGTCAGGGAAAACAGACGGAATGTCGGTACCACAGATAGAGAGTGTTATTGTAGGTGGTGAATCTTGTTTTCATGACACGTCTCAACTTTAGCGCTACATGATAGTGTGAATTTATCCTGGACGACTGACGGCATGTTGCCAGATCTGCGTTACAAGAGTAGCCCAACGACCATATCCCTGGTATCAAAATTCCAAATTTGCCATTTCTATACCTAACATACATATTTTACAATCACTGGTATGCAAAGTAAACACCACTATATCATACTAGTGATCATTAATCCAATATAACGTTTTTCCATGCAAGCATTTCAGTCAAATTTAAAAGGGCAGTCAACATTTTCAGACGAGAGATATTTATATGTAACATTAGATACAGTTATTTCTTTGTTATCTGTCTGTTTGTACAAACAAAAGTTTGAATTGGACAAAAATGAATTGATGCTTTTCAGATATTTTGATCAAAACATGTTTAAATGCTTGATTAGTTTTTTAGACACAAATATGATATTAATTTGACACATACCTGTAGGAGACTAAATTTATGCTTCACTTTACATCAAACATATTTTCTTCTAAAGACCTTTAATGCTTGAAATAGTTTTTTTAGACAAAATATAAAAATTAATTAATAAAAAATATATTTTTACACAAAGGTTTGGACTCACCAGAGTGAACTTGCGCTTCTCTTGATATTAAACATATTTTTGTTCTAAAGACTTCTTTAAATGCTTGAAATTTGTTTTTTAAACAAAATATCAAATTAAATAAATGTAATAAAAGAATAATTTTACACAAAGGTTTGGACACACTTTACTAAATGTATTCTTCTCATGATCATACAATTATTTGGTTCAAAAGACTTGCATGCTTGAAATTAGTTCTTTTGATAAAATAAGTAAACAATAATAATAAATCCTACATTTTAATTTCTTTAGTTTAATGAAAGTGTTGTTTCTAACTAAAACAATATTGTGGGCACTACATAATTCCTAGACTTCCATTTGTGTTATTTCAAAGTTTTAAAGACTTTTCTTGACGATGTGCAACATAGTACGACTTTTGACCGGTTAGCCTGTGTTTGCATCACTTAAAAAGGTTCACTCGTTCAGAACAGACTTGTTATTCGACATAAATCATTTTTTATTAAGTGCTAAACGCTCGTTTTCTTCACGTTTCCTCCCTCAGATCTGGTGTCTTGGTAACGAAAGCCGATACCACATCAACCGCACTGTGGACGGTTCTACACACTCGCTTCTGATTCCCGGCCTGGTCGCAGGGGTCACGTACAGGGTGGAGGTGGCAGCCAGCACCAGGGCCGGTCCCGGGGTCAAGAGCGAGGCCACGTCCTTCCAGCTGGGTGAGTCGGATTTATGTTCTTCTGATTGAATACGGATTCTCTTGATAATGGGTTACTGAAACACAACAAACACTCTGATACAGCTACCGGCCCTTTTTAACACCCGGCTGGGTTATAATGACTGGAAAGGTTGATGATAATGGACATTATTTGAGCCTTCTCTTTAAAAAAAATGCACAGTGAACGGCACGGTTGTAACTTGCCTTGTGGTTAGCCACCAAAATGTATGTAATTTACAAAAACAACCTTATCAGAGGAGACACAAGGTGCAGTTTAAAGCCTTTAATTGCTTTAAAAGTTTATTTCTTCATAAACTCACCAGCTTTAACTTGTTCAGCCTCAAGACATCGGTGGCAACTGTTAAACCTCTGAATGGAAATGATTGTGGCACAGCGTGGTTTTTTTTGCCAGTGCATACAGGTGGATAATAGGCCATCCGGTTATGCAAATCTGATTTTAATAAGACGTCAATCACAGTGCCGTCTGAGACTATTTTACAGTCAGACGCCTGACAGAAAGAGATTAAATAGTGTTCTGAAACCGTGATGGATGCACAAAGAGAGACACGTCCATTAAACTACACTAAGGAAAACGGTTGATCACGTTTCGAACTTACAGTAAATGTTCTCAATTGTAGAATGAGCTGGTTTTTAAAGGAGTCATGAATTGAGAAATCACATTTTCCTTGATCTTTTGACATTTAAGAGGTCAATCATGTACTATAGAAATATCCTGTAAGTTTCAAAACTCAAAACTTCCTTGTTTAGTACAAAAGAAACAGCTCTCATTAGCCGCGTTTCCACTGCCGGGCCAGGGCCGAGCCGTGCTAGTGCGTGCCAGGGCCAGTCGCGTTTCCACTGTCACTTCCGGGGCTTGATCGGGGCTTACTCGGGGCCAACGGCCAGGATTTCTGGCCCGTCGAATACCTTGGGCCAAAGCGGGCCAGCTCGGGCTAGAGGCATGCTCAAGGTAAAAGGCGGAGTTTATCGGTGTTATGGAACGTTATCTGAAGCAAGATGCACATTTAACTTTTTTATATCGCGCAAAATAATCGCGGGCAGAAGAAAGGGTACAACGTCAATTTGACGGCGTGTGAAGAAACGAGGACGTTATAAAATACATCGATGCTGAACTTTCTAAGCTAAGCATGCAGCGATCAACGCTTCAAGTTCAGGAAAAAATAAAAAAGTTGCGGGCGCAGTATTGTTCAAGGCGATTAAAACGCACAACGGACAAAGCGGAGCTCAGAAAAGGAACTTTCCATGGTTCGACTTGATGGACGTGTGCTGGGTCACCGTCCCTCTGTTAGTGACGACTCGCGAGACAATCGGGACACTATTGCAGCCACGGCCGGTGAGGTAATATACATGCTATCTTTCTAACTTAAAAAATAAATAAATTCATAATATCCGCTGAAATGGGTTGGGTTGTATGTATGACGTTTGATCCAGAAAGGCGTGTTAGGGGCGGGGTTTAGGACAGCGCTGCGGGGCTACTGGCCCGGCAGTGGAAACGCAAGCCCGGTGCTTAAGGCCCGAGGCCACTGGCTCGGCTCGCTGTTTGCCCTGGCCCGGCCTTAGCCCGGCAGTGGAAACGCGGCTATTGAAACCAAGTATGATGTAATAGTGCGACGAAAGATCGACGCCTACTTCGACATATTGCCTCTTTAGCCCCGCCCACATATCGGCGCATGTCATACTAGTAAATACGAGAGAGACGCAAACACAGGATTACTCCAGCAACTTCTGACGTTGTGAAGAACAGTCTTTGCATTGCCTTCCTTGTGATCCCAAACATGAATGAACTTTATTTTTTAACAAAGCAAGACAATGTACGTTTGTTGGCTTCATTTTACAGCGGGTTCGTTTTTAGACAAGACAATTCGATGCAGGATTTTCAGAGAGACTGAAAATGAAAGATGAAGCAGTGATGACTATATTGGATCCTACAGTAATGCCACAACACACAACTGTGAGGAACTATGTTTTCACCATGTGTCACTATTGCTTTGTCTGTTACGTGGTATATAACTGTGGAAACTCCAAATACTGTAACACAACCAACCAAGACATATAAAGTATATGTAACACAGATAAATGTTTTTCAGCAAATGTTTCAACTACGTAACGAAATAAACACCTTTCTGTAGCATCTTCATTAAACCACTAATATAAAGTCATCAGGGTTTGAAATTTTAACTTTTTTGCTCACTGGCCAATTTGGCTACTAAATTTTACCGGCCATTCAGAACTTCTTCTAGCCAAAAAAAAAAGAAAAAGAAATTATCCAGATTAACTACGTCACATCTTTTATATATATATATTACCAAAAATGTGTTTTAATATTCAAATTCAATACAGTACAAAGAACATCAAAAAATGTAGGATGTTGGAAAATAACAATGTCTTTTCTGTTAACCAAATGCTTTTTAATCTTCGCTATTGCTTCAATGCAAATGACCAAGCGCGCTGTTATTTGTTGCGTAGTGACGTGCATGTTCAAGTAAGCCAGATATGCGCTGTTTAATATATCATGATGACTCACGAGTTGAGTTTGTGCTAAATCTGCAGATTCGGTTTACACAAACTTTCCCAGCAAAGTGCGTAAACATAATAAGTAACACGCCAAATTGGCTAGTGATTTGACGGCGTTACCCGCCACAGTTGATATTTACCCGCAGGCGGGTGTTAATTTCGAACCATGAATGTAATAATATACAATAGTACCTCAAAAATACATAAGGATAAATATAACTAAAGATTAATGAGCATGCTGTGGGTAATACTAATACTTGTCCCACATTGAAAGATGTTGAGCTGTAACCTCACATACAGATCCACAGTAGAGGCAGTGGGTTTGCTCCTGCATTCTGTTGTCCTCACGCCGAGGCCACTGGAAGCAGAGGATGCTGGTCTCAAAAGCATTTGTCATACCGTGGGCTTTCTTGCATCTCTGTAGCCTACGCACCTGTCCTGGCCTAAGCTTCTCAGCGGAGTGTCAGTCACGACCAAACAACAAACAAAACCTTCGAGACAGGAAGCACAAAGAACAGACTAACAAAAAAAAAACAAAAAAAAAACACACGGAGCGGGGAATACAGGGGGGATGAGGAAGAGATGCTCAGGTTTCGGAGGAACCTGTTTGCCTCCCGGCTGGAAAAGAACTGAACATAGTCAAATGATGAAAGTGATGCCCACATGAAACAGGGAGGAAGAGGAAAACAAGTCAAACAGAATGAAATTTCTTTTGGGTCGACAGCCCTAGTTTCTCTTTAATGTAAAAGAGAATAAGAGAGGGAAGTTGTTTTTTTTTTTTTTGGTTGCAGACAGACAATGTCTTGTCATTCATAATTCATCTTTTACATAATAGATAAAAGCACTGAACTTTCCATTCTAATTCTTATTCCAGTTCAACTTCAGCTTTAGCAAAACTCGCGTTATTAATCATGAATACGATTTATAGCGAAATGAACCGCGCTAAATAAAGCTATTCTTTTATGTTGCTGTTTTATGTTTCAAGTAGAATAATGGCTTGTTTTGTTTATAATGTCATGTATTATTTTTGATATCAAAATAATTGCTGTTAAAATGATCATCTGTGAAATTTTTGATACATTCAAAGGAATATTGTGAGCTAAGACAAGTTCTGACATGCGAAACAATATTGTTTATTGACTTTAATATTACATGCATCTACATTAGATAAAAAAAGTACAAAACACTTTTTGCTGTAGGCGTATTTAACCTGGAATAGTCCTTTAATTTTTGCATCAGTGATATGGTTTGTAAAATATTTCATTTCTCATTGTCTCGATCTCAGACTCGTCGGGTCGTGTTCTTCCTCCGCCGCTGGAGGATGAGAACACGATTTCTCAGCAGATCTCGGACGTGGTCCGCCAGCCGGCCTTCATCGCGGGCATCGGCGCGGCCTGCTGGATCATCCTCATGGTCTTCAGCATCTGGCTCTACAGGCACCGGAAGAAGAGGAACGGCCTGAGCAGCAGCTACGCCGGCATCCGCAAAGGTCAGTCCAGAGCTTCAGAAGGTTTCCTTTAGCGCTGCTGATGCTAAACTACTAATTTGACAGTGTATTCGCATAACGATTTAAAAATACATCAAATATATCATAAGTAAGAGGTTAGTCACCCCAACCTAATAATTATGAGTTTATGAGCTATTATTAAGAAGGCGTGGCGTGTCTCTCATCTGATCTTTTAAGGGGTCTGTGTGTTCATGTGTTAGCCAGAGGCAGATGTTTGATCGTTTTACTATCGACTATCTTCTTTTCTTCCTCTGGTAGTGTCGTGTTTGGCTTGTGTTGTCTCAGGTTTAATCCCAAACGTCAGGCTCTTTTATTAGAGCTAGTATGAAAATACTTGACTTAGTCTGTAGATGAGTCTGATCCTTTCATTGCCATAGAAATCGTTTTGTTTTTTTTCTTCCCTGTGGTCCAGTGTTTTAAAAAGCCGTTTCCTCCTTTGACCCCGATGAATCACAATGAATTCCTTACAGTCGAAAATATAGAGCTCTCTTTCCGTTTTCTCCTTCATTGAAGAGATGACGGAGACGGTGAACGGAACAATGCTGGTGTAGCTAGCGTGTCTCAAGGACATGAAGCTAATGGAATGTTTATTGGCAGGAATCTAAAGGAAAAGATCCAAGCCATTCACTAGCGTTAGCATTCATGGACTCCCAAGGCTGGGCCGCATTCAAGTTAATTGAACGTGTCGACCACAAAAGCACAAAAAAAAAGCCAAAATGAATATGTCCATTTTTCAAGGTCGAGAGCACCTGAATTCATTTACCAGGATGACTCGACGACTTCTTGTTTCGACAACCGCACGAGATTGACAGACAGCTTTCAAAGAGACATTCTTTCTAAATGCTAGTGGAATTATATACAACATATCTTACACAACACAAAGACCAATAACAAGGCTCAACATTATAAAGATTAAAAGTGGATATGTGCTTGTATGGGTTACAAACTTAAAGAAATGTTATTTAGTCTAGTCATCTCTTAGTCTAGTTAGTTATAACCATGTTATCTAGTCTTAGAAGCAATAACATTGCGCATGATAGCATAAATGTATGCCTTGCAGAAAGTATGTCAAAAAGTAGTGTATTTTTGTGCCTGAAAAAGGGACTTTTTAACACCATGAAGGGCCTCTGACCTCTGGTTTTAGTGTTTTTTTGAGCTGCTAAAGACGTTCCCACTTCCTGTAATGCTCTGCAAGCCACAAGAATCCACAGGTTGCCATGTTTGAACCGGTCGCTGCCAGTCTCTTAAGCTTGAACGTGTTTGAGCAAAGGTGTAAAATAGTAAACACATGAAGTGGTAATCTGTTTTCCGGGTGGAACGGGGTGATGCGGCTGGGACAGATGTATAATCTTGCAGTGTGTGAAGTGAATATGTGCATGCGTGTTTACCTGTGAGTGTGTGATAAATTGTTTAAATACACAAATCATCCCCAGACCTCCGAGATTTGATTTATATCGTCCACGATCCATCAAATGATATTTTTTCCCATGCTGCATTTGGCCTGCCGAGCGTCAATCTGCTTCAAAAGCATCATGCATACAGGATAAAATCATCAAAAAAAACGGGCCAATCTATTAGACTTTTCTCAGAGCACTGCCAAGAACCAGACGAGCGCTGCCGATAAACGTGACATTTGAAAAGGACGGCGGCGGCTGACAATTTTAAAGGTTGTTTTCCCGTAAATATGCGAAGATGAGAAGGTGAAGACAGCAGGACGGTGTTGAATTCTGATGTATCGATGTAACGCTGCCAAAAAAACAATCCTGACGGAATCACGCGCAACAGCTTCCTGCGCTGATACTTTGATGTTTCTGATGGGCTGTTTATTATGAATTCTGACCCCATATCGCTCAGATTGATTCACCCGTGTTCATCTCCTCATTGGAGCCTTTGATCAACATGAAAGAAACTAGATTTTAGATCAGATCGAGGGGCATGCGTGTTATAAAAGATTTAAGTCAAAGTTAATAAAGTGCAGCTTTGCACGAATGCTTTCCATCTGATGTTACGTGTCTGGATTAATATAATTAATATGTTTTTATTCAAATTAAAAATTCTAATTAATATAAATATATATTTTTTAATAAAATAATAGATACAAATACAATTACAATATTTTATAAATAAAATATTTTATATAAAAAAATGTATTATTATTAAATTACATTAAAATAAATGCATTATATGTAATTATATGATTTATGTATTGTAATAATACTATATAACATTAAATATGATTTATTTGATCATGTTTAAATTACATTTAGTGGAGCTTGTGTGGAAAGTATCAGTATTGCTATTGATGCTGTAATCAAAATTGCTATTTTCACCTGGCCGATGATAAAAATTCATATAAATTGAGGGGAAATTCTATAGATTAACAATTACACATATAGTGACAAAATATAGTAAAGAGAACTCGTTTGACTTGGGCAAGTGTAAGCAACCACTCTGAATACCCTAAAATCTAGACATCAATATTATCTTCTCGATACAGATATATAGAGTGAATCAAACACACAAACCCACAACTGTAAAACCACAGGGATCAGATGACAAGGAAAATGAAATAAACTCTGTATTTATGATGAGGTTTTAATGTTCTGTGTAATTGTTAACAGACCTGTTACAGTACATCAGAGACTCTAAAATATAATGACAAATGCCTTATTGAAAACTTTTCCCAATAACTGCACAGTACTGCTATGATGAATCATTAATTTAGGAATAATAACAATGTGAATCTGATGAATAATGCATTCTTTGTCTTTCTCTTTGTTCTGTGTGTCTGCAGTGCCCTCCTTCACCTTCACCCCCACAGGTAATCGCACCTTCCTCACAGCACATGTGCACATAATTCCCACAATCCCTAGAGTGTGACGACTTCCTGCCCCGTGGAGTTGGAAAGTGCACTGCGGTATAATGTTTGCCAGCCATTGTAATGAAGTGTCCCTCAACACTGGCTTCAGTCGCGTTCGTTCTGCCCAGCAGAACTCAAAACAAACATGACACCACCAGGCGAAAGTGTGGGAGGCACGGCCTCTCTTTAAAAATACATCTCACCACAAGAAAGGAACCCCAGTCTGAGGTTTACATGGGTAATCAAAGAGAACTTCAGTCGCATGGACTTGTCAGCATAAAAAGAAGTCAAAAATAAAAGACAGAGAGGGAGGAAAGTGCTTAAAGAAAAGAGTGCTTGACTAAAGAGGGCTGTTAGAACTGGCAAAGGAGCTGATCAAAGCGCTAACGCTGGATAGGAAGCTGTGACATCAGAAGTTTTGTGGCCAATTAGACGGAGAGAGGAACTGGCCTAGCGTGAGGATTGAACTCGGATGACTTTTACATGCCAGAGAAAGACACTTAGACCCTTTCATTATTTTTCATCTCGTGCAATCTTTCTGTAACCGCTGTTGACTCACCTAGTTTAGGGAGTTTTTTATTAAAGGGGCGAGAGAGGCGCGGATGATTGAGAAAGAGAACGCTTGTTTTTAGTAGCAAATTCAACCAAACAAGCTTTATTTCTATACGTTTACTGGTTTTAAATTAAACGCAGGGGCTTGCAAGATATAAAAAGGACATAATTATAAAAGCTTGGATGAGCTTTCTTAGCTTGGAAGTGTTAAAAATATGCCATAATCTATTCATCCATGTTTTTTTTCCAAACCTGTATGACTTACTTTCTTCTGTTGAACACAAAAGGACACATTTAAAAGACATTTTAGATGTTTTCCATGTTTTTTCTTCATTAATGTATTTTCTTTTATCTACAGTGGCCTATCAGAGAGGAGGAGAGGCCGTCAGCAGTGCGGGAAGGTGAGATGTTCTTAAAAAAACACACATTGTGTTATAACACCTTAAAATAGCCACATTCATCAGAAGCCAACAATGTCCATGTGGAGGGTGTGTACTGTAGTGTAGTTGCATTTTGTTGACACTAGGGGGCATTTTTGTCTTGGCAAAGACGCCTTTGGAGGTTGTACAACGAGACGGAGTCCTGCAGAGCCTGGATGAGACAAAAGCCCTTCGTGTCTACCATGTCAATGCAATAATTTTGCATCCAGGTGCACCCATGCTCATATGCAGTTGTGCATGTGTGACATCTTTGTCCTTGTTTGAATAGTTGCAGACGATACTTAGTGTGTATTTCCCTTTATGTCGTCTTTTAGAGTCTAGCTTTTCATTGAGGAGGTCTTTGCCCTTGCCTGGAGGAAAGGTTTACGCCGGTTTTGAAGCTTAAAGAGTCTGTTAGAAAAATACAAGAAAGAGACAGACCATGCTGCAGGGATATAAGGCGCGAACGCCTGCTTTGAAGCATCACGTTGCACAAAAACTCTTTCTTTGATGTTCTTTTTGTGCCTTTGATAAACGTCCCTAAAAAAAATCTCTCTGAATCCCCGTTTCCTCCGAATCATTTTAATGTGACCTTGTTTTATCACATTGTCTTACAAAAAACAGTGTTTTGAAATACAAAATCTGTTACCACTGACTTTAAGTGCAAGATTTGATAAACGGTTACTACGGCTCTGGGTGTATTCATATATGAGTTTATCCAGAGCCTTCTCCAGCTCTTGAGATCATGGTGATTGACTGTGACACCCTGGCATGCGCTTGGAGCTCCAAGCTCTTCCTTTAGCGATGGCTCGGTTCATTCGTGTTTTTCTTTCCCAGGCTGGAGCAGCAATGTTCTCCAGCGCTTGGCTAATCCACACAGAGATCTAACGGTCACGAGGCCTCAGGGAAACGGTGTCATCAGCCACGAGCAACTCAAGCAAACACAATCCATTTAGCACAGATACAGCCCTGAGAGATGCACTGGGATAGAAGAAGATGGGATGGGCTTCTTATTTAAAGCTGAAGTGTGTCATTTCACCACCACCAAATGGAATGGTGTTCCCTCTGCCTGCCATTGGTCAGACAAACAGTTAGCCCAGCCCTAAAACTTCAATGTTACTGTGTTGGCCTCAAATGATTCCTGTCTGTATTGAGTCAATAAAAGTCACAAAAAGTCTAAAACCCGAATTAAAACAAGACTGAGTACAACTGATCACAATCATACCTTGTGCATTTACCGTTTCCAAATGAAAGTTTGTAATAAATCACATTGTGTCTGTGTTTTTTAGGCCGGGTTTATTGAATATAGGTGAACCGGCAACCCAGCCCTGGCTTGCGGACACCTGGCCCAACAGCTGCTCCAATCAAAACGATTGCACCATCAACTGCTGCACCGGGAGCAACGGAAACAGCGACAGCAACCTGGCCACCTACAGCCGCCCAGGTGAGCCTGTGTGTAGTAGTCTCGTTGTGGTGTACAAATATTCCACTTGTTCTCGCACTTCCAAACATGTAGCATGTTAGTTTAAAATGCATGGAAGCTGACGTTTAAAGAAACAAAATTATGATTACCAGTAGAAATTATTTTTCACATTTATTCATTTAGTAAGCGCTTTTACCCAAAGCATCAACTGAGGAAAGACGGTCTCTGAAAGAGTTACTTACAACCGAGGAAAAGACTTGCTAAACAGGGTTTATTATGGTAACTGTGACTAAATTATGTGTTTTATTTGATTTAAAGCAACCAATTACCATTAACGGTGTTCATTTCCCTCTTTTATCGCCATGTTCGTGCAATGCCATTTTCCTAAATCTCATTGAAGTTTTGGCTTATTAATTTCCACTGAAGTTTCCAACTTGGAAGAAGTGGCGTTCTATCGCACCGTTCCAAGCAGGAAATTCCAACTTTCCAAGTTTAATGGAATGCAATATAAATATTGTGTCCTTCCTTTGACACACGACTGTGTGTGATTTGTTGGAACGTGGACTTTTAGGGAAAATAAAAACTCCCGATATTGAAAAGGCCCTGCAGGCTGTAGTCCAGCTAATCCAATCAGCTGCCTGATTCCCATACCACCATTAGAACCTTTTAATGCAGTTTCTCTAAGTGCTCGCTTATTCAGGAAACCAGGAGTAGTTACAGAGGTCAAAATAGACCTGAGAGAAAGAAAAAAAAGAAAAGAAAGGGCGAGGAAAGAGGAGGAGTGATGGAGCACCTCCAGGTGGCTTTTTTTCAGGAGTCAGCAAGTTACTTTACAAACAAAAGAACGCCAGGTTGACTCGTGAGTCCAAAGAGACACACAACACTGAAAGTGACAAAGTAGTGTTAATTTACAGTCACCCAGTTTTCACAAAGCAAGTCTTAGTTTGGACAGCGATGTCACTGTTGGTTCATTTAATGATATTTAAACGTTACTACAAGAGCTTTTTTGTTCCCAGATATCAGCTTGTGTGACTAAGCCATTGGCTAAGAGCATTTCATTCATTACAGAACCCTTAAATGGATCCAATCCTTTTAGAAAATGTCTTTCTATTGAATATAAGAAATTTGTTCCCATATTCATGGATAGACCTGAGGATTAAGCTTTGTGTTTGTTCATACCATTCATAGAAACCATAGATGGGGCTATTCTAACCCAAAAGCTTTGCTTTACCTTTGATATCCGTTTATTTGGAGTGTTTTCACTAACAGATTTGTATCCATGTCGCCTTCATCAAAGCAGGAATGAAGGATAAATGTTGAGTGACTCTCACAGCATGACATGTTAAAAGCTTGACACCCGCTTGCCTGGTGTGCCAAATACTAAAAAATCTCGAGGATATTAACCGGATCAGTACCCACAGGGCTTCTCTGGAAAGACTTACGACTTAGTTTGTCTCATTCCATGGGATCTTTTATCATTGATACGTCAACCTTTGAAGTGCAGAGCCGTTCCTTCTTATGGAAACATGAGCTACGCTCGAAATCTGTCCAATGGCAGGCCGCGGTATTTACGCGCCAAGCTTCTTGCTCAGATCCCAGGGAGGATTTGAATATTTTATGAGCCGGGGAAAATTGGATCTGTCAGAGGATGGGTTTTTACAGCGTTCCTCGTTTTGGAGGCTTTTGATTCGGACGTGTTGGAACATCCTGCTTGATGAGCCGGGATGACTTTCGCACGGCTGTTCGAGAAACTCAAAGCGACACGCTTGGCTTGTGTTATGGACAAGGGAAAAAATAGATTGTACGGTATCAAGGAGTTTAATCTTAGTATTTGAATTTCGGGTGATCCACATCATCTTAGAAATTTCTGGTTTCAAGTGTCCTTTCTGTCTGAAAACATCCTTCTCGGTTTTAAAGCTAATCTGCATTTTAAAACCAACCTAGTGTCTTCGCTCCATGAGTTTCATCCATTAGTTTTCAATCCAGTTGTATCCATAGGTCCTAAACAGTCTACTAAGTCCATTGGCTATCAAAATGTCTTACCCCTCCTTCTATCGTCCAGCTGACTGCATTGCCAACTACAGCAACCAAATGGACAACAAGGCCAGCAATCTGTTGGCTCCAGACACAGGCCTTTACAGCGACGTGGACCTCTCCAACAAGATCAACGAGATGAAGACCTTCAACAGCCCCAACCTAAAGGACGGCCGTTTCGTGGGACCCGGTGGTCAGCCCACACCCTATGCCACCACCCAGCTCATCCAGTCCAGCCTGGCCAACAACAACATGAACAGCAGTAGCTGCGGAAGTGGAGGAGGAAGTGCCGACCTTAACGAGAAGCAGAGCTGGAAGAGCAGCCAGGGAACGCCTCAGAAACAGGCCGACATCAACACACCAGTGCAGTATAACGTCATGGAACAAAACAAACTGAACAAGGGTGAGTTAAAGCAGATTTATTCAAATTTGATCGTTAAGACTCGTTCAAAGTCTTCAAAGAAACCCATGCCATGTTTTCTGGGTTTACCACAAAGGTGTGTCAACAAGGTGCTGCACTGCTGGTGTTATTCAGTGGTCTCCTCATATTCGAACCATACCCAAAAAGTTAAAGCAGATTCATTTCAATTTGATTGTGAAGACTAGTTCAAACTCTTCAAAGAAACCCATGCCATGTTTTCTCGGTTTACCACAAAGTGGCATCGTCAAACTGTTGCTCTTCTTGTCTTGTTGAACAATTGTCTCCTCATGTTCAGACCATAATAAAAGTATTACACGATTTTGATACTTAATAGCATCTCTGGCACCTTTACATGGATATAAAAGGGGTTAGATAGTCAAAGAGCCCCGTCACGGCTGCTCGTGTTGCGTATATGTGTAATTTAACTTGACGCTCTGCTAGTCAACTTAATCCATATTTATAGCTGTTGTTTTACTGTTTGGATGGGGATGAAGGTAAAGAGGAGGCTGTGAAGTGTCGGATATCTCAGAACAGTGTGAAGCCAGAGATCTTAGATTACTGTACAAATAAGGGGGAATGTAACTCAAGCTCAAAGCTATCCATTATCTGCTGCTTTATATTGTGCCACTAAAAAGGTAATTGTGTTTGCTTTCTAACTCAACTTGCATGAATCTAACTGTGTGTGTGGGTGTGATATTTCACACTTGGTGGACAATTGAAACCAGTCACCAACAAGTCATAACAGCTTATGACTGAAACCCTTTTGTAACCTTTTACCACTCGACTGTCTGATGTTCCACTCTGATGCGTTCTAATTTAAATTGTCTGCTTTTATAAGAGCTTTCATTCGTCTAGTTCACAAAATAACTTTTATTCAGTTACTCTGGTATATAATGCCTCACCTGGATGTATAATAAAAACTTAATCTCATGACTGTAAACCCTTAGACCACTACCGAGGTGAGGGTCCCATCTCAGTCACCATCCCCTATAACCAGGCCCAGGACGCCCTCATAGGAGGAACCTACAGCAGCTCGGATAGGGGAAGCAGCACCTCTGGTAAGACATCCGTCTATTGTTCTGTTGATCTATCGATCTGTTCATCCATCCATCCAACCAACCAACCAACCAACCGATGGTTCATTTCTTGCGAAAACTGCATAATAACCTACTAAACATTCGCAATTTACCCATTATTCCATTTTCTTTTCATTTCCATTATTTCTGAGTCTTTTCATCACTTCAAGAGGCAGTAAATCATATGCAAAACAGGACATTTTCAAATCGTTTGCTCATTGTTAAAAAACTGCGGGGAACAAAGAGAAACATTTATGTCAGAACAAAAGGGGTGATTCTTCCTCATGATTTCTGAGGTGCACGGCCGCATATCTTAAACACGGCAGCAACAATCACTCCCTCATTCCTTATTTCTTTAGTTAAAACCATGTTCCCTGCAGATTTCTAAGGTCTGCCGCATTTTCCGGGGATGTTTCTGATTTGGAGGATATCCTCCCTCCCTTTTTGCGTTTCGCCCCACCGTCATTAATTACTCCGGCTTTCATCCATCCGACTCAAAGAAAGGGGGGATAATGTTGTCAGAAAGCCGGTGTTTGTTGCGGGACAAAGATAAATGAGCCCCATTCTGCGGCGTATGCAAGGCTGCTGGCGTAATGCATCGTATCTATTTTTATATTGTATTTGAAGTTCAGGTAATTAAAGAGAGGGTCTGAGTGCGTGGAGGTCCTCACAGCTCATTGGTTCTGAATTTTAATTCCTTTCTGTTAATTGGCCTCCGATGTTTCTCTTTTTAATGTTCTCTCACTCTACCTCTCCTCTGGGCAATGGAGAGTGTTAGTTTTGAAAAATGACTCATTTTTGATGGAGAGCGCAGCGTTAATTACAAATAGAGAGATAATGCACATAAGCGTTTTACACCGCATAAATTATGGTGTGGGTGTCATTAATGTTGCTTCTCCTGAGTGTAAAAGTGCCATTTGTTTCACACATGCATCAAGCTCAGCAAACAAACTAACAGAAAATGAAATGAAATGAATCAGAGTTTATAAACCCATTTTGGTTTGCAATCAAATTAATTTATCAGTTCAGATGGCATTGTGGGCTAAGAACTACTATAGCTGTTTGTGTTTTTGTTTGTTTGCTTTACAGGAAGTCAAGGGCAGAAAAAAGGTGGGCGAACAACTAAACAGGCCAAACAGAACACAATGAATTGGACCGAACTGTTGCCGCCGCCGCCTCCGGTTAATCCACCACCATGTCAGGAATACACACTCTCAATGGACGACAGGTGAGGTCAACACACAAACAGGTTTTCACTTTTGGTGTGTATGGTTATAATGCAAATTTCAGCAGTAGCATGTAACTAAGTCACTCCTTCTAGCCACTTTGGTGGGTTGAATTTTATATATAAAATATACATTTTTCAATTTTAGTCTTTTAAAAAGGCATCTGAAATAATAAACTAAGTGCAATGTAGTGTTGATGCATATCAATACTGAAATATCTGAAACACTTTCAATACTTATTTTCCATAGAATAGATAAACGACACCAGCTGCGCTTTCTCGCTTGAGCGAGTTGATACACAAACCCGCCTCCCCTCACTCACTCGTTTCATTTTCTCTGTATGAATATTGTTGGCATTACAGGGCTTGAATTGCAGCTTGCGCATTATTTGACTCATTCCCGCAGATTTTACGCTCACATCCAAAGTGCGCATAAAGCTGCTTCTCACTACTAAATTGAGGTTTTCTTTGCTGCTTTTTGCACTTACACAGTCAAATACACACAAAATAATGTCAAAATGCCATTAAAAATATCTAAATGGAAGTTTTTCTCCATGGTATAGATGTCAAAATTGAGGCCAGTGAAAATGCTGAGTGGCTAGTAACTTTGGAAAACCACTAGCCACAGTTGCTGGTGAGCAAATAAAGTTAACAGCAAGCCATTTTAATATTATTACTAATGTGATAATATTTTTATTTTATAATGTTATGAATTATTATTCTTGAAAAATGAATCCATTTAAATAATAATAAATATTTAAAATAAATATAAATGAATTATTAGAAAAGAAATAAAATGATGACAAAAATGTTAATATAATACAAAATATATATAGATATATATATTTCAATAACTTTAATAATATGTATTTATTCATTTTAAATTATTAAATTGTATTAATATATAAACTATTGATATAATTACTATTACTTTAAAAAAGTGTAAATATTAAAACCTAACATGATTATGCACAAACTCAAGAGGGGAAACTCAAGATAGATGTTTCTAAAAATGTCCCTATTTTATGTTCTGATCACAGTGATCATATGTTCTTTCGCTCCGTCTTCAGTTATGACACAGACCTGCAGTGCCCTTTGCCACCATCTCGGATGTATCTGCAGCCTGACGAGCTTGAAGAGGAGGAGGTGGAGCTGGAGCGCGGACCTACGCCTCCTGTACGGGGAGCGGCTTCCTCCCCTGCAGCCGTGTCCTACAGTCACCAGTCCACCGCGACCCTCACTCCGTCCCCTCAGGAGGAGATGCATCCCATGCTGCACGACAACCCTGACCTACATGAGCGCAGGTGCGCAACAGCTCGCTAATGCTTTTCTTTTCAAATCACTTCTGCAGCGTTTACAGTTTTGATATATTTGACGTCTGTTAGGCGACTCTTGGTGAGCCCACCCCCTCCACCGCGCCCTCTCTCCCCGCCGCACACGTACGGCTACATCTCCAGCCCCCTGGGCCTGGACACGGATGGCCTGGAGGAAGATGAGGACGAGGAAGAGGGTGACGAGACGGATGCAGAGGTGGCTCGAGTCCACCAGCACCACAGCCACCCTCACCAGCAGCACTTGCCCCAGCAGAGGGCTCTCCTGCGGGGCCTGGAACAGACCCCGGCCTCCAGCACCTGCGACCTGGAGAGCTCGGTCACCGGGTCTATGATCAACGGCTGGGGCTCGGCTTCAGAGGAGGACAACGCCTCGTCGGGTCGTTCCAGCGCCGTCAGCTCGTCGGACGGATCTTTCTTTACCGATGCTGATTTCGCTCAGGCCGTGGCAGCTGCGGCCGAATATGCTGGTCTACGAGTGGCAAAGCATCCTGGGAAAGGCCACCATCAGCTTCCAGTGTCTGGAGGTACTGTAACATGTATACGATTTCTTAGTAAACATTCCTGATGTTGTTGTGCACACTTAAAACAACTTTCCTTTCTGCTAACTGCTAAGACTTTAAACCTCCTCCTGAATCAATTTTTGAGGGATAAAGCCACAAAATATTATATTTTCACTTGAAGATATGCCACATTATGGAGGATATGGAAGTGTTCCACGGAAAGTTGTTAATATTTGCTCATGAATTTAAATGCTAATGATTTCAAATGAAGACACTAACATTACTACTATACGTTCCACAGCTTCTGTATTAATTTGTATTCAAATCTGCAACCTTTAATAGAGCTAAACTAAGCAAACTCTCTGTCCTCTAATTTGCCATCAGCACGGAAATACCAAAACCTCCCTGCGGGACACCGTCCAGGCAGCCCAGTGTCCACAGACAGTAACGTTAGCGCAGCCCCGGGTCAGAGGAGGCCCCTAAAGAGGCAAAAGCAACATCCAGCTGCTCAGACAGGCTACCAGCGGCGAGAGGCCTACACAGAGGGTACGTCCACACACACAATTCTGCTTTCTGTACACTGTCATTAGGGATGGGATCATTAAAAATCATTTCTCAAGTAAATTAAAAAACATTCAAATATTACCATAATATTATATAAAAAATGTTTTTTTTTTAAGAAATAATAAAAATGGAACATTAAAATGTAACTGTATTTTGTAATTATAAATTCAAAATAAAATTAAGAAATAAACACTGAACTTTTAAATGTTACCAAACATATAATTTACATTATAAATATGATTTACATTATAATATCTTTCATTTGTTGTTGTTATTCTTTTCTTAAAATGTATACATTTAAAAAAGGGACTAAACATTAACATGTTAGCAAAGTATTATCATTTACATTATAATATTTTTAAGAAATAAAAATATAGCTAAAGATATTATGAATTATACATTTTTGGTAACGTTTTTTCATCATTTCTTTTTTTTATATATATATATATATATATATATATATAGGTAATATTTGTGTTTTATGTTTTGTTGAGTTTTAACATTTAATTTACTTAAAATAAAATGAAAATATTAAATTAACAAAACTCATCTCATGAGCCTAAAATACAAAAGGATTATTTGGAGTTTAACATAATTCATTCATATACAGTAAATTGTAATCTAAAATCTTGATTTTGATTAAAAACTCCATAGATATATTATGTGCAAAGTACCTACACTATATATAATGAAGAGCAAGAAGAGGTGGAACAGTGGCTTCCAGCTACAGTGTGTCATAAGCGACAAGTCCTGTTGAGTCTCTAATGAAATTGCAGAAGGTTCCCAAGTTTCTGAAAAGCTCCGAAGCCTCCAGAAAGGTCATGCTATGTGTGTAATCCGTGTGGAACTGAAAAAGGAAGTGCTCACAAACGCATCCGAAATTTCTGCTCACAATTGTGCAAGTGTGTATTTGTGCGCACGTTCTCATCTGCTGCGTCTCGTCATTGAGTCAGTTGTCCTTGTGTGTTGACACTGAGATTTAATATCAGACACACACAGGCCTTGGTCCGCTCTATCAGATCAACTAGCCCCTCTCATCTATCCTTCGCTCCCTCCCTTCACTGTAATCTCTTTTCCCCCCTCTTCTAATCTTCTCCGTTCCCCCTCCCTCTCTCGTCTTTGTTCGCTGTTGGCCGCTGAAGAGACCCAGATTGATCAGTCTGTGTCAGCTGAAGTTTCTGTTGAATGTGTGTTTTGATTTGATAGGCCTTAGTCGAGCTACGCTGTGTGGGAGGTTTAAATACAGTGTTTCGCACAGAGGAGGTTGTCGTTTGAATGCGTTTCACACAAACACACTCAAAACTAAATGATATGAAACACAGATTGCCTACCAACCCCCCAAATACCATGCGTCAAACATGCAATCCCTCCCGCCTCTGTTAATTTTGCTCTTGTTTGCTCAGTGCTTTGGGTGACACCAGGCTTATTATCTCGTCCTCCTCCAACTCCTCTCCAGAAGGCCCTGTTAACCTTTCATCTGCCTCCACTTCTGTCTGGAGAGAAAAGAGACAGTCTTTTCCAGACGTTCCTCCCTCTCTTTGTCTTATTTTCCTTTTTTTGCATGCTTCTATTAAAAGTTTTTATTCAGATTTCAAGGAAAAAGTTTTCTACAGGAATGTCAGACGTCTTTGGTTGTCAAATAGGAGTTAGAAAGCATGTAAAGCGGCTGAAAGGAACATAATATATGTAGGTTGGATAAATTTCACGACTTTTCCAGCTGTTTTTCAATAATTTCACAGAGCAAATTTTAGCAGATTATATATGTTTGTGGTGAGCAGCATAACTAGAAAAAATATAGAATTTAAAAAAAGAAATTCTAGATGCAATTCAAGACCATGTAAATATTACAATTGATTGATGAATATACGTAGAATGCACGTCGACAGTTATTTTCAAACTTTAAAATGAAGAACATCCTTTAAAAACAGAGCTGTAGGAATAATTTAAATTTAGCTATTCATGAGCCAAGCTGACATGGCATTTGCCCATTAGTTCTAGCTGATGCCATTTTCTAGAGGTTTCGGTTGGTTGGCTACCATTTGATTTCTTTGCACTGCAGCCAAGTTAAAATAAAATACATGAAGACATTAGAAATAATCTGTAGAAATATGTTTTATGTGCCTGCTTGAATGCAGTGTGCATGTTAGGCAGCTCAGGTTGATCTTATCTCAGGTAACAGGCAATTGTATAAACATGCACTATCTTTCAATAGTTTGGGGTTGGTTAGAATTTTTTTCATATTTTTGAAGTCTCAGCTCACTAAGGCTGAATTTACAGCAACACTGTGAACTAATATTACAATTGTTTCCTGTTTTAAAAAGTAATTTATTCCTGTGATGACAAATGTGAAGTTTGAATGAAAGCAAGAAGGACGTGTTTTACTAGTAATATCACGGCGACGCAGAAACCACACACGCAAATAAGGAGAGTAGCACTAGCTGTTGTCTAAAGCACAGACCCCTCGTGAATCTAACAGCTCTCTTCTGCTCCTGTGAAATGTGCCCTGTCTCTCTCACCCTGGCATCGATCCGCCGCCTGACTTACTGCAAGACACCACAGGACTTAGAAAAACCATCCACGTCTACGGTCGTCTGATCCTTCTCGTATTTTGCTGAGTGTCAGAGCAGTGATGAAGGCGGGCTAAGCTCTGCCCAACAAAACGAGACACGCGCTCGGTGTGCTTTGACCTTGAATGTGTAAAAATGTTGACGCAGCGCCCAAGCACAATTTTTAAACTAGTCAACAAGCGTCTTAGTGACGCAATGTTTACGCAACGGGTACATTTGTGTCTCTGGTGCCTCTGGGCATGTTGATTTAAAATGTAATCAGGTTTCATCGTCCCTGGCACTAGTTTACAGGATCCATCACCGACAGACTTTTTTTAGCCGATGATATTTAACAAGAACAGCAATCGTAAACAACCCTGAATAACTGGCACGGGAAGCATCGAGACATCCAGTGACCGTGATGAACCGTCATTCACAGTTTCTCGACTGACTAGCGGCACCTCGGTGGGAAAGAGCTCCAGCGTGCAGCTGTTTGGAGGGTTGCAATGCAACAGCACAGCTGTGTTTCCATGGCACCTTCCGGGTGCCAGACAAATGAGTTCTGGTGTCAATTAGCTAAACGTCTGGTTCTGAAGGACACAAGCATGTGTGAATATAGCGTGAGCTAAAATGTAAACTTGTATGGCAAATGCTAGCATTGGTACACTGACACAAGATATTGTCAAACATTCACAAAACGCAAATGCCTGTTCTATAATGAGAACTCTCAAAAGATTTTTAGCATGGTAATGTAATTGACAATGTTAATGTATTTAGTCTTGACGGACTAGATCTGCTGCGCTGCTGTTGTTGTAGATTAATGCAGCTGCTGCAGAGAAAGTACAGGAACTTGCTACTGCCAATACATACGCTGATACACTGCGGTGATTACGCAAGACATACTGCTGCTTCACAAATAGCATATATCATAGCAGATTTATACAGGTGGAGGGTTTCTGAGGAAATCTGAAAGTGCGCTGCAAACTGCTATAGTAAATGGTAACCAGCCATTTAAATGTTGAGCATCAAGCTCATTGGCTGCTGATGCGACATAAACCAATCAGCTTGTGCCAAGTAGTTAACGCTGTAATTATCATCAGCTTTCGTTAACGACCTATCAGCCTGCACCATCTAGAGTTTCAAGACAGAACTAGGCATTTTTGTTGTTTCCTCACAGATCTTCCACCTCCTCCGATTCCTCCCCCAGCCATGCTGAAGTCTCCAACACACCCGGCCAAAACTATCCCAGAGGGACCACGGGGGGCCATGTCACCCAGATCCAATTCTGCTGATGGCAAAGACAAGCGAACGGGTCCAGGCGGACCCAGGCCCCGGGATGGCTCAGACACCCGGACCAGCTCTTCAGAACGGCGGGAGGGCCAAGATATACAGAGGGGTCAAAGAACGGGGAAAAGCAGCAAACAAGATGCCGGTGCAGCCCAGAAGAGCCGCCACCACCCAGGTACTGCACTACATTCCTGTTGTCTCACATTAAATCCTACAATAAATAATGGTCAAGTTACCTACCTTTTTCATTATCTTGTCTCTTTCAGGGTCAGAGGACATCCTACCTTATAGTCGCCCATCTTTCCCAGCCATCCACAGTCCTCGTGGAGAGAGGGACCCCAGCTCCTCCAGTTCACTGTCCTCTCGGGGGTCTGGTGGACGGCGGAGAGGCGAGGGGGCTCCAGGGCCCCGCAGAAACCCTGTAGATGTTGGGCTAAACACCACAGGAGCCTTCCAGATAGATGGGGAGGAGCTTGAGGTATGTCCTCACTTCTAACATATCTGGAAATTAAAGGCAGTTCGAACGCATTTGACCACATGAATCCAGTCCAATGGGTTTTTGACTACCTCTGGAAGTGGTCAAAAGTGGACAAGCTCAAAACATTTTTAGACCCCGTTTACACCTGTATTTTGCGTTGTCCAATTGTGATCCGATCGACCAAAACGCAGCTTAATACCAGGTGTAGAATTTGACACCCCAAATGTATCTGCATTTCTAAGATTCTTAAGAATCAGGCATGGCCATTTGTATAATGTGCAAGGCGTCCTGTGTCCTCTTCCTGTTATTTCACCTGTACAAAGACACCCTTTTTGCTGCTTTATAATGCGAACTGGTATATCTTATCAGATTATCTTCATTAATTATCGTATTCATAAACATACTGGTTTGTAGCGCAAATAGTTCTATAATTAGTAGGGGTGTGACGAGACAGTTAGCGCACAAGATGAGACGAGATTTTTGTCCAAACAATAAGTGCAACCATAATCAAAGTACTCTCTCAATATTCAAAGTGCAAATAGAGACCAATTTTTTCTTCAAGCATGATACAGAGCTAAGAGATGGTTACAACTGCACAGCCCAGCCTAAGATAGCTTTCATTTTGGGAGATATTCGCATGCTTCAGGGAGCCGCTTTTAAAACGTGGGGTATTGAAATCACGTTTGAATGCGCGCTCGCGTTTCACTTTCGATTTTGCGTACTCTGTGAATAGGGAGCATCAGTGCGGAGCGAGCATTCTACAAAAGACATTTGTCAGACGCTTTTTAGACTTGTCAGTCATCTCGTCACATGATCAAGCTTGTGCTGGATGGAATTGAAGCGACCGTTATCCAACTGAATTAAGTGTTTTTTATTTCTATAAAAAGCAAAAAGACAGTGTATATTCTATGCTAACTTCACCCTCACACTGTCATGGCACGAGATCTCGTCACACCCCTAATAATTAGTGCACTTTGTTGTTCTTGTAGTTATTTACTTATTAAGGCTAATGCATGGGAAGTCTCGCACATACATTATTTAAATAATGCTGAAATAAAAATGTTGCCTTGGCAACTAACTGAAAGAGAAATATATAAAAAAAAACTAATAAACATTCAATCAAAATAATAAATAACACTGTTAATGTGCATGATCTCTCTTTGGATGGTACATGTGTATTTTTTCCTTGTATATTGTTTACTAGAATCCTTCAATTTATTTTATTTTTTTCCAGATGGTGGAGAGCTGAAGATAAAAAAAGGCTGTTTAAATGTCCTCAGCAACCATCTTCAGTGCAGTTTGACCATCTCGGTGGTATCGGAAAACTACCGACCCAGAGTCACGTTTGGAAAACTGACCAACCATTCTTCAATTATTTACCTTAATTTCAATGTGCATTTAAAGAAAAGACAGAAGAAAAAAAAAGGTACATTTGAGAGGGGGCTAAAGCAGTTTTGTTTTGATTCCAATGCAATATGGTACGTCCGTAAGCTCCTGAAACTGATTATGGCTTTGTTCATCTTGGCGAGAAGGTTGTCAGTCAGCTGTTACTGTAATGAAACTCCAGGCACAAAGGGACTGGCTGACATGTACATACACGTGTATACATATCTAACTGTCTTTTATAATCCATTGTGGTACATTAAATTTGTCTTCCTTGACTTATTTGAATAATTTTAAATTACGCCAGTTAATATAATTTTTTTTTATAGCCGCCATCCTGGTTGTAAATTGTCATAGTGTTTAAACTGCCCCAGGAAAAGTGCCACATTTTGAGGGGTTATTGTTTGTTTGTTTTTTGTAATGCACTGTTATTCTTTTGTCATTGTTGATGTTTGTTGTTCTATGTTTGACTTTGGTTTTAAAAGCACAATCACTAAACTTTATTTTGAACCATGTTATTGATTAACCTTTTTGTCTTACGCGAGGGGTGCGCGGACGGTACGACAAAAGGCCTTGTTAAACCTGTCGATGTAGGGTTATGAGAAAAAAAAAAAAAAAGGATAAGCTGTTTACAAACGAGTGAATGAATGGAAACGAATCCCTGCATCCTGACCTTCGGTGTCTTTTCCAGATTCTCATTCCAGATCAAGATATCCTGCAAAAATGAAATATGCAGGGATGTTATGTCTTTACGAAAGTATTGCTCCACCTTTGCACTTTCGTTATTCAAAAGAGAAATCATTTTTTCGATTTACATATGCACTTAACAGGAAGTGGGTGTCGGTTTGAGAATCTGGGGTGGTCGTGATTGACTGGCCGAGGACCCGGCTCTCGTGGGTTGGTTGTGTCAGTCACGGTCTAAAAGGGGTGAGGATGTGAGTGTTAATTCATTTGACATCTGCAAGCATTTGTTTCTTAAAACAAAAAAGCATTAAAAAAAATGAAGAAAAAAATAAATCAAAATATTGAAACTGACCTGCTTGTGTTTTTGGCTTATTTATGTATTGCTACTAGAGCTGCACCATTGATCCTTAAAAAGATCATGAGCTCGATTCAAACCATTTTTTTAGTTGTCTGTTCAGAATTGTGGGAGAATCGTGATCTCTATTTAAAACAAAAAGTTTTGATTGTCAATTTTTCCAAAATTGCGCAGCTCTAATTACAACCACCACCAAAAATCTATACACCTTTTGCACGTTTACATACACTTTTCAAAACTGTTCAACTTCAGTTCCAAATCTAACAATACAAAATGTCTACATTGATACTATATTGAAATATATTCTGAATCAAAACAATTAGATTTAGCCCAATTTCCACACAAGAATTAACCTTTCAATTTACAGTATATATATATATAACAATCGCAAGGAAACATTTCTCAATACTTGGGTCACTGTATTAAAATTCTTCACATAGTGATCACAACATCAGTCTATGTGAGCTAAACTGTGGATTCATTGCAAAATTAAATTCCTTCAATGACTACATCTTTCACTTAGACAAGCACCAATTTGCACGTTTACATTCTCCTCAAAACTGTAAAACTTCAGTTCAAAACCTAACAAAACAACATTTAATTGTAAGTCAGAAATGTGCTACATTTTTACAATAATGCCATATTGAAATAAATTCTGAATCTAGAAAAATTAAAATATCAATATCAAAACAATTTGATTGAAATATTAACGCCTGTGTAGGTGTTCAGTTACATGTCATCAACTACAAAAAAGGGGAAAATGTATACAATTTAGGGAATCATTTTGTACTGTTATGTAAACATGAATTATGTACTGTAACACTGCAGTAAATTATAAACTGCAGTGCCATTCTTGTTTTGTAAAGAAACTTTACTAAACAAAATCTTGTATAATGCTACCTGCTGTTAGTGATTTTAGGTCATTGAGTGACAGTGTTTGTTGGGTGAAATCTTTGCTAGTGTTCCTGAAGAATGAGTTGGTTTGAGACATGAATTAAACGTTTGGGTAATTTTAGTGCATTTTGAATGTGAAATTAACTGCTGTGCCGAGGTGAAAGTTGGTTATGAGAAGAACTGTGTGAAGAGTTTTGAAAAAGTTACCAAAGTATTACGAAACTGTCCTAGCGATTGTGTAAAAAAAAAAAAAAAAAAAAAAAACTTTACACATTGGACATCAACAGAAAAGTATAGCTTTAACTAAATCAACATTTGTAATATTGCAATAAATTGCATGGGATCAACAATACGTAAAATTATTTGCATATATGTATTTGTAAATTTGTATAAGTGTCAAAAACAAGCATTTTCCAGACTAAAACTTAAAGTTTTAGCCATATAACACAATTTTGTGGCAAAATAGATTGCCTTTGAAATTCACAACAAACGATATGGGAAGCATTTCTAAGCCCTTTTAAACCTTGATACGCCTATTTATTTTACTATTCTAACCGTGCGATGCTACACATTTTTCACTGCACAGCAAGTCCCTGTGTTCTGTTCGATTATTACATTCATTCTAGTTTTTTATTCCTAAAGACAATATACGAAGGCCCCTAATAAATGTCTTTGAGTAGAACCCAACACCAGCCTCATTATATCTGGATTCTTTAAGGCCTATTAGTGATTTAGGCAACCCACTAACAAGTTGATTTTGAAATCGTAGAGTCTTCAGCACATCCCCATTGAGAGCCACTGCACTATGACAACTAAACCCACGCTTCACTTCCAAATCCACAGACAAATATTGGGACATACAGAAACTAAAATGTCAAACGAATGCCTTCTCCTGTGCATCTGCCAGGCGTCTTGATTGCTGTCAGAAAACGAGAGCAGTTCCCTACAGGTGTTCCCCTATTAAACACCTTTTAAGCGAGAACAAATCTGGAGCGACCGAGAGCTTCCCCTCTGGCTCGATCCATCATTTTAATGAGCTACGGTGTGTATGCCGAGCACAATGAGGCACAGGTGATTAAAGGTAGTACACACGCAGACACTGACTCTGCTGCGAATATTATGAATACATGTAGCCTAGAGATGAGTACATCTCCGTCATTATTATAAGGCGACATACAGTAACTGGCGACTCTGGGTCAATTCTGAGTCCCTCGTTGCTATCAAACACACAGCCGTTAGCTTCACCGAACTCGGGAAGAAACTGGCTAATTTATTTGAAAACAGCATGTGCCTGACTAGAAAATGCAAGCTTTTGGTTTTTAAAACATGAACGGATCCAATGAAAAAGGAAATGAACCGAACATCCAATCTGCTTTCTGCTAGCGATGTCGTGCCGCTAATGAGCGTTCGCTAGCTAAATGAGTCGCTAAATTCGGAGATAATACAGGCAAACATTCAGGGTTTTTCTGTTGATGTGTAGGGTTTAAACTAATATCCTTTGTTAGGAAATTCATGTCTTATTTTTCACCCAAACTGGTTTAATTAACCCCACACGCATAACGGGAGGTAATTAAGAGTAACAGCTGTATGCTGTCAGGAAAGACCTCCTCCTGTCTGCTGCTGCCCACAGAGACCAGTGTCGACTCGATCCCACCTGCTCGCCCACCACCCGGCCTCGCTCACCCGGATCACCGCGGCGGGAGAAGCCGCATCTCTCCGTTTCATTTACAATGTCTTCTCTGTGGAGGATTCATTCATTTACAATGTCTTCTCTGATGACAGGATTTGGATTGGAATCGATTTATTTTTTCTTTCTTTCTTTCTTTCTTTGTTTGTTTTCCCTTCCATCCTTAATTCATCCCACTCTCTTTATACATATCTCCCTTCCTCCACCTCTCTTTCCTTCCAAATACAGCATCTCCTGATAAGATGAGAACTTAAAATAACAGCAGCTCATCACCCTGGAAAATTCCTCTTAACTTTGTGAACAAATTTGTCGAATTCAATTAAACCTTGGACTTTTTCTCCAATCATCTGCCGCTCAGCTGTGTCCCCTGAGTATCTCAGCTACCAAACTGCAGGGTTTTTTTTTTATTTTTAAATAACTCCTTTTTAATAAGTCATCCCCAGTGCTCAGCTCTGCAGAACTCTCTCCATCTGTGTTCAGACCTCACAATTAACCTGGAAGAACTTCACCTCTCCTCACCGAAGTCGGTCCCGCACACCTCGCAGGCTGACGTAACCCCACGCGTCCCACCAGCCATTGAGTCACGGGCAGTTTTTCATCTACTTTATTATTAGTTTTCATCAATTACATTATAAGGCTCAGTCAGGAAGAAGCTCGGTCAAATTTATGCAACTATCTCCCTGCCAAAAGCAGAACGCTTGAACGAGCCAAATCGACGGCGGATGACAGGAGACACGTAAATGTGTAAAGCAATCAACAGTTGCTGACAAAGACATTCCATCTTAAAGGAAATGAATAGATGAATTATGCACCAAGATGTCTCTATAAACCAATGATTAAAAGGAATGACATGCCAAGCTGATAAATGGCACAATTCCTTACAGACCTGCAATGCCACATGGTAAATGTTAGAAGAACCTGTTAAAGCCAAAAGACTTTCAGTGAACCTTTCAGATCTACAAAAACAGGTACATGGTGAAAAAAAAAAAAAAGAAGCAATTCATAGACTCATTTCATATCTGAAAAGGAATTGTTAGTTCTTGGATTCATCCATCTCTCCAGCATTGGGCTGGGTGATATAATGATAGTTATTGCGATATCATTTTCCTCGATAAAACGATATTAAGAGTTTAATACAATGTTTATGCGCCAAAAGTGGAACGAAACAGCACTACTCAGTTGAACCGCGCCACATTGACCATTTATCCGCTCGGCTCAAAGTTCAAACGGCAGTGCAGAGCGAGCTTACTTGAGCAGATGTGTTTACTCGCTGATCGATCTCAGTAACAAGACCGAAACGCTTGAATTCACAAACAGGAGAAACACTGTGCGCAACGATACAGTCAGGAGACTTTTTTTAAACTGTCATTTAAACATGGATTTACTGTAGTAACACAAACTGCAACCATGGTATAGTGGCAGAAATGTGGCATCAAATTTTGGTAGGTATTAAATGTATTAAAGGAGTAATGGAATATATTTACAGTCTTTTTCTGTGATTAAAAAAAGCAATTATACTAAATGCATTTAGGCTACTGTTTTTCATACAAATACTATAGAAAGCATACAGTTACATTTTGCCATGTGGTGCTATATGTGTGGTTTTAACTGTGGTTATCATGATCTAAATGTATGCTGCTATGGAAGGCCAATGGTTAATATTAATAAAACTCATGAAAATTAGGTTGTTGCAATTTTTACAGATATAACCGTTTTCATTCAATTTAACAAATTTACATATGCATGCTTCCTAACTCAAGCTACTACTACTACTGTAAACTCAAGCTACTGTCAAATGTGCATTTCTAAGAGACATAACATGTGATATTATTAATATTGCAGCCTGCATTGAAAACTGTCCCACAGATACGCGTCAAAGTCAGCCAACACAAACCTGTTATGACTTGAAACAATATCAGCTGTTAGCACATGCAGAAACTAAGAAATTAAAGATATTTATTCTGTTAAGGAAAAATTACTAAAATAAAAAATAAAAAAAACGTGAAGTGTTTGTCATGAATAAAGAGTAGATTAAAACTACAATTATAGGTCTGGTTTCTACAACTTTCACTTAGGGGCAAACATGTTAATTTAAACTTGAAGGAAATAAAGATTTGACATTTATCGTGATAATCATCGATATTGACTGATATGATTTTTTTTTTTTTTGCCATATCACCCAGCCTGAGAAACGTAAACACTTTGGCCATACGTTTGTTTGAACCTGTTTTTGCATATGTTTAGTGCTGAATAGCAATAATGCAGTACGGCATTATTGCTAATCAGCACTAAACATATGCAAAAACAGGTTCAAACAAACGTATGGCCAAAGTGTTTACGTTTCTCAGGGAAAATCAACCAACAAAAGACTTATTTTTTGTTATCAAATGTTACCAATGAAAGAATAAATGTGACCAACGAATGAATGAATGTGCATAAATATAGGGCAAAGCATTTTAACAAGAAAAGATTAGACACTTTTCAGCCTTTAATCACTGTTTTGTTAGTCACAGACCTGAACTCTGACCAAGCTAAAACACGACGATGATTGACCACGTCCAAACAGCGTTTGAAGAGGACCGTGGACACACAAACGGCTAAAATTGGCATGTTTTCGTAGTCAAACGACCTGCTGAACAGACGCACCGCGATCTCATGATGAATGATGAGAGGTGAAGACACGGGTGAACGGCCAGGAAGAGACTCGTGAAAGCCGAGAGAAACGACTCGGGTATCTCGCTATTAGTCTGTCGCTTCGCTTAATTCATCCTTGCAGAAAAACTTTCCCCGTCTCCGCTCTAAAACAGAACATAAAAACATTTGGAGGGCACGAACCCCTCAACCCACACATTCATGTGATGACATCTCAAACTCAACATTCGCAATTATTCACTGAATGCTGTTTATACTGCATTAAAAAGACAAAACCTCACACTTCCAGTGACACCCATCACGAACCCCACTACAAACAAGGAGCTCCCCTCTGGTGGTCTCTGCCTGTTTATATTCATTGCCTGCTGATTAAGTGTTCTCTTCACTGCCGCCATCAATGCATTGAACACCACTTCATGCCCTTCACGTAGAGGCAATTAGTTAAGGCCGTCTCCTATCATACCTACTGACAGCAGCTGTGAATCTGCAGACGGCAGTAAAGCTCAAGGTTCTGTTCGAGGCTTGTTCTATTGATCAGCAACCCCGTCTCCTTTTACTCGTTTAATGACCCCCTTGATTTTCCCCAGAAAGGGTAATACAATATTGAAATGTCAGATGATTAATGGCGTTGTTCTTATGTCTGGTGAGGGTCTTGTTGGGGAAAGTGACAAATTTCCTGCCCTTTTCGCTTCTTGGTCTGGTGGCGCATTGGGATCGGCCTGATCCGTTGTAAGGAGCGAAACGCACGGCAGAGGAACGGAAGAGCAAAGGAGGAGGAGAAGAAGCAGAGGATGACACCACACAGGGGAAAGGTTGGCTTGTTCTGGTTCTGGTGTCAGGGAATAGATTGGATAAATCCATCTTCATTAGGCCAATGGGAAGAAGTAGAGGGATGCTATACCTGGTGTGTGCATTCATGCGTTCATGCAACAAGCTGCATAACTAATCCTTTAAAATAGAAATCCAATAGTGTTTCAAACTATATGCATAATATTAAAACGCACAAATTGCTATTTCTACACTGGGAAAATTCACAATCAGTGCGGAGAAAAACCGAGAAATAATGGCAGATGGGTAGAGTATGTATTTTTTTATAGCATTTCACAGATGTATGGATCTTAGTTTGTATTTGCAGTAGGGATGCTAATCCAAGATCAAGATCAGATAAACAGTAACAACAGTAGCTCCACCGCAACAACTATTTAGTCCTACGCTCTCAAAAAAAGACAACAGCAGGTTGTCAGTAAATAATCTTGTGATGATCTCAACATATTCTCACGTTGATTTCAAAAAGCATTCAATAGCAATGTTAAAGCTGCTGTCCGTAACTTTTTTGGGTTAAAAATTATCCAAAATAATAATAATTTAAAAAAATATAACCAGCCAGATCTCCTCAAAACAGTGTTCATCCGCGCTGTGTCATGCCGATGTACAACTCACGCAAAGTTAATAATTCCGCGAATAACTGCAATTAAAGATTTCAAACAGAGATGGCGACAAAGAGGAAAAACGCCGGACTGCAGCTTTAAATTAAAACCATTTTTGTTCAAGTTAGGGTGTAGGTTAGGGTTAGTATTTGTTTTAGCATTGTGTGGGCAATCAGCACTGACATTAACATGACCAATGAAAGCTTTAGAAATGGCTGCGGGGTGGAATTTGCAGTGAGCTGGTTTGTGAACTGGAAAAATATGCGCAAAAAGAGCATCCGAACAAACCGTGCATGCAAAACCTATAAATGAATTCATAAATCCATAAACTGGCTGCATACCTTACTCCTTAGACAATTCCTCTGGCATTCATCCTCCAACTCCACCTTTACTTCTTTAATTAATTAGGTCTGGGTAGTGTAGAGTCGAGTAGTCTCACTGCTGTGATCCTGCATTGAGGAAAAACATACAAAACAGTTTACCTTTACCAACATAAAAGATTCTATGGCCATTACAAATTGTAAAACTGTATGCATCGTCCCTTAAAAGTATATGGACACTTTTGGAAACTTACATCACAATGATATTAGTAATTCTACTGGTCTTTAGGTCAAATCTGTGATAACTCAAAAACACAAAATTCACCACCAAGCAAATGCTGCAATGCTAACAGCAGCTAAAAACCTGTATTTAAACAAAGCTAGGTTTTAACAGCGACTCCTTCCTTCAATCTTCACTAGCATCAATTGAATATTTATGAATATAAATTGAACACATTTTCACATGCTATAGACATCAACCAATTTTTTGTCATAGTTCATGTTACATTCCTTACCTAGCAAAACAGAACAGTTGACAGATATATCACACCGTTACAAGGGTCACATTTTTGAAAATCAATTGCATGACGTGTAAATATTGTCTATACGTTCGCCATATTTTCACAGTCGTGTTATCAGCATACATGCCTCTCGTTTGTGTTTTTTTAATTAGGAACCGCAGCGTTCAGACGCAATACAGATGATCTCTTTTTGGTCTGAGATGGGGGGGGAAGCCGAGCATGAAAGTAATTGGTGAGTGGAACACAAATTGGATGGTAACATGATGTGGTTTCTATCCCTCCGAGGCAGAATTTGCACATCCATTAGAACAATGCTGTTCTCTGCACATTTCCAAACGTTTTATTACTCACACACGTACATTTATGATCAAAATGCTTAGCAGGCTTAGTGATAAAATCCCACGTGAAGGGGTTATAAACCCACGATAATATTAAACACAATGGCTTTGTGTAAGGGGAGGTATTTATGATTGTTTTACAGTGCAGTATGACAAATGTATGTTCTGTCACCAGTCTGAATGAAATAAAGATTAAGTGGCTTCAGGGCGTAAAAAAGCGGCAAAATAATGCATTGCTAAAGATGCACACTGATAAAATGGCAATTTACCTGCATAAAACTCAAAATTATTAAATAATGAAGTGCTTACCCACAGAAACTGTAAAGACTACACAATTAAAAAGAATATTGCATGCTAATGCATTATGGACTCTACACGCTAAACTTAGGTAGAAAAAAAATTTATGAATTGAAACCATAACCACAAAAGATTTATAATTAAATGCATACCTCACTCCTTGAGTCCTTTGGCAATTGTGGCATTCATCCTCCAACTTAATTTCTATAATGTCTTCGGTCTGAGAATCGTAGAGTCTTGCCCAGTCTCTAGCCCCTGCATTGAGGACAGCAAGACACAACTTTTACCTTTATTACTTTGAAAGATTATATTAACACATCTAAAAGACAGAAATGTTCAATTGTAGAACTGAAATGTACTTGTACACTTCACAAATGCCTGTCCACGTTGGTTTCATTAATTTCTTAACCCTCTGGTGCTCTTCAGTCACTTTGACCATAAAATTTAATAGTTTAATTTGTTTTTTACTTGACACTTGGTGACTTGTGACACTTGCTACCACACACATAAGAAAATATTGTAAAAAAAAAAAAAAAAAAACTGCCACAGAAATTAATGGGAAGGATACAAATCCCAAGTATACATGGATTAATTAAAAAATAATTTATATAATAATTAAATTACACTGAATTTCCTGGTGGGAAAAAAGCTGCATTTAAGGTGTTCAGGAAAATGATGGATGAGGAGCACCAGAGTGTTCAAAACATAGTATTTTGTTCCACCAAAATAACAGCAAGACTCTGTTAAAAAAACAACATGTTGTTTCATTATTAATTTTCATTTTAATGACACTCACATACATTGTTCAACCAACCAGCTGCAAACCCTCTAGATTCAACGGCAGTGTCACTGTTTGGCCCTCAGGAGAACATGTGCCTCAGATGATGTTTGTTTAATTGAAATACTAAATGAAGACAGTGTTATGATTCTATACATCTACAGATGAAATAATTGCGTAGAGACTAAAAGTGCGCCAACAAAATATCGCGCTGTTATGGATTTATGAACGCAATTTCAAGCTGATTGCATTCCATCTCCTCTCAGAAGTGTTTTGTATACAGAACTGTGTGTGTGTGTGTGTGCCCCCGAGGTACGCCGTTCTGTTACATGCTAAACAACTAATGGGTTCCGCATTACACAGGTGGATGTGTCAACACTTGAACAGATTGTGAGATTAAACGGTAAAGGAAATTGAGAGGTGAGAGTGGAGGGATACAGCAGGAAACGAATATTTCTTCTTTTCTCTATCCCCCTTTCCCTCTTTCTTAATGTGTCGCCGTGTCTTTGTGTTAATTTGCTGCTTCAGTGAGACGCTACATCGAAAGCGCCATGTCTAATAACTTCAGCCGCCTTCACGCAAAAAAACACATCAGAGTCACACGCTCAGGTGCCACTCAAATTATTAAAAATAACCTCCCCTATCATGCGTCCCTAAATCAGAGGATTTACCAGACACGCTAGACGGGACTTTGAAGCTTTCGCTACCTGTCTTTGCGGGTAAAACTGATGAGAGAGATGTCTTGCTCTCCTGCGTTTCGACGTCCAGGTTGTGTAACTCACATTAACATTTTCCTGTCTCCAAGACACGAGTGAAAGTAGTTTTAAAAAAGAAAGAATGACTTCACATACAGTAACCGCTTCACCTTGCAACCTTTTGCAAGAGCAATCAGGTACACCTGAGTCTGACCTGGCTGCAGACTGCAGAACGGGGCGGGGCTGCACACGTCGCTCCGCCGCACGCCTACTCTGATTGGCTCTATCGTCTTGAATACTGGGCAAACGAAATGTGTTCGTAGTCGGTCTAGGATGTAGGTATATGCTGTTATGATCTATATGATCTGGAAAATTTGTGGAGTTTCAAAAAGCCTTCATAATGCACGGAAGAAGAAAAAAAACATTAGCCTGTAGGCCTATAATGTCCCTGGCTGAAATGATTGTTTTGCTAAATTAAGCTAGTTCACCCAAAAATGAAAATTAGCCTATGATTTACTCACCCTGAAGCCATCATCCTAGGCTATATGACTTTTTTTTTTTTTTTCAGACGAATACAATCGGAGTTATATATAAAAAAAATGTCCTGGGTTATTTTCATTGTTGGGTGAACTATCCCTTTAAGCTGGTATTTAGGCTAATGCACGAACAACCCCACATTTAAATAAAAATGTATTGCCTGATTATCCACAGCAGCAGGGTCAGGTCTGAATTATGAATGATTCATGAAATGTGATAAGTTTATCAACTTAGTATTAAAAAGGAAATGAAAAAGATATATCAGTATTGTTTTGATTTAAATAACATGGCAAGACACACTTATAGTAACAGGTGTTATTGATTTTTATAGGCCAAGCCGTGTCAGGTGCAGTTGTGTGATGATAACTAAATTACATTGCAATAGGCTAATGTGTGCCGCCTTAATTGAGTTTTTAATGAAACTTTCTGTAAGAGGAGTAATATGACATTCTCAGATCAAGTCTGAGAATCAAATCTGCTCCTAATAATTCATAATGTCAGACTGAGCTCGTCACATTAGAAACCTCTCTTTTACTGGAGTAGTATTTTATTGCATGTGTAGCCCCGCCCCATTCTGCAGGCTGCAGCCAAGGCCTTCTCAGTGCAAATACATTACAAACTCACCTTTATTCTCTTCAGTTTCCCTGGGCAAATGATAACCGGACTAAGCAAGGTGACACATGTGCAACAATGCCCCTTAAAACATTTTAACATGCTAATTTCTCCATTACTCAGTAATTAATTATGTGGTGGTGTTCATTTTTCTAGAGTTCTGTCTTTTCTCCATGCAATGGAGCCCAATGGATGGATGCGCTTTTTTTGTGCTTAAAAAAATGGTACCACTCACTCCCATTATAAAGCTTGGAAGAGCCAGTATTTATTTTTGTATATGGATGGCTTGAGGGTCAGTAAATTATGGTATAATTTTCATTTTTGGGTTAACTAACCTTTTAAGACCCCAACCTTTCCTTTTGACGCCAGTTCCGAAGTAAAGAAAAATATAAAAAGAGTGACATTTTCCTCACGTTCGCAGATTGGTGGAAGCGAGGCGAATATGATCTGTCATATCACCAAAGTTTGCGAAGTGGATCTTCTACTTTTTCATTCAATGTTGACATTTTAATGTCAATAAACATCTGTCGATTATTAGTGTGCACAAATACAGAAGGTATTTGGAACACAACGGTGACTCAATATGACATTTGCTTCACCAAACATGTTTGTTTGCAAATGCGTATGCCATTAAGGCTTAGCAAACAGTCACAATTAATATGCGTGTATGTTTATGTGTTATATTGCCCCTGCCTTGTGTTCATCAACGTGTGTATGCATGTTTAGTATTTGGCTGGGGTGTCAAATGTTTTGTATAGCACAGGTTAGGTAGGCTAGCTAATTTTTTTATTTTAAAATAAATAAATAAAACCAATATATTTCATTTTAATATATATTTAAGAAATAACCTATCATCATTTACTCACTGTCATTTCCAAACCTTGATCCATGGAACAAATAAAAGAAACATTACAGAACCATAAAATTATTACAAATTTGTGCACTATATCCAAGTTCAAACATTTACTATCATTGAGATGAAAACGCTAACAGATAGTTATCTACTATATGTATTATATTTGTTAAGACTGTTTGTTCTAGGATCATCAAAATGTTTATAGGAATACTTGGCAAAATAATGGTTTTCAAGGATTAGAGAAATTAGTTAGGTTTGAAACTTATAACATTGTCCATTGAATATATAATAGATGTTTAATTTGCACCTTTCCTCTCATATTAGAGTCTTCAGGGAATATAATTAAATTACATGTAGCAGTTCTAATTCCTCCTTTGCTTAATTTCAAACAGAGCAATTATAGCTTGATGCTTTATAATTATCAATCAGCATGCGTATAAACATAAATCATTTTTAACAGCAAACTACAGGAAGACTATCGCTTCCTCGTTGTCCTTTGGCTGGTCCTTTATTTTCTGCCTCATTGTTACCCTTTAATTAATAAATGAATTGAATGAACCAATGACTCGTGGGTGTGGGCGGCGCCTCCCACTGTGTGACTGAGCACACATCGTTAATCAGGGCAATTCCCATTAACCGGGTCAAGTAAGGTCATGCTCAAACAATTACAGCTTGATTAAGAGATGTTCATCAAGGAAATCCCACCTGAAGACAAGCCACGGCTCGGACCAAATCTCCGAAACCTCCAACAGGTGAACTTGCAGGTGGACACGGAGTGTGAGGATTGGAAAAAAAATATTTTCTTTTTGATTCGTGGTTGAATAGATGTTCTCTTTCAAAGAGTTCCTTCAACTTTTATTCAATCTGAAGATAATGTCACAGCCGCTCCGAGATTGGCCTTCTGGTTTCTTAAGGCTGACAAAAGGAAAAGCTGCAGCAAGGGTTCATGGGTAATTACAGCAGTCCCTCAGCTAACCGTAGGAAGGATAGTTTATAAAGACGGCAATGAGAGCCCAAAGGAGCCGACTCTATGAAAAGATGGTAGAGCTGCGAGATAAGAGGAAAAAACAAGACCTTGGAGTTAGAAGTGAAATGAAAAGAAACGACCTCATTTGAATTTATCTGCTTTCCAACAAAAGGAAGAACTGACAAGTTTGGGAAGCATAAATGTTAAATGAATTTACTGTGATTGGATCTTACTGCAGTACATGATGTTTCTAACCGCACACATAAGCAATGTAATGCTGCTTAGAAAATCGGCAAATACAAAAATGCACTATAAACGTATTGGTTACACTTTATTGGACAGTGTCCTTGTTACATGTTACATGCACTTACCATTGTAATTAAAAATAACAGTAAATTATGCATAATTACATGCAACCTAAACCAAATCCTAATACCCTAACCCTAAGTACATGTAGTTAATTAATATTACTCATTACTTAAATATATAATTACACTGTGGCACTTTAAAATAAAGTGTAACCAACTTATTTATCAGCATAATATTCCGTAAAAACGGCCTAAATAAATATTGCACCCACTGGTTAAGATAAAATGTCTGTGAGATTGATTCAAGGTCATGCAGTAGCAAACAAACACTTTCTATTCAGTAAATCTGACTGAATGCAGTTGATTGCATTTGCACGGACGCATGTATTTGGCATATGATGTTGTCCAAAGCAACATGCATGCATTGAAGATAATAAACTATTTAATATAAATAAACAATTATGACCAGTCACAGGTTAAGCAAATATAGTTTATTATCTCCAAACAAGGCCACATATTAAGATCTGGTATTAGTTCGATGCTAGAGAAATGGGCAGGAATAAAGATCTGAGTGACTTTGACATGGGCCAAATTGTTATGGCAAGGCGACTGGGTCAGAGTATCTCTGAAACGGCAAGGCTTGTGGATTGCTCCCGGTCAACAGTGGTGAGAATTTACCAACAGTGTCCGAGGAGGGACGAACCGGCGACAGGGTGTTGGGCGCCCAAGGCTCATGGGCACAAGGGCAATGAAGGCTATCCTGTATAGAAGGGCAGAACCTGATTTCACCAAGTACAATTTGTTCCTGGATCAACATTTTTTGTTGATCTTGGAGCAACATTCAAATCAACCAATCAGATTTGAGGGACAAGTTTACAGTTTATGTCAAGTTTAGGCTTACAACCAGGATTAGGGTCTTAAACATCAGTGTCATTCCCATATCATTTCCCTCTGATTTTAGGGATAACTTATGGGTTGGGTTAGGTTTAAGGGAAGGGATATGGTTAGGACTGCATTTTTTTAGACTGGAATGTTTATCCAGGAACGTTGTACTTGGTGAAATCAGGTTCAGGCTTCTGTGGCACAAGTCACACAAAATTTGAATGATGGTTATGGGAGAAATGTTCATCGCCCTGCTGCGTGTGGGGCTGTGAAGCGCAGACCAGTCAGAGTGCCTATGATGACCCCTGTCCACCGTTGGAAGCGCCTACAATGGGTAGGGTAGACAAGTGTCGAAACTGGTACAAGTAGGTGGCCTAGTCCGATGAGTTATGTTTTCTTTTATAGCACGTGGACGGTCGTGTATGTGTGCGCCGTTTACCTGGGGAAGTGATGAACCAGGACGCACGTGGGACGACGACAAGCCGGTGGAGGGAGTGTGACGCTCAGGGAAAGTTCTGCTGGGAAACCCTAATTCCGGCTATTCATGTTGATGTACATTTGACACGTGCCACTTACTGTACCTAAACATTGTTGCAGACCAAACAAAAAAAAAATGTAAAAAAAACGGTAATTTTCTGGCAGCAGGGGCGCCAGAAAATGTCTGTTAAAAAACGGAAAAATACTGTCAGGAAAAAAACTGTAAAAAACTGTAAAAAAAAATAGTAATTTCTTATTCTATAATTATGGTTTATTACTGTTATTCTACACAAAAATATCTTCCATTATCTGATATAATGTTAATTTACTGACCTATTGAAGTATTAATATCTGTTTTGTACCATTGTAACACTGACAACCACAGTGGTGATGAGAGTCACATGATCATTCAAAGCTCATTACAAGCAGCTTTTCCACAAGAGAGTTAAAGGGTTAGTTCACCCAAAAATGAAAATTAAGTCATTAATTACTCACCCCCATGCTGTACCAACCCCGTAAGGCCTTCGTTCGTCTTCGGAACACAAATGAAGATATTTTTGATTAAATGTGACAGCTGGATCACTCCTCCATAGGCTGCCTAAGGGAATGAATCCTGACGGCCCAGAAAGTCAATGAAGAAAATGTTTAAATATTCCATGTCACAACAGTGGCTCAACTATAAGTTTATCAAGCGACGAGAATACTTTTTTTTTGCGAAAAAACAAACAAAAATAACGACTTTATTCGACTTTATTCCTTTTCTTCCTTGTAGGCCTGAAACGAGACTTCAAGAGATTTCCACGACGCGCACGCGCGAGAACTCAACTAAAGTAGTTGAAGGAGATCGCAATTCTCGCGCATGCGTCGTGGAAATCTTTTTAAGTCTCGTTTCAGGCCTAAAGTCGTTATTTTTGTTTGTTTTTTCGCACAAAAAGTATTCTCGTCGCTTGGTAAACTTATAGTTGAGCCACTGTTGCGACATGGAATATTTAAACATTTTCTTTAATGACTTTCTGGGCCGTCAAGTTTCGTTCCCTTAGGGAGCCTATGTAGCAGTCATCCACCTCTCAGATTTTAACATAAATATCTTCATTTGTGTTCCGAAGACGAACGAAGGCCTTACGGGGTTGGTACAGTATGGGGGTGAGTAATTAATGACTTAATTTTCATTTTTGGGTGAACTAACCCTTTAATACTAATATATAGAAACTGCACAGTGTCATTCGCAGAAACATTAAACACCATCATGGTAACACATGAAATTTTAAAAATGCAATAAACATTAGTTTAACAAAATTAAATGTAACATAAAACCCTAATATACATAACTGATTCGGAAAAAAATAAGAAAACTATGAAGAAACAGTTATTTCAACAAAAACACATAAAATGTGAAGTGTCACGCAGGGAATTGTGGGAATGTCAATTTACGGTTTTTCACTGTAAATTATACAATGAGTTGTTCTTTTTCACTTTCAAAAACTGTAAATTTAATGGTATTTAGTACGGAAATACTATTATTTAGCCTTAAAACTTACTTTAACACCCACATTCTTAATGATCTTCAAGGAAAACATGTTAAATGACTGCTGATTTCTGCAGTTATACCTTCTTTTCTGTGTTTTCTAATTTAACAGAAAAAATCTGTAAAATATTACGGAATATTTTATGTAAAATTACACACAACCCTCTAAAAATACAGACAATTTCCTTTAAAAAAAACTTAAAATTGATGTAAAACCAAAATACAAGCAATTACCTGTAAATTCAATAGTGGACCTTTAAATTACAGCAAATGTCTGTAAAATAACAGGCATTCACTGTATAATGACTAAACGGCAAAATTCTGTAAAAAAAATACAGACCATTACCTGTAAATTTACATTTTTTTTTTTACAGACCAGGTACATCCCTTCATGACCATAGTGTTCCCTGGTGGAAGTGGCTCTTTCAGCAGGATAATGCACCCTGACACCCCAGCTAACAATTTTATGTTCTGGGAACGTTCTGGGAACGTTCTGGGAACGTTAGTTTTTGGTTCCCAGAACGTTCTGGGAACGTTCCCAGAATGTTCCCTATTGGTTCTCCAGGAAAGTTTTCTTAACGTAAATAGAACGTCCCCTTAAGGTTAGGGGAACGTTCCGGGAACCTATTCGGAAAATGAAACCTAAAAAAACCTGCAGGGAACGTTCTGGGAACGTTCCCTTTAGGTTATAAAATAGAACCTAAAAAGAACCTACAGGGAACGTTCCTGGAACGTTCTTGTTTGGTTCCCAAAAAATAGCCAAATGGGAACCAAATGGGAACCATACGGGAACGTTAGGGGAACGTTCTGTGTTTGCTGGGACACTGCACACATTGTTTAGAAATGGTTTGAGGAACATGATGAAGAGTTCAAGGTGTTGGCCTTGCCTCCTAATTCCCCAAAACTCAATTGAATTGAGCATCTGTGGGATGTGCTGGAGAGTTTGGCTCCACCTAACAGTCTATAGGACTTGAAAGATCTGCTGCAAACATTTTGGTGCCAAATACTACAGGACATCTTCAGGGCTCTTGTATTGTATCTTGTACTCCTGTTTTGGCAGCACGTGGAGGACCAGCAGCATTTTAGGCAGGTGGTCATAATGTTTTGGATCATCTGTGTATATATTATATGTTTTCTGTGTAGAACTGCAGCTCTGATATGCACCAGAAATGCAATACTTCGGACTCCGCAACACTGAAAGCCATAATTGTGTTCATTGAATCGGTCACATTTACCTCCTCAAATGGTCAAATATCTGCAATGTGAATTTGCTGGTCCGACTTTGTGCGACACTAAAGACAGCACAGTTCGCATTTCTGTTTACATCTTTTAATAATGACAATAAATAAATGGAAGTGCATGCAACACGAAGTCTAGTGTGAAATCAACAATGCCAGTGTGCAAAAACAGGCCTGATAGCTATTTATTTTGATTACTTTGAACTTTATATAACTGTACATGTAAATGTATTGCAAGACAAGCCAAGACAGAAACCAAACCAGAAGTTTAAAAAGAGAATAATTACTTTGCCTTGACATCCAATCCAGGGAAACGGCAGTTTCAGCAGAACCAGAGGAGACGGATATGGGTCATTGTGCTGCGGTTGACAGTAATCAAAGACAGGAATTAGTTTCCTAGTTAAATGATAAGAAGAGAGGACCATTAACAGTGAGGAAGTGACAAAATGGGGGTTGATGAAGAAGAGCGACTCAAAGCGAGAGAGAAAGAGAAGAGATGGGGGTGAAATGCTAATTTTCTGTGTCTGTTCCGAGCAGCTGGCTTTGGTATGGATGACATGAATGATGAATTGTGCTGTACTGGTACCACCGGCCTCTCTGCTTCCATCCCTCATTACTGTTTGTGAGAGAGAATACAAAGAGAGAGAGAGAAAAAAAACAGCAACAGCAGCCGGGGATGTTTCCTTTAATTAACCCACATACCAGCACTTCTCTAACAACCACAAATGGCAACACTCATGCATTTATCTGCAGCAGTCATGGGTTCAAATGCAGCAGCAACACAATGAAATCAAACACCAAACGTCATGCTCCGTACACACAATTAAAAGCCAATAGTTAAGCGTGAGTTCATATCTTATCGCCAGGAGGACCAGCGATAAACCGGTGTAGACAGGGTGTTAATATTGCAACTGTGGAAGGCAATCATTTCCCAAACAAATGGGCAAAAAGGGGAAAATACATTTAGGCGAAGCAGGTGAAAAATGAGAAGGAAAAAGCCATGAAATTGGGAGAGAGGGGAAAAGTTGCTTTGCTGGCAAAACAAAAGGGCTAGTCATTATTTTTCAGCCTTGCAGGCTTTTACAACAGTGTAGTTTACTCAAAGGGTCAGGATAAATGAAAACACAAGCTGGGATATGGCATAAATGCAAAAACATTTTTCATTGAAAACAAAGGCTAGTTTCTTTTTCTCTCTATTCAGTCCCTTTTTCATTCATGGTCTGAATCTAAACAGTCCCCTTTAAAGAATAAAAAAAATCAGTTTGAAATGGCTGAAAGTGACAAAACATCACACTCATCTTTGTGTTCAAGTAGTTTACCCCAAAAAGTGTCATCATTTACTATTATATGGCATCAAACAGCATTGGTTTGCACCTCAACATTGCAATTAACAAAAACACCTATTTTATGTTATACAAAAGAAAAAAGGTCATACAGGTTTGGAAAGGCATGCGGGTAAGTAAATGATGACCTGTTTGTTTTAGATCATCTTTAACATTTACTTTAAACGCATACCTCGGGTCTTTAGTGACCCGGGACGTCATTCACTCACTACCCCCCTCCTCATACATTTTTTTAAAAGTTAGACATCAACCTTCTTAGTATTTCTCAATCAATTCATTATATACAATATAACAAGAACAAAAAAGAGGTGTTTAGCAGAGCAAGTATATTTTTTTTCTGCACAACAATAATTGAATCATTGATGACTGAATGAATGCAATTCACCTTTATTCCACAAGCTAGCAATGTCTGAAACACAATGATGAGGTGACGTTTCACTCATAGTTACCGCAGGCAGAAAACAAAAGGATAGGAAGAATCATCAGCAAAACTTGAAATGGTTCAGTGATTTACTGCAGAGCAAGTACTGAACCCGATCAAATATTAGTGTCACTGTCACTTGATGATGGATCTGGTGAAGAAGCTGTCAGTTATCAAAATATTGATTTTGAAGATGTTGAAAATGATCGTTTTGAGATTATGTCTGAGATGGCGAATATGAGCCAAATGCTGAATGTACATCCATATGTTACGTCCACCCGGCTCAAAGTAGAAGCAACATAATAACGGGGAGGCCACACATGGAACTCAATTTAACAAATAAACATTTACTAGAAAAATAAGTCATATCAATAATACAACAACTTAAGAAATAAAGAAAAAACTATCTGCAACACACACACATGCATACACACATGTATACATATACACGCATACATACATCTATCTGGTCCAATATAGAATATATATATATAAAAGGAAATTCAAGAGATTTCCTTCAAAAGTTCCCAGTAGTACTATAGTTCTATATTTCTGGAAAAACATGTATCAGGCTATTAAAGTACAGAGGGAAAGGGAGACAGACAAAGAGCACATGGCATTAAAAAAACAGTATGTGTGCCATTTCTGGAAAGGATTGATGACTTTTGTTGGCGTTTCTGTATTTATCATCCTTTTGTTGCCTTTTTGTTGAGAAAGCAGCGGGAGGTTGCGCATACAAATGATAAAAAATGATCTGAGCATCTCAAATTCAGCCGATTCAGCCCGTGAAAACAAAGCCTTGGTGTGAAACGAAGTAAGCATGCAGGAAATCGAGGAGAAAACACGCCGCAGACCTTTATGCATTTTTCACAATATACCTTTATTATCTTAATAAATACAAAAAAAACAACAACACTGTGATGTTTAAAGAAACAAGTATTAAAAAAGACACTAAAATGCATTAGACATTAGAAATATCAATATTAATTTTGGTATGTTCTGTAAGTGACATCTTTGTCTTATGGACATTTAGTGTACCGGCACGTTTTCAGATGAAAGAGAAAGGAATGGAAAACCACTGTCGACAGGGCCAAAAAGGAAGAGAGAGCATAGCAATCCATCAGGTACAAGGGGTGGAGAAACGTTTCAATAGCGAACATGGAATGAACTCTCTTACGTGAGGATGCATATGAATATATACATTTATACACACCCACATCAACACCACCGATATAGATGTAAAATCACCTGAGATACTCGTTCGCACCTCATTATTCCAAACTGCTGGACACTAGCGTTGAAATGATGTGAATTCTGAGAGAAAGACGTGGATGGGACGTCGGCCCGGTCTGGGAGAGCTCTCCTCAGTAACGTTGTACAAAAACGAAGATGGAAATAACGAAAGAAAACAGTCATTTCACCAGTAACTCCTGAAGATTCCACAGTAAAAAATATCCTTTTTCGAGCAGCCTTTTGTACATTTTGTTTTTATAATATAGCCTATTTATATATGTAAAATTTCATCAAGCGAAAAGAACCAACTGGGCTGTTCGGTAAACGTACTGTATGTAGTGGTCGAAGACAGTGGAAACGTTTTCTGGAGGTCTGATTAACATTTTACACCACACTGAGGACGTGGAAAAAAAAAATAAAAAATCGCACGACCATCACGCATTAGAGAGATATTGTCGTATTTTTGCAAAGTCAAAGGCAAAATGTTATTGGCTTTAGCTCGATACAGTCATTTTGAGACTTCCGCATGTGATTGCAGGACAAATATCTGAATCAATATAGGCCACCGATGAATGTGGATTTGTTTATGGATCCTAGTGATTCAGTGCCCTGCATAGGTAAAGTAGAACCTGAAAACAAGGCTTTGGGACATCGTCAGAAATATAAAAAACAAGGTACATTTAGTGCTCAACAAAAACAAAAAAAAAACAAAAAAAAAAACATGGAAATTAAGTTACCTGACTTCATTCTCCACTCGTGATCTGAGAAGTACACAGAATCTCATGACAAGCACGGGATCATAACGTCTACAAAACCTCTCTAGAGTAAGGCAGGAGCCTTACGGGAAGGCAGGGGGGTTGCATTGTTCATATGGCTTTTAAATTACTCGCGTTTCAAGTGCTTGTAATCAAATTTTGAGTGGAGATCGAAAAAATAAATAAAAATAAAAAAGCCCAATTATCTTGCAAGTTAAAAAACAATTCACCTGCAAACATTAGCCATGTTGGTGTCAATTAATTTTGCTATGCTCAGATGGACCAAGTTAAATAGCCACAATACTAAATGCAAAACAAAAGCAAGCGGCAAACGGTGAGCCAGGGAAGAGGCAAAGTTGGTACCTGTAGTCCAGTGTAGTTCAAAGATCTGGCCTAAATATATACCAATTGGACTAGATTGAGTAGTATTAACTAGTAGGAGTAGCTGGATGTGTTGAAAAGAGAACCACTTAGAATAAATTTCCCTGCAAACAGTTTCCGAACCCATCTCGGTCTATTTCCAGCATGGAAAGGGTCTGGTTCCTCTCGCAGGAAAGTTCGTCACTCGTTTCGTCAGAACTGTAAGTCTTTCCACCAGCATAGACTCAGGCATCTCTTAATATATCTCTGTACACGGTTATATATTTTCTTATCTCTAGTTACAGTACAGAAACTCCCCTTCACATTTCTTTTCCTCCAATTCTTCATGTCAGCAGGAGCCATGGTTTTGTGCTTATCACCAAAATTGCAGTGCAAAAGAAAATAATTAATTATAATAATTATTATAATGACAACAATTAATTCATGAGAAGTATTAACAAATGATGGATGACAACATAATTTCTATGGCACCACAGCCCATCAATTCACATATCATACAAACGACCAACAGCGTAAGAGGGAGGAGAGCGCAGAAACAGAACTCGGCTTGCATAGCAATGCAATAACAACAATGTCATTTTCAATCTCCGATGTCAAGAATATATTTACAGGAAACTCGATTTCCTTTCCGCAAGTTCACCAAAGCTGGGTGACTCCGTTCTCAGGCCTTCCGTAGTTTTTCTTTTTTCTTTTTTCGCCCCTAACATTTTCTTTTTCTGTGAATGAAGAGTTAAAGGGGGAAGGTGAGGGATGTTGCGGATCTTGTGGGTTGCATGTCCATCTTTACATCACATTTACAGTTTGTCCTTTTCTTATTTTTTTCTTTTTTCCCCCCCATTCTTCCTTCTGACGCTTCACGAGTCCACTGCACCAAGCAGGTGAGGCATTTCCAGAACAGATAAAGGCATTCTTCAGTTTCCATCCAAAAGGCTCACTCTGTAAACAATACAAAGTGAACATACAAGTCAGTTTTGAAAAATTTAAAAACAATGAAACATTGATGCACCCCTTAGTTTCATATTCAATGTCCAAATCTAAGAAACTGAAAAAAAAAAAAAACCTGCACAAACTTTAAAATTACTTTTTTCTTAATCACAGGTTTTATATTGAAACATGGCATGTTTCATTTACACCTTGGAAAAGTACTAACTAGTTGGGTAACTAATATAATTAGCTTTGTTTTAAAAAATAATACATTTTAGTTTTGTAAGAAAGAAACATATTAATGTAATGCATCCCATTAAAAAAACAAATAAATATTCCTCAACACTGTTTATATGACAATTTATTTGACAACCCAGCAACACTTTTAAACCATCAAGGTTTCGGCACACTTCTACAAGCTCATTTCAAATAATTTTAAATTTGTACTCTGCTTTCACTTGTATTAAATGGCTCCTTTTCACACTTTAAGGCCAATGTGAAAAATTATTTTTTTCAATCAGCAAGTGATGCGTTTTAACTTGTTAGTGCTTTACTACTTCCAAGCACCTTTGATATTGAAGTTGTGCCAGAATAACCTATTCAGACTCACATAACTCTCCAGAGTACTGCGCGTTGGTCCCCATGTAGCTGTTTTCACCCTGCTCTGTGGTGGAGCGCTGGTGCTGTCCCCTCGTCCCTTCTCCTTTCCGAGGACCCGTTGACCCTTTAGAGGAGGCCGTCCCAGACGAGCTGTGGCCCCCGGGGGATGGGAATGACGGTTTGTTGTATGGCAATATGGCCTCTTCTGAAAACATACAAAATATCCAAACCATACATTTATTTTTTGGGCCTTTTCCAGCTTGGAAAATATCCATGATTGGTTTCTCTCTGACTAATACTGAGGTGACCAACTCTTGCCAGCTTTGACCGAACTGTACTCATTAGCAATACGTTCAGACGGCTAAACATATCTCCACACCGAAGTTTAAGATGAAAATGAAGACATATGAGACCAAACCAGACGGGTTGCCCAACCCACATCCCCCTCTGTGTCAAGCCAGATCCAGGCCTAGTTCTTTATGCTTCGTTTGGGATGGAAACCCAGAATGGTGGATCCTAATGATCAGACAAGCACAGATGGAGCTCGGCTTCTCTGCAGCGTGTGTGTATACAGTGAAAAATGAGGGCTGGAACGATTAGAGTACATCTGTGCAGCTAAGTGTGCCTCCTGTCTGCTGGTTCCTGGAGAAGGCCAGTGTTGGCCATGGAAGAGCTCACTAAGAGGGGGAGACAAGGCAATCTGTTTGCTCCAGCCTGCCCTCCTTACAGCAGGGACCGTAAATGAATGCCAAGGGTCCACAGCTGGCGCTGTCAAACATCTGCCTCTGATGACCACGATAGCAAGATAATATTTTACAGACCTGCTCTGCTGAATTAAGAGCGTGTTTACTGTGTCAGGCTGATTTAACTCATGTGGACATGTAAGATCAGGTTCAGTTCTTTCATAAAAATGTTTGTGCCATTTTAAATAGAGATGTTCCGATACCCTTATTCCCTTCCCGAAACCGATACCTGGACTCAGGGTATCGGCCGATACCGAGTACTGATCCGATACCTGGGTGTGTAGAGTATCTATACAGCTGCAATTCATACTGGCACTGTATGAATTGATAGAATTATTTTATGGCGTGTTTCAGACTTATCGCTTATTTAAACATAAAAAAATACATACAGTGAACTAGAGTATTTTTATTATCTGACATACATTTCACAGCAATATATTATTTATCTTTCTTAAGTGAAAAAGAACTTAAAATGCAACCACACATCTAATACTGTAAACTGAAAAAGGTATTTTAGTTTTACTATATAACTGCATTAAAAAGTGCAACAAATACATCTAGGAATCTAAAAAATGATATATGAATAATATAAGAAAATAATCTCTTTATAATTTAAAGGCCATAAACAATTTTGTTAAATAAACTGCATTTCAGTTTTGACCGCGGCTGGTCATCCAGAACAATAAACTGAATACATGTTGACGGTTATATTTATCGCTCGTTGGCTGTCTTTTGAAAACTTTTCTCTTTGTTTGAATGAAGCTTTCAGAGAGTGTTGATTCTGGCACGGCTCATTCTTCTCTGCCCTTGCCTTTGTGTAATCGTGTTCTGCGGGGTGACGCGTCTTCAAATGCTTTAAGTTACTCGTGTTGAAGTTGCTAATCTTGTTCCACCCCTCGAAATTGCATTATGGCATACGAGACATGTCGCCGTTTTCCTGGCTGGTTGGTCCAGTCTGAAATACTGCTAAACAGCGCGGACACACTGCTATCGCGCACGCGCGTTTTCTTCTTCGCTGCTCTAAACAGTGGTTGCTTGTGGCAACAGCACAACTTCCTGTGTCGCCACAAGCAACCACTGTTTAGAGCAGCGAAGAAGAATTGATCTCCGATTTGCAGCGTTATGCAAAGCTAGCATACATAACTAGATATTGTTTAAAAAAATGGTATCGGATCGGTACATGGGTAGAAGTACTCGCCGATACCGATGCCAGCATTTTTATTGGTATCGGCGGCATTTCCGATACTAGTATCGGAATCGGAACAACTCTAATTTTAAAAGGAAGTAAAAAAAAAAAACATTTCTGATGCCCATTAAATTTGCTGAAGAAAAGGTCCAGGTTGGTTAGAGATAGTTTGGTGCTGGTCTAGTTGGTGAACTTTTCAAATTTTGGAAGCTGGATGACCAAAATGTCTTAAATGGACAAGCTGGTTGACTAAGGAATCTTGGTGCTGAAGATCAATTTCAGACTTTAATTGGTTAGCACTAGTTTGGTAGTGGCCTAGGCAACTTCCTGAAGAGTTAGCTCCAACCTAACAAGTTGACAAGAAGTTTCTAGTAATCCTGAAAACCTTGTGATCAGATGTGCTAATTAGGGTTGGAGCTCAACTCTGCAGGACCTTGGCCCTCCACGAGCAGAATTGGAATAACTGGTGAACAGCATGATTGTGCTAGTTTGGATCCTTGGAAGTTGGTTGACCAAAATTATCCAGCTGGTTGACTAACTGTGCGTTCACACCGCCGCCGGCGAGAGCGTCAAAGTGGCGATGACGGCGCGGCGCGTCTTGGACGGTGAGACCGGCGAGGAGAGTTGAAGTCATGTCAACTTTATGGTAACAAGCAATGACACGGCAACCAACGGCAACCAATCGGAATGTAGAAGTGCTCCGCTTGAAAGAATTCCAGAGAACACAGTCCTGTAAACTTTGGTTTCGACCACATTAGTTCCCAAGCAAAATAGAGGAGGTTGATCATTTGAATTTGATAAGAAGGCGCGCAACACTATTTATAGGCAAGATTTTCGTGCTAGAACACTTTTTCAGCGGGAATGCAAATTATAATAGCACTCGCTGGCGGCGGTGTGAACGTACGGTAAGGAAATATTGGTGCTGAAATTGGTTAGCACTAGTTTGGTGTTGTCCTAACCCAGGGTTGTCCAATCCTGTGTATTGAGGGGCACCTTCCTGCACTCTTATCTGTTCTAAGAAATCCTGAAGATATTGATTAGGTGGTTTGGATGTTTAATCAGGGTTGGAGCTGAATTAGCCTAACTAGTATCCACTGTTTGGAACCAGGATCCAAAATCTAACACTGATTCTCCTTTATGTCTCAATTTAAGACCCCAAACTGTCAACATAGCTCTGGCATACATTCATGGAAAACTGTCCATCGTCCTACCTGAACCATGGCCATTTTTCTGTCCTCTTCTGCTCTCCTCACCTCTCTCTATGGATCCCAGTCTGTCCTGGGCTTGTCGGTGGCGCTCCAGTGAGGTTCGGGCCTGCCGGTCCAAGGAACACTTCATCTCCTCCAGGCCCATCATGGGTTGCCTCTCCAAGGAGGAAGCTTTGCGGTCAGAGGGGTTGGGCAAGTTCCTCGCCCCCTGGATGCGAGCTGTCTGGCAGGGTGGAGGCTCTGGTGGTGGAGGCAGATCTGGGATAGAAGCAAGAAGGACCGTGTGAATTCAAAGTGCAGAAACAGCATTTCCATAGTACATTATGCATTTATCATAATTTGACAGTAGGTGTCTTTTATAGCTACATAAATGGGCTCAAAGGGGTAACATTGATTTCATTTTATTTGATAAATGATTTTAATGGCTTTGATATTTTCTATTGCTAAATGCATTTGCTTATGACCCCATCTGTCTCCTTTAACCAATGTTGACTACTGCATTAAATGGATAGTTCACCCAAGATGAAAATTATCCCATTATTTACTCACCCGCAAGCCATCCTAGGTCAGGTGTATATGACTTGCTTCTTTCAGACAAACACAATCGTAGATAAAAATATATATTTTGTTTGAACCACGAGAGGTGTCTAAGTTTACGCTACTCCTACATCTTACATCATACATCGCGTCAGGGGTTACTCTTGAGGCGCAAGTCGACTTGTGTAGGCCGTCTGCTTGCGTAGGCCGTCTGCTATTTTAGTTTATAAAGTTATAAATATGGATTTTTTTCTTACAAAAACTCGTTGCTCAGCTCCAGAAGGCATTTATTAACCCTCTGGAGTCATATGGATTTCTTTTATGATGAATGCATACACTTTTTTGGGCTTCAAAATATTGGCTCCCATTCACTACCACTATAAAGCTTGGAAGAGCCAGGATATTTTTTAATATATCTCTGATTGTGTTTGTCTAAAAGAAGCTAGTCATATACACCTGGGATGGCTTGAGGGTAAGTAAATCATGGGATAATTTGAATTTTTGGGTGAACTATCCCTTGAATACAATAAAGCATGCAAGAGAGATCTGTTATCTACAGTAGTGTAAACCATGCTTTGGTATTATCTGTTAATTTAAAACTAAAGTTCACCATCAGCGCTGGCATCGCGGCGGTGCGGGGCAGTGCCAGGGCCTTTGTGTTTACGGGTGGGCCTCGGCGCCCGCTGGTGACCAAGGCTGTGTGTGCCCACCGTACTTCCATCTGTGGAAAACGGGCTAGCGGGACGAGGTCTATGGTGTAGACCTTTATCTGCAGTGAGCAAAGAAAGAACCGCCGTGGTTAGCCCATAATGTTATCGAAAAGCTAGAGATGGTAAACGAATTTTGAGAGAAAAGCATGGCATGTTGCTCAGAAGTAGGGCGGACAGCTTGTTAGTTTGATTCAGAAGCAGCAGAATCAATCAGTACATTTCATTTCTATTGCGCAGCCTGTTGGAGAAAAGGTTTAGGATTGTGAAAGTGGGTTCTTGAATATCTGTGGATGAAGTCCTAAACAATCAAGATTATTATTGAGAAAGAGGCACAAAGTCAAACCTGAAGAACATAAAAGAATCTGAAGACATAAGTGCTGGAGTTGTTCCCAGTTAATTCATTCGCTCGCAGTGTAAACTGAAAGCATAGAACCAAAACCCTGCTAAGTGAAAACAGTCGTCGCCAAAACCCACCAAGCAAATCCATAAAGATGTTAGTATTTGCACCATGCCGCTTTCAAAAACCCTTCAGATAAAAGCAAGAGTTCATCGGCGTAAAATCAGAAAGCAGAAAAGAAGCATCATTCTGTTAAGACTGAGCCATTTTGCAGTCAACAAACACCAGACTTCCAGTCTCGAATTCCTTTGTTTTTCTCCAAACCGACCTCTCTTGCTCAGGCTGGTGCCGTCCAGACGGTAACCAGCCTTGTCTGCGGCCGCCACCAGGGCTCGTGCAAAGCTGCAATGGGTGAAGAGTGAGCCGTCAGAGGAGCTGCCGGCACTAGACCTCCTGCTGGAGAAGTTTCTGTCATCATCTTCTGAAGCCGAGCCCCAACCGTTCACCATAGAGCCTGGAGGGGAGCGGCCGCATGGGCGTTAGATTGACCAGGTTTTCTAGTTTATTGTTCTCCAGAAAAACAGGATGTATACACTGAGACAGGATTTATGCTTTAGTAATATTTACACACTAATAAGTTATTGATGCCTTGATGAAGACGAATGGAAAAATACATTTATAATCAGTACAATACTGTATAATGGGGCTTCAGATGTGTGCTGGGAATGATTATCCTCTCATCTGAATAAAGATGAGCACAGGTAAGTTATGTTTGACAAGAGATGTGTCAGCCACCTTCAAAATTATTAGGTAGTCACTGTTATGAAACTAATAACCACAACAAAATGGATGAGTAGGGTAGATTTACAGAATACAGCCAAAACAAAACCCTACAAAAAAGGGAAACACCCAGGCACACAAAAATCGCTGTTACATTATATGCGTAATTCTGTAAAGGGTTAGTTCACCCAAAAATGAAAATTAAGTCATTAATTACTCACCCCCATGCTGTACCAACCCCGTAAGACCTTCGTTCGTCTTCGGAACACAAATGAAGATATTTTTGATTAAATGTGACAGCTGGATCACTCCTCCATAGGCTGCCTAAGGGAATGAATCCTGACGGCCCAGAAAGTCAATGAAGAAAATGTTTAAATATTCCATGTCACAACAGTGGCTCAACTATAAGTTTTTCTTAAGCGACGAGAATACTTTTTGTGCGGAAATAAAACAAAAATAACGACTTTATTCGCCTATTCCTTTTCTTCTTTGTAGGCCTGAAACGAGACTTCAAGAGATTTCCACGACGCATGCGTGAGAATTGCGATCTCCTTCAACTACTTCAGTTAAGTTCTCGCGCGTGCGCGTCGTGGAAATCTCTTGAAGTCTCGTTTCAGGCCTACAAGGAAGAAAAGGAATAGGCGAATAAAGTCGTTATTTTTGTTTGTTTTTTCGCACAAAAAGTATTCTCGTCGCTTGATAAACTTATAGTTGAGCCACTGTTGTGACATGGAATATTTAAACATTTTCTTCATTGACTTTCTGGGCCGTCAGGATTCATTCCCTTAGGGAGCCTATGGAGGAGTGATCCAGCTGTCACATTTAATCAAAAATATCTTCATTTGTGTTCCGAAGACGAACGAAGGTCTTACGGGGTTGGTACAGCATGGGGGTGAGTAATTAATGACTTAATTTTTAAATTTTTGGGTGAACTTACCCTTTAACTAAAACATTAATGTCATTTAATATTACTGAAGACGTTTCCTTTTTCACTAATCTGAGCTGTTCTGGAATTTTTTTTTTCTCAAGTAACTTGTCCTGCTTTCATCCTGCATATAAACTCACACCAGCCACTTCACATCACGACCTCACTTCCTTTTGATTGCTGTGATGGGAAGGAACGCACGCACCTGCACGCGGCCTGAGGTGAAGCAGCTGATATCTCACAGAGAAACACGCAGCATGATCAAAGCAACCACACGGCTACGTGCTGTTCTTCTACTTTGGCACTTGTCAGATTTATGGCATGGATTTTTTTTTTGATTGATAGCAACCCGGCACAAACATCCTCGGGGAAGATGATGTGAGATGGCGCGACTATTGTTTAATGATCCGAGAGTAAAGTTAAGAGGGTTACAATGGTTCCTGGGTAATATTTTTATAGTTTCAAGTATGTCTCAAGATTCAACACTGAGCTAATTAGGTCTCGGTGACAGATTTGTAGGCTAGGTCTTAGTGTGCAACGAACACTGTAGTGCTTTCAAAACATGATCTAGTTTTTCTTTAAGGATTTTAAAGAAATGCAGCTTAAAAGGCCCCCTAAAATACAATTTTAAGTTTTTTAGCTTTTAGTATGAATATGTTACCCTTAAGGTTATAAATAAGCTGATGTATTCCAAAACACTGACAAAATTCGCTTTAGGAGATATAAGCATTCAAAAACTTACAGTCTCTCACTTCCGGATTTTTATGACATCACTGCTGACTTCAGCTTCTCATCACATCTTCTGTCCAATCAAATGCTCTATAGAATCTAAAGTGCCCCGCCCCCTATGCTATAAATATCACCTGGCCAAAGCGACCGTTTACATGACACGGAGCAATATGGGTTAGAGATGTGTGTTCGGTTGCTCAAACGCTCAAGTTTTATTCCGTTTTCCAACTGTACGTTGGAATTTTTATTTATTAGCACCTCTACTATTGAATCCATCGTATCATCAGCGCTCGGATTCGCTTCCATGGTGCTGTCAAGCACAACTTGCAGTCTGTGAGGAAAACTAAACGCTATTGGCTATTTGAAAAGGGGGAGGAGCCAATCAATGTCCCACTTTGGCTTTCTGTTTCAGTGGAAATTACGTCAACGCATCATACAAAGCTACTTCAGTGAACCTTTAAAAATTATTTAATTATATGACTACTATAAAATAGTTTCTTAGAAAAATACTACTACCAATATTTTTTATTATCATTATTTATTATTATTATTATCACTGAAAATCTGTAACACTATTTTTATACTGTTAAGTAAATACTGCTTGTTGCTAGCATATAAAACGCTAAAAATATAATATTATAATACCTGCAAATATAACAACGATTTTTAAAGCACCAACATACATTTTGTGTTTCTCTTGTCTAAAAGAGAAAATAACAGGATGCAGACAAAAAAAAAAAGAAAAGAAGTAAAAACTCTTTCTGGCAGTCTCTTCCTTTGAATTTCCTCAGAAACTGCATATGGCTTTGTTTTGCAAAAAAAGAAAAGAAAAGTTGAGTCCCTCGAGACTGTCTCTCAGCAAAGCAAGACTGCATATAATGAATTGAATGTGCTGGCAGAGACAGAGGCAGGTACAGAGCTCCACATCAGAAGAGACGGCTTCTGCAGAATACCTGCACTACGCCTCAGCGCCTCCTGCCTCCTCCAGAGACGACATCCCCTTTAACAACCAGCCACCTAAAACAGGTCCCTGAAAATACCAAGCTTTCACTCTTCGCCATATAATAATGCTGGCAGCTGCAAAACAATCACCGTTCTCCGGCCAAAATACATTCAAGTTCGCAAACCCAAATGTTTTTATACGGCGTGGCGTACCATGAAGAGAACTTCCCACAAATTGCTGCTAATTTGGAGTTGGCAGTCACAAACGGCAAACGTTATGAAACTACAATACTGTAGCTACTATACATACGGAGCTAATACAAAAAATCTGACATGGTTTTTAAACATTTTATGGATTCGAAAAAGGCTATTTTTGACTGTCAGAACGTTTCGATAATGCACAGTTAATATTCACAGCTCAGCTAAATGTAGTTGTAAAACTCATCCAACACCCTGCTGCCACTAAAGCTGATTTACACTGCCCCGAGCCCTCATCTGCATATCATTAAGCATCGTAATCATTCCCCTTGACGAGTAGGCGGAGACGCCCGCCTCGGGACACGTGACCTCGCGATCTGCAGTCGGTGCAAGGGTTTATGGGAGCGGACTGGAGCAGGACAGTGAGCTCACTGCTCACATTACAACTCCTATAAAACACCCTCACTGTTTCACAAACTCACTGATCTGCCGAGGGTTGTGCATGGAATAAATAATCAAGCACAATAAAGAAAAATATGTTCCAGTGATCTTTATTCCTCCTTAACTAAGCTGCCCAATGCAAATGGTTGTTAAAACTGTTTTATTTTTCTCTTTAGGAAGGGCATCCATCCATCCATCCATCCATCCATCCATCCATCCATCCATCCATCCATCCATCCATCCATCCATCCATCCATCCATCCATCCATCCATCCATCTATCTATCTATCTATCTATCTATCTATCTATCTATCTATCTATCTATCTATCTATCTATCTATCTATCTATCTATCTATCTATCCATCCATCCATCCATCCATCCATCCATCCATCCATCCATCCATCCATCTATAGAATAATAATGCATATGTCTCGGCCTGATTAGAGGAGCAACACTGTCCCATTTTGCCTCAGTCCTGTGGTAAATTAGAGAACAGAGGGCTTTTAGTTTCTAACCACGCAATGTCATACCCTTCACGTGTCCCTTATGACAGACGGCCCATAAAACCCTTTCAATAAGTTGTAAAATTGAAATGGTGCCTCCTGTCTTCAATGGGGAAATGGATCCCTGAACATGAGATTTATTCAAAATCTTCATGGGAAAACGGAAGCAATGAGGGTAGTGATTGAGTAAAATAATTTTTTTCAATTTCTTAAGTTTCTTTACTCCCCCCCTTTTTGGTCTTTTAGTCTATCACTCCTCATTATGGTGATTAGAGTTCATCCCCAAATGCCTGAACAAACTGGATTTCAATGCACCCATTTTCAGGTGAGGTGGAAATAAATACAGCATGACAATGACAAACAAATACAGCTATTTACAGACAGGCAGAGCAAAACGTAGTATTTTACCATGCTAGTACAAACGAAGCCGCCACGTGCGGTACACATGTGGATAAACCACAACCGCTTCCCATGTAAAACATCAGCAGTACAATCTCAAAGTGCCCGCTGGACTGAAATATGCTGCTTTTAGATTAGAGATCAGTACCTCTGGTTTATTGTCTTATCTTTACATGCACATTCTGTTGAATTGTAATTTGATATGCGAGTAGATCATATCGTTTGGTGTCTCTGACGAAATGGACTGCATTTTAATTAACTTTTTTAATAAATAAAAAAAAAAGAACCATTTTTTTTCTCTACCTTCCATGCTGGGTTCAAACTAAGCCCTGAAATGATTTAAGAGAGATAGAAAACCCAGATTATGAGGACAACGGATGGGATAATGAGCAAATGAAATGGCCACCCCTGCAGTGCTTAGAGTACATGCAGTGAAAGAACGCAATCTGCACCGGACATCTAACTGTGCACCAAACTGAACACTGTTTAAAGGTTTAGATAAGGGCTTTATGCTTGTTTTAAAGCACTTCTTCATGTTCTTTCACAGGAAAAGTTCATAGAATTGACAAGTTAATTACAAAAGTGCACACAAATGTTCGCTTACCCGTAACAGAGCTGTCCAAGTTGTCCATGCTGGAGCCTGGTGTGTGTTCGATGCCCCTAATTGACGGCGACATCTCGTATCCTTCATCCTCCTCCTCATCGTCGTCTTCGTCAGGGAGGTCTGTCTCAATATCGGACACTAGGGTGCTGGAGATGTAGCCCACGGGTGGCGCGGGGGCCTGGGGCGGGTAGGGCCCACCCTGCATGTGCCTGCGGAGAATTCCAAAGAAGTCAAACATGAACATACCATGCTCTTTTGCATAACCAAGCAATAGCTTCAAGGGTTGTCGGCTGGAGACAAAAGGTGTCAATGAGCGACAAGCCCAGACAAAAGAGAAATGCGTGGGGTGTGCTGTCTGTCAGGCGAAATGTGGTTTTCCTAGAACATTCCTTGTCATCTCTCCAATGAATTGGGACAATTCGGCTAATTCACCAGTGCCATGGTTTGCATGCTAACACAATGACCTACTAATTGCAGCTTGAAGAGGATACAATGGCAACCACCACAGAGGCATGTCTTTGCAGTGGCTGTCACCCACTAGACAGCTAGGTTCGATGACAGCGCCACTGTGTGTCTATACATATATGTGGATCGTGTGTGTTTGTGCAGTGCTTCTGCTTTGATGCGGTCTGTGCCAGGATTCGTATATAATTATGGGCTCTTCTCAGTCGTCAAAAACGCACTATGAGCAACATACTCATTATGGCGGTAACATGACATCTTCCTCCTGACAAGTGGAGGCCGTTCCCTTACAGTGCCGACTGTAATAAGCGGAAGTCGATTTCTCTTGGAAAGACAGGTTGAAGCATGGGTTTGGCATGGGGGCTTTATAAGAATGCTTTACACAGTCTGGGGTGGAAGACTGAATTGTTCTCATATTTAATTCAGCTGCATTCCATATTTTTTCGACTAATGCTTTTATTCATCTTGCTTTTATTGAAAACTACTAACAGATGCGGTGTAACAAAATGGGGACCGGTGCTAGTTATGTAAAAAAAAAAAAGTCAGATCTTCAAAGTTAAACATTATTTTTTTACATTTGCATTTGATGCCTCTAGTGCAGAGATATCCCACAAATTTATAATAAAAAAAAATAGATTCAACTTTTTAAAAAATCAAATTGACTAATATTATACATTTCAAAACAAATTAAAAAAAAAACAAAAAAAAACATAATAATAATAAAATAAAAAATGCCACCGGATCCTGATTTCGGCATCTATAATCTCTGCTTTAGCGGTAAAACAATTCACCTTTAACTCAGATCTTACCAAGCCTGTTTAGCCATGTCCAACTGGTAAGCGCGGGTGAGCTCATCTAGGTGGGCTTGGAGCATGGGCTGTATTTCTTCACGTGGGGATGGGCTCAGTGTGGCTGTGGACTGTTTGCCAAAGGAAACTGCTGCAGGGGAGGAGGCCACGCCCCTTATGGGAGGAGTGGGCACCCGCTCTTCCTCTTCCTCCAGCTCATCCTCTAAACCCTGATGGAGGTATGTCTGCACTGGCAATGGCGGACCCCAACCATCACTATCATACCTGGAACAAAAGACAGAAACAAAATGAAAACGGACCGCAGACGAGTCCCTGTGGCACCCCACTACCAGTTGTTGGTTAGGCATGGCTTTTTTTTTTTAAATTTTTTTAAATGTCAGTCTAGTCAACAGTTATGGATATAGTGAGACTCAGGTTCACCGGGCATAGTGGTAATTGTGTAAATATTAGGTAAAATGCAAAACATCTTTCAGGGATTTTCACAGCGTTACTTGTTCTCTAATACAGGCTGATCTAGCAGAACAACTTTGCTTTTTATTTCCCAGAACTGTGCTTAGACATGCTGAAATAATACATGTCATAAAGCCAACATTCATTAGAGGAATTTGTCAGTGCACATCCCGTAGGACATAACAGTTTTAATCTGAAGCCATTAAAGACAGTGGCGAGATTTACAGCGTAGAAGACTGCTCATTTGCCAGAGAGCCTATTAAGCTGGATGACTCTCCGAGATGGAAATTAACAGGGTTGAAAGGCAAGCACACCTCTCAAGAAGGATATTTAATTTGTATCACCACCTTCATGTTTTCTTTTAACTGTACAGATGGGCTGACGCTGATGTCAGACCAGAGTGGAGTGTCGTCAGTGGCGAAAGTATATTAAAAGTTGCTGAGCGTGAACAGTTTGTCAAACAAGGTTTTAAGATTATCACTCAGTGGCAAAAACATTCCATCTGTTTATAATGGACAACAAATAAATAACTTAGAGCTAGCAGCTTGATGAACTCTCTGAGGAATACATAAATACCATTAGTGGATTTATAGATGGTATTAGCTAGCAAGAATGAGACTTTGAACAGTTTCCTAGGCACATCATGGCTGTTTTTATTTTAAAATTGATGAGGAAAATTCAATGCTTAATTACATGGATCATTATCTCTAGATATTATAGATGTGACCATTGAATTTGCAGTGTGGATTGTCACTATTACTACTAAGTAGAGCTGAATGAGTGACTCAGGACCCTACCCTCCTCCATCATGGTGCTCTGAGGCGTAGTGGTCCATCTCCGTGCCTGGAAGAGGGTGGATAGGAGGGGGAGGCAGTGGAACGTTTGCCCAGTTGGAGCCATTCATCTTGGAGGGCTTGGCGTTTGCTTTGGTCTTCTTCTTCTTTCCACCTTTCCCACCTACAACAGCAACAAGTTGGAGATATTATTTAGAGCTTGTACACAGAACGGTGTCAAGTGATTTGGCAATTTCCATGTTTTCACCCTAAAAAAAACACTGATTTATTCTCCACATAATATGTGCTTGAAATTCTCTAGTAAAGTAAAGTGAAGGCTGTTGCAATGCCAATGTCAAATGCAAGTGCTTGTATTTTAGCATAAACAATCCTTTGCACAACTTCTTTCAAAATGTTCTGAGCCAACACAGCCATAAAAAGCAATCTCAAGGCTGCGTGGTGAAAGAAACAGTTTACAGCATGTCAATGTCTCAAAGACACAAAAAGAAATGACTGAAAAAAACCTTTGACCTCCTTTTTAACACAACTGCCATTCATGTAACTTGCTGGAATATCTTTGTTTGCAACTCTAGTTCCATTCTATGAGTATGCCCTTCATTTTATTTATGCTAAGAAAAGAAACTACTGAGAAAGAAACAGAAATGTCTGAAAGATGGAAAGAAAAAAGTCTGTTGAACTTGAATATGACGCACACACAATCTCCCCGGACAAAAGATTTGGCAAATGACAAACTTGCCCAAGAACCAGTACATAGCATAGTAATTAATCACCCTTCTGTCACAATCTAATTAACAAAACCATCTAAATGTAACGGCCATCAATGGCAGATGAAGACATTTGGGACGAGGAAGTGATGTATATGCGTGTCCTCAGCAGAGTACATGCAGAGGCGGCAGGATTCATTACTGTAAATTATTAATGCCGCCGCTGGCAAACTCGACGTGACCAGTGCTTTGGCACGTGTTGCCAGATCCTCCCGTGTTTCAAGCCAGGCATAAAATAGCTGAGGCTGATGGAGTCAGACACACGGCCAAATGCAAATGCGAGGGGGGACCTTCACTGGCAGCACTTGTACTGTATGGGATCCTATCTGTCATCATCTTCCTCTGTCTGCCAATGGCCTCTAATCGTCCCTGCCGTCTCGAAATGTTCAGATTCAAGCAACCATGTGGCTTCAAACATCATGTTATTTAATATGATGCCAGGACTTTGACAGGGCTATACATTAAGTCTAAAAAACTCTTTATAAAAGCCATGTTGAATCACATTCAATGGCTATGAAAAGACCTGGATCCAAAAGGAATATTCCACCCAAAAAAAGTCCCAAAACATGTTGTTCCAAAACCATATGACTCCCCTTCTTCGGTGGAACATAAATAAATTTGAAGAATTGTTCTGGTCAATAAGTTGAATTAAACACTGAGGGTGTCAGATGCAAAAGCAAAATAAAAGTGGTCCCTACGAATAGTACTTTACGATTTTATAGTACTTTAGGATTAGTCTGTCCCAAATTTGAGTTTACTGACATTAAATAACTAGTGGTTATTTATTAACAATGAGAATCATTTTTTTAAATCTTTTCAAACAGTTGGTCTAGTCAGTTCACAAAACCCAGTTCAGACCGGATTTTGTGAACTGGCTGTGAACTGGCAAATGGCTAAACCAATTGATTATTAGTTGATCCAGTTCACAAAATGGTGTCTAAAAGATTAGGATTTTAATGAATGAAATGAAATGATGAAAAACTTAAACGGAAATATGAAATGTAAACTATATGTAAATAATGCTACAATGAGAGATTGTTACTGAATAAATGTGTTCCTTAAAGTTTAGAAGACTTCAATTTTATGATGTATTTTAGTCCTTTCTTAAGCTTGAAAGCTTTGGCTCACATTTATTGTGCAGTCCTTACATAGGAAAGAAGAACATGCTTAAAAAAAATTGTGTGTGTTGAACTGAGGAAAGTCATACAGGATTGGAATTAGTGTTTTCAAAAACGTTTATTTCAGGGTGCACTGTTCCTTTAACAAAAGCAAAAACGAGTGAGAAAGAACGAGAACGTTATAAGATGAGTACTGTAGCTATGCACAGCTTAGGGCAGATTTGTCATACGGAGGCTGACGTTTATGATACTCTCGGCAGCCGGCCTATTAGAGAGCGTTCTCTTCGCCGGAACTTCTCGCTGACGGTGCGCTATTGTTCCGGCGGGCGAGGGAGAGCGGGAGGCATTAGGAGTCTTGTGGAGGGATGGAAGTGTCAAACGAAGATGAATAAAGCATGCTAGTAATAAAAAAAAAATAACAACAGGCTAGAGGCAGAAGAGGCAGAAGTGGCTGGAGTGGGGGGAAGTAATTGGGTTTCCTAATCGTTCCTCTGGGTGACGCGTGGCATCGGACAATAAATGGAGAGATGGCGTGATTACTCAATCACTCCCTCAGTTTCTCTCTCTCTCTCTCTCCTCCTTTCTTTCTCCCTCTGTTTGTTGAGTAGAGGGCATCAATAATGTAAACGAGTCTCTGCTGAGGAGTCGGGGCAGCTCCTGAAATTACCAATGTAAGAAATGTGAGGAAAACAGAAAGGAAGGGTCCCGTGGGGGGAAAGTGACTCGACTGTCAAACATGAGGTGGCTTTCTGAACTAGGCCGAATCAGGCCGGATCGGAGGCGACGGAACTTCGCTGTATTTCATAACTTGAGGTTAAACACCTTAAACACATCAATGAGAGCTTGCTCAACTCAGATCTGTCCTATCTTGTATAACGGATTATGATCTAATTGTCTGCTATGGTGGGAAAAGGGAGTAATAACAGTATTCGAAAATAATTCGCATTTAATGGGGCAGTACAAAGACTTTATGGCTTCTCTATTACAGGGAAACGCATGCGTTTTTTGATTATGACAAGACCGTTTTTCACAAAGGAAGGCTGTGAATTTTGGCTCTCAAAACACACAAAACAGCAGTGAGTATGGGTGAAACGTGTTTTACTGTGTTCACTCTCCTTCAACACCTTTAAATTAATTAAAAACCTGTCGACATCTAGGATATCGGATGCTAAAAGTGATATAAAATGAAACTCAAGCACTGAAAAGGTTCACAGGATCTGTGTGGAAAATATGCATGGCCTTTCACTGGGATCAATACTGAAAGTCCAAATATTTCAGAATTGTTTGGGATAGTACGCCAAAATGACCCGCAGCAAACAAATGAAGTGCATATGTTTGCTTGGAAACAATCAAGCGTAATCTTCGGAAATGCAAATGTGACCCTTGCTTATTTGCTCAGCTTTTTTTCTTCTTCCCTTTTTCCGAAACCGTCCTAACATAACCAAACAATTATTTCAGTAAAAAAAAAATATACAGTATAATCTTGAACTTGTACACTACCATTCAGAAGTTTGGGGTCAATTTTAACACTTTTATTAATACTTATTTTATACTTAAAAAAAAAAAAAAAAAAAAATATATATATATATATATATATATATATATATATATATGTGTGTATTTTATTTGATACATTTATTATTTTTTGTTACTAATAATATTTTTTTTTTATATATATATTAAGCAGCACAACTGTTTCCAACACTGATAATAATAAGAAATGTCTTGCGCAGTAAATCATCATATTAGAATAATTTCTGAAGGATCATGTGACACTGAAAGCTGGAGTAATGATGCTGAAAATTCTTTTTGCTTTGAACATTCTAATTAAATTATTTCACAATATTACAGTTTTTACTGATAAAATGTATATTCCAAAAGCATGATCTGCACAAATTGCCAGAATGATGAATAATGAATAATGAAATACGACAACCGTTTTCATGTTAATCAGGTTGTTAGATAGAGAACCTCAAAATGCTACGAAAAGGTTAAACGAGATCAGATTGATTTGATCTGGTCATGATCTTTATCTTCCAAACAATCCTGGCCTGAAGAGCTTGAGATGTTTGACCTGAATCTACCCTTGCCGTCCTAATTGTCGTCCGTGAAACACTTGAGCCAGATGCTTGGAGAGCTTCCCGTCGACTGTCTGAGGCTGTTACTGCACAGTTAAAGCACTGGCATGAAACTTGATTAGAGAGGAGAAAGAGAGCCACATGGACAACGAGACGAGAGGATGGGGGCCGTCTCTGTGTCCTATAAATGACATTGTAATTTTCAGTACATGAATTTTATTGTAGCTTGTAACCATTAACGGGAGGAATTCGCTCAAATCAACCCCCTCAAGAGTGCGTGGATGTGCATTTCTGAGTGGCTTCTTTTACCAATGGCAAAACTGACCCCTGCTTATATCATAAACGAATTGACATTGCTAACACAAGGTTAATGACAATGTCAAAAGACGCTTTGCTGGAATTGTGCAACATGTCAAACATAGGCAGAATGTAAGGATTGAGAGGATCATGTCATGCACAATTTCCCCGTCACATGTGAAAAGTGCAATGAGAGGAACCAAGTGTAAAAAGAGAAGACCAGAAACTCTGTGCTAAATTCTTTTAAAAACTTTAAGGCAGTGTGTCCACCAAAGCATTTCTTTGTGTTTTTTTTTTTTTCCAATTGGTTTCCATTGGGAACGCCGTGTGTTTGAATTCGGCAGCAGTGTAACAAGGCGCTAAGCGTCTATTTCGCACAAGCTCGCCGTTTTTTTTCTGGTCGCCCCGAGAGCCGGACATTTTTTTTTTTTTACTTTGAGTAAAACGTAGCGCTCATCACTGTCACTTTTTACCCAGCCGTCCAATCACAGTGGAGGAGTGGCAGGACAAACACCACACTGACCAACCGCCACATCCCACTTGTACTAAGACAACAGACGACAACAACAAGCACAACAAAAGAACAAAATCATTCAAAACAATGGCCAGAGCAAGTACTTTACATTCTGTCGACATTTTTTTTTACATCCATAAACAAACTATCAGTGAAATTAGACAGCATCACTGATTATAATGGGTTATATCTGCTTTTGTCATCAGATGTAGACACGGTTTAGATGACTTTTTAAGAATGAATTTATGGACTCAAACTGTTATTATGGAAAGGGCCATGCTCTGATATACCTAATTTCGCAACAGTATCCACCATATTTTACTACTATATACCTGCCGGTTATTATAAATTGTCTTTTTTTTTTTAGATAAACACGACTTTTACAGTACATCCCCACAGTGGATGTTGATCCAGTAGAGATGAGGAACACAATTAGTACACCAACCATATTATTCAGAGTATACAGCAGGGGTCATGGCGTGTGCACCACGGTTAGTGGAGGTGAAAGGGGAGAGGGGAAGACTGAAGGAAAGATGCGGGTGGGCTGCTGACCCGGGACCGGTGAAATACCAACCTGACAGACTGTTGCTCCGATCTGAGCTGTTGTGGGAGCTGGTGGTGCTGAAATCCTGCGATTGGTTGTGTGGCATTCTATTAGACAATCCGTCAGCCAATCGGTAGTCAGGAATGAAAAGGAGTGCTAGTGGAGGCGAAGGGCAAAAAAGTGGCATCAGGTGGAGGGCAAGATGGCACAAGCGCATGCAAGGGCGTGCAGTTAGAGCAACGGGCAAAGCACTAATATCACACACACAACTCCTATTTCAAACGCCTGTTCTTACTAATTTAACAATGCTTAGACTTAGTACTTGGACACTTTTTGCTCCGTTCCCAAACCGAGTGATCTGCTCTTTAGCATCAGTTAAGATGCTGCCTACAATAGGTAACAGGCAGCATGGCAGCTCACTCGATTTTGGAACAGAGCCTAATCGCTTTAAAATCTCTCAATTTGTCTAGTTTCATGGGAAACTGTCTCGTTGAGATGTTAACAACATACATTAGTGCTAATTTTCCTGGAATTAATTCTATTTGTTGGCAAGTTAACCAGTTCATGAAATCATTTATACGTGTGATTTACAGTCATTTTTTAGTCTTACGTTTTTTTTCCCCAAGTCCAAATGAAAGTGCAAACGGTTTTTAATTGCGTTTAAGGAACGGCTACAATTTATCATTCTGTTCAACTGGGGCGAATGAGTTCATTAATATGGATAGTAGTACTTTTTTATATATATAAAAAAAAAAAAATTGCAGAGTGCATTTGTCTAAAAGCTTTTCAAAATAGAATAAATCTTGGATAATGATGTTACATTCTTTTAGCCCAAAGACAATTGAAATAATAAATGCAGTCCGGTTGGTTCGGAAACACATTCAAGGGTCATGGATTTTGTTATGGGCCAATGATACGCATTCTTATTGTTCCTGAATGTCAAAAAAATGCAACATTAATGCAATGTTGGTCAAATTAAGACGGATACAAACCTCAGGCAATATCCAGATATAGAGCAATTGGCTTTGTTTCAAAAGATTGTGGACGTAAAAAACAAGCTCACATGAAGTATCACACACACACAAACACACACACACACACACACAAACACCCCTGGCCCTTCAGCCCGACTCACTGTTGTTGCAGGAGTTCTTGTCTGGCAGTGAATAGCCCAGGCTGGCCATTTCTTGCTTGGCCTGCAGGGAGGTCTTCCACTGGGCTTCGGGCAGATCGACGGCCAGCTCATGAATGCTGTTGGAATGGAGGATCTGGGTTGTGGCGTATGGCGTGGCCTGGGAGGCGGGGCTCGGGCTGCCGAATCCACCTTTGGTGGTGAAGTCAATGCTGCTGTAAATGGCTCCGTCTGAAAGCATGGTGCCCGTCTTATCAGCCTGGGAACTGGGCATCCCGTCTGAGAGGCACGGCGAGATGGAGGGAGGGAGAGATTAACACGACCGTGAGGCTAATGTCTTAGAGAAGTCTCTTTCGTCACTTTCGTGTCTCTTTCGAAAGAAATCAAATTCAAAACATTTCAATGCGTTTCTACAAACTCATTCCCACGGAAATATTATGTTTATTTGATTTAAAATATTATATCATTTCTTTCAGAAAATTATTTCAGATTCTAGGTCAATTTTGACGTTTTTTTGACAATACCCCAAAAAAGAGTGTCACGCACATTCACACATATACATCATATTTGAATTATTATGGAATTATTACATTTTGGCATTTGAGTCAGTGTAAATAATAATAATTCAATTAATTATACAAATAAAAAGAATACAATTATTATTATTATTATTAATACATTGATATGATTACAATAAATGTATGTTAAGAAGAAGAATCATTGCAAAGTATGAATATACTCAAATAATAATATTTTTATACTGAATACTCAAATAATTATGGAATTATGAAATGTTGTTATCCGAGTCAGTGTACAATTATTATTAGTATTATTATACATATTTTAAGCTATATAATTTGTATGTAATAATATTTACAAATTATATTGCTAGATGAGTAAATTATATATATATATAAATAATATTATTAATTATACATATCATATAACTTACATTATATAAATTATATAAATTAAAATATGAATATAACAATAACATATTTTATAAACAATACTAACAATACATAAATACAACTAATAACACTAACTAAATATAACAAAATATATACAATACATACAATAAACAAACATATAATATACAATAAACTCATAAGTTGTGAATACGCTATGCTTTTTTGTTTACTATTTGATCTGAACCGGCATTTAATTCATGTTCAGTTCTCTCCCTTTGACTCACTAACTGCTACTACCATCTTTTAGCATTTTCTCTTTGCACATCCGGATGAAATAATGGCGTAACTCTACATGTGTGTGTGTGTGTGTGTACTGAAAGGAAAATGATATACAGCAGCTGCATCTGCACTACTCAAGCTGTGGCTGTCCTTCACGACTCACTGCTCGACCACCTTCTTCCCCTCGCACCCCCCACCCCTCTCCTCCCCTCCTCTGTGTGACAGTGGGTCAGAACGACAGACATTAGTTTCGGCGTGACGGCCATATAGGTCTGTCTCCAGCACACGATGAATAAATGTGCGTCCAAACACGTGCATGCAGGTGTACATCAGGACAACACCGGCACACCCTTGAATCATTGTCCAGAAATATGACATTTTCTTTCAGTCGATGGAGAGGGCTTGCTTTTAACATTTACAACTTTCGACTAACCGCATTTCTAATCAATTTAACACGTTCCTAAATTTCAAGCCAATGCAGCAATGGGTCTGAGAGTAGATTTACCTCCACGGCCGAAGTTGTTGAGGTCATTGGGTCCTCCAGAACCGCCGTTAACCGGCAGACTGGTGGTCGGCCAGGAGTCGGCGAGCCACGGGTACCCCGAATCACTGGCATTCAGCAGACCAGGACGACTGCGGGAAGACAAACCATGCATTGAGACTTCATTCTCCATATCGAGTTTCCACACTATTTGAGCAATGGATTTCCATAACTTTGCAACTCATTTGTGATTATTGGATGTTTAAAAAAAAAAAATTTATTCAGACTGACAAAGACAGAATAATTTAATAATCGTGGTTTTGAGTGAAAAGAAGGATTTCACTTATGAGTGTATGAAAGTTTTATTCATAAGCTACACAACAGCACATGGAATGTGTATATTATGCGAGCTATGTAATCAGATTACTTTTTTCAAGTAACTAGTAAAGTAACGCATTACTTTTAAATTTACAATATAATACCCGAGTTACTTTTTTAAAATATGCATCGACTAACAGCTCTCCTGTCCTCATGTTGAGAGATAAAGATATGAACATGCATTTACTCATCTCACGTGCACAAAAACAGATTCAGTATTTGTGTTAAATAACACAAATATACTTTATGCATTTAACCTCACTTTATTAACCGATGTCTTTGCTGCTGACCTTTGATTACCCAATTCAACCACACTAATAAGCAAAAATTACTTTAGTTAGACATCACATTTGCGTTTATTTTTTTATTTTATTTTATTTTTTCAGCTGAAAGGTTTGTTTGAGCGTATTCATTAACTTTTGGTGTGAAAGCGATTTTACATTTGCTAAAAATATTACAAAACAAACAAGCAAGCCCAGTACAGTTGAGAAAAGTAATGCAAAAAAAGTAACAACGCATTACTTCTCATAAAAAGTAGCTATGTAACCCAACTAGTCACGTTTTTAGGGAGTAGCGCAATATTGTAACGCATTACTTTTAAAAGTAATTTTCCCAAACAACAGATGCTGAGGAGAAATAATGAACTAAACGCATGACAAACATCTGCAGGGAGTCAAAATGGAGACGCAACGCAAATAAATGGTGTGTATGTCATTTCCGTGGCATCTCTTTTCAAGAGATGCTAGAAAATAGAAAATGCTAATTTTGTGCTATGCTAAAATGCTAATTTTTTCAGGGTTTTTAGAGAGTACCACCCCATTTTCCAAAATTTTCAATTTATTCTTATTTGAAAGACTGGTATCATAGTCGGGTCAACTCAATATTTAGCTTTCCATTGAATCCAGGAAATACACAAAGTTTTTTTTAACACCCTTAAACCGAACACCCTTCAGTGCGTGCCGACAGACACACACCCTCATTTAACAGATCACCCCTCACTATAATACACCATCTTTAGCTCACCAAACTCCTGTGTTTTACAACACACTCCTCCACATCTGACAATCGGCTCATAGGAGGTTTCATTTAACAGGTGTTGTGCGTCTTCCCAAGGGTGTGTGTGGTGTAAAGGCATCATTAAGACTTTAAGCTGTCATGGGTGAGTGCTGTGGGCCATTACGACCACTTTACTGTGCAATCACCTCTCGGATGCTTGTTGCCATGGGCAACAGATGCTGAGGAGAGCTTGTGTTTCAGCCTCCCGGTGGTGTTTTTACCCCCATCCCTCCGTTTGTGCTGCTTAAGCCACAATACAAATGGCTGTTTTTTTCTTTTCAGAATGAGCATAGATGGAAATAAAGAGCCATTGGTTTGCGCCAAGGCTGGGAATGTAACAATAGAGGAATGGAGAATGAGTGGAGAGGTGGATGGATGAAGCGCTCAAGGACTTCCTCATTTTTTCGCCTTTCATCGCCGTTAGAGGAGCAATTTGTGGTCATGGTCACAGAGACTTTAAAAAGACATGAGCACAAACCAAAAGGCATTTTTAAAAAACTAGTCCGTCCAATCAGCGGCCATCTTGGTAACTCCCAACAACTATTATTATTTTTAATTTTTTTTTATCATTTACCCAAATATTTGTTATCATTTACCCACATGTTGTTCCAAAATATAATAATAATAGTTTTTATTATTAGTAGTACTAATAAATAAATAAATAAATAAATAACTATTTGCATTATTGTGCCAGTAAATAAATAAATAAATACTATTAGTTGTATAAAGTATTTAAAATGTGTTTCCAAATGTAATATTAATTATAATTCTGCCATTTACCGACCCAAACGTATTTTTGTTCCAATAAATAAATGAAGAAAATGACTGCCATTTATAGACATGCATGTTGTTCCAAAAATGTAACAATAATAATAATGATGACAATCATAATTATTAGTAATTGTACTAACTAACTAGCTAGCTAACTAGCTAACTAACTAACTAACTAACTAACATTATATTATTGTTCAAAATTACATTCTTGTATTGCATAATTGTGCCAATGAACAAACAAACAAATAAATAAACAATTATTAGTATTATTATTATAAATATCCAAAGTCCAGAAAAAAAAAAGAAAGAGTGGCGAGTGGTCCAGCTTACACACTTCACATACACAATTGTTTTCTTGATACAGCTCTATTTCTGTTCAACCGTATAATGTAACCCAAAATTGTAACCCAAAATTGAACTTTAAAAAAGTTGAGGCTTCGTTTCTGACAGTTGCTGCCATGTTGAGTGTTGTGATATCTTCTATTTATTTGACCTCGTTTGACCTGTTGTACAGTCTGTGTGCATGCAGTGACTCACTGTAGTGCATACTGCAGAAGTGCATCAACACACACCAGTCGTCTTTGTGTCTTTTCTTTCTCTGTTTCGGCGTGCCTTTCTCTCTCTGGCCTCGTCTCCTCAGCGGATGTGCATTTGCCCTGAGGTGGCTTGTCTCCCCCCAGGTCCGGGGAACAGTGTGTGCTTTTTGAAGCCGGGGGCAATATACCTGTAATGGCAGCGTAGCCGCCTGTCGCTCTCTAAGCCACAGGTTTTAATAAGAGCCGGCGGAGCCCGAATGGAGGGTCTCGGGCTGAGGAGGAGGGGGTCCTGACAGACTAAGCGCCCCCTGATGTGGCAGCTGAATGCCAAAACAGGCCCTCAGGGGGAACGAGTCATTCAAACTGATGGTTCCTCTTCAGACACGTTGACTTCTTATAGGGTAATACGTTGAGGACTTCTCAAACCTTCCCCCTCCGCCTCTGCTTGATTTTTTTTTTTCTGTCTGAAAAACAATCCTGTGCCCTCCTCACCTCCTCCGAGATGCTCTTTCCTACCCGCTTACAATCAGGTCCTCTCTACCTTAGCTGTTTTTGTTTTGCTTGGCCCTCAGGTGATGTATAAGTGTTACCTCGAAATCTAGATCGAAATCATAAGTGTTTAAACAATTTACTTTTTAATAAAATGTTTCTGTTTAAAATAAATGTGCATGCTATTTGAAAAGAAAAATGGTTTTCGTTCATGTTTCATCAAAATATCATATTAAGGAAGCCTTTTTATGCTCCACAGTAAGAACAATGAAATAGATTTGACTTTGTTTATCCTATTTGTGACTATACAACTGCATTTTCTTACTTTTAATTACTTATTTTATTTTTAAAAAAGTGTTTAATATTTCAAACGTCACAGTGTGACTACACCATAAAAAGAGTTGCTGCCTGAAATTTTTAAGTGCAATCAACTTAGATGTTTAAGTCATTAAGTCACTTAAATTACATTAGACTAACTTTAAATGAAAATTGCTTAAAGGCATAGTTCACCCGAAAATGAAAATTCTGTCATTAGTTACTTGCCCTCATGTTGTTCCAACCCCGTAAGACTTTCGTTCACCTTCGGAACACAAATTTAGATATTTTTGATTAAATCTGAGAGCTGTCTCACTCCTCCATAGGCTCATATGTTATCACATGTGTTAGTAAAAACATCATTAAAATAGTCCAAGTGACTACAGTGGCTCAACCATAAGTCATCAAGTTTATCAAGCGACGAGAATACTTTTTGTGCGCAAAACAAACAAAAATAACGACTTTATTCAACTATTCCTTTTCTTCTATGTGGGCCTCGAGTGAGTTCACGTAGTGTAACAGCGCTATGTCAGAACGTAGGCTCACTATTGGCCGACGCTGGTCATGAGTGTGATGCTGGCCAATAGTGAGCCTACGTTCTGACATAGCGCTGTTACACTACGTGAAGTCACTCAGAGGCCCATTAAACATATATATATATTTTAAATATGTCATTTTGGTGATCAAAGATGAGTTTTAAGGGTTAAAGTTATTGACTACAGGGGGACTTTAAAACTGCATCAGTGTGTACACAAATTTACATTAACGAAGACTTAAATTATTCGAGATTATTGTAAAGTGTTAACCGTTCACACCAAAAATCGTTCTAAATATAAAAGAATAGTAGAGTTCACACCGCAACTATAATGATGGCACACCGGCACAGAGAAATTATATCGTTGGAATCACTTTTAGAAAAAAAATGTGTCCAGCTGATGAACAATAAAAACATTGGCAGCCAATCAGAATCCTGCTGTTACGAGCTCGAGTATTTAAAGCGGCAGACGACAAACCCTCAGAGCGTGCTTATATTAAACAGAGCGTTATCGTACGTAAGTGTGGACGCTAATATAGTTATCGTTATAGTTATCTCTATAATTTCGCCCTTTACTGCGTAAGCTAAATGTGTAGCGAATGCAGTTTCCTTCAAATCGAAGAGTTGCTAAATTGAGCGAGCCAGAAAAATAGACGTTTCATGAGTTTGACTTTGATTTCTCTTGTAAACAAGCGCACGCACATGCATACTCTCCCAGGGATCATTTGTAAGTGTGGGTGATGATGATGTTGACTGTGGTAACGGCGGCTCTGTCCTTGCATTCATCTTTTCCCCCGTGCGCGATGATTAGATTGAGAAATATCGTTTTAGCCGGCATATTTCTGCCCCGCAAATCACCGGGAGCGGGGCCAGGGCCCTCATCCCAGCCCTGAATCCCTCTCTTCCGACAGCAAGAGACGCACTGTGGCCTTGAGACCAAAGAGATTTGATTTGGCTCCATTTTTCCCTGCCACGCTCCTAGACACGCGCGCAACTGTGAAATACAACCTCGCAAGCGCGTCTGTGAGGATCGCCGTAAACAAGCCGAGTGAGCAATATTAATCCCAATCCTACTTCATAAATCAGACGGGCTTTACAGGCCCACACGCCCTCCGATCCGGCAGCAGAAACCGGACTAAAAGCCTGCACATTAAATTATGCTTAAGGCATGGTGAAACATGCATTTGCTTTTCAGATTTACATTAGCTGGAGGATGCTGTCGCTCGCTTTGAGCACAGAGAAAATATAATATACACACAAACATGCACATGTAGATCTGAAAGATGATGGGAAGGAAGGAAGGAGCTTTTAAAAAGAAAGAAAAGTTTGATCTTGTGATCCTTCAAAATAGCATATAAAAGTGCTTATATAAACCCAAAGAGTTACATTTAAGTGCAGTTTATCTAAATGTTTAAATTATATTATAACATGATGTATTATATTAACTTATGAATATTTTAATTTAATATATCAATAAGCCATTTAAAAATAAATACAATTATATAATGAATAAGCTATTTAAAAAATAAATAATAATATGTAATGTACATATATATATATATATATATATATATATATATATATATACAATTATATAATAATTGATTAATTATATTCAAATATATACATTGATTATATTCAAATATGCATTACATTACACATTTTAGGTAATAATCTGACAACTTTTTGATAACTTTTAGATTACTTTGGACCAAACTCGTTTATCACATAGATTCCAATAGGAATCTTAATCCATATTGATATAATGAAACAAAGAGAAAATATATTCCAGTCTTTGTTATGAACAACATGATGTGGATTGAATATTACATTATGTCAGGGTTTTCCAGCCTGCGGTTCGTGAAGGAACTGCAGTGAGTTTTATGAAAAGCTAATAATTAAATAAATCATAAAGATTCTTATGATTAAAATTTAAATAAATAAATAAATAAATAAAAAAGTTTAAAAGACAAAAGCCTTCCAAATCCATAGCAATACATGGTTAAATGTCTCGGGGAGTGATACTTCAAATAAAAATGAATGTGTTCATCAGTATTGGTTAGATAAGCACTAGATGTTGCAATGTCAAGAAAACAAGTGAAAATATTTCTGTGATCAAATGCTTTGTGGCCTCTCAATTTTCCATGTAATTATAGCCACATGACAATAGGCTGGTCTGCGTGTGCAAGTTCACCAAACTAGAAGACCCTGTTGGTTTATACGCAATATGCTTTTTAGAAAGGAAAATTAAGAGCAAAGGGAAATTAAGAGTAAAAAAAATGTGTCATTATTGTCATTGTGTGAATAATATGAAATCAACAGAAAGAATCTAAAGTCTGATTACGAGTATTTTAAAAATTAATACAACCAAGTTACAAATCCTTAATTTTGGGAATCTGCTTACATAATCCAGATTACATGTAATCAGTTATTTTCCAGCACTGTGTGTGTGTCTATATATAGTATAGTGGGAGCAACAACAACAAAAAAAGAAAAGGAAGAAATTTGCTAAGAAATAAATAAACAGGAAAACGGGAAGAAAAATACATTGTGTGGGAAAAAGAAAGCATAAAAACACAGTCATTACCAGTTTCCATCAGTTCAAGGCCTGACCAAAATGCCGCCTATTCGTCTTCCATGAATCATTTATTCTGTGATCGATTAAGCGTAATTGTTCAGTACAAGCAATTTGGCAGCAGCCAATGAGGAGCTGCAGAAACACACGCGGCTTCATTTGCCATCGTCTAATTAATGCAATAAACAAAGACTGTAACAAATGAACACGTTCTCCCGTCATCTCTCCAGGAATAGTCATGGGGATTCATCCCGATCGGACAGATCTAGTGTCCTGATGCATGTAGAGCACCTTCACAGCATAAACCCACTATTGGTAACACTTGCTATGAAGCCAGTATAATGCATATGGTCCTGGATGGCGGTTGGTCTCAGAACTATCATGACTATGTATGATAACTTATATATAACAGGTTCAAATGAGAATAAGGCATTGTCAGTGGCTTTATAATGTCTCATATACACAGACCTCATAGTGTTTCCAAGAAGGACTGTCTTAATTGAGATCTACAGAGGAAAGTGCTTATCTCTGATCTCTCGGGTGCCGTATAGCTAAAGACAAGGTATCACTATTAAAAAAAATACAATTGGACGTCCTTTTTGATTAGATACGAGACTCAAGGGATCCGGAATGGAATCTTCAAATCAATCAGCCGAACTTCCTGCGGGGGGAATCATGTGACACTTAATCGGGCTTTAATTTCAGCTTCTGAAACACCTCCGATCTACAGATACCGCAGGAGAGACAATGTGTGGGTGTGTGGAATGAATACAAAAAAATACAAAAAAGATCCACAAGCTCAGATTCTGAGTGAATTTGGCCTGTCGGGTTTGATAAAAGACACCCGGACGCAAAAAAAACAGACCTTCGGTAACCGGTGTCATTCAAACGAACCCTTACTTTCCGCCCCTTAAAGAAAACGAAGCCCGCCGGAAGATTCCGGAAGGGTTAGTCTAGCCTCTCCCTGGGGTAATTATTTTTACATTATTACACATGCTCATATTCCAGCCGCCCAGCTGAGGTGACAGGCAAATTTATCACTGCGGGGGTCCGTACAGGCGGGGGGGGGGGGGGCTGACAAATGATAAAATAAAACCCCTCTGTGCTTAAATTGTTCCTACTAATTCTTTTTGGGGGGTGAGATTTATGAGCGGCTAGCCGCCCGTGAAGGGAGATGTGCGGAGATTTGTGTGTGTACGTACAGTAAGTGTGTGTGTATGGTGTGTGTTTGACAGAGGTACACAAACAGGCAGAGCTCATGTCCATCCATCAGTCACATGATGATATCAGAGCGAGCTTGCGCAGAGGGTGCATGTGTGATCTGTCTAAAAAAGTCCTTATATGACCAAAATCTAGAGTTCAGTTGAATGTTTAATTAAATGTCATTAAATTATAATATTAGAGATTGAAAAATTGCTTTTAATTTAATATCAACAATCAGCAAATAAATTCATTTTTTAATCAATTTATAGCTATTACATTTATATTTTGAACGGCTTCTTGTTGATATTAAATTATTTTAAATACGTTAACAATGCCTAATTATAATTATTATGTTTATTTTGAATTTAATATATAAACAAAATGTAATAATAATAAATACGTGTACAATTAATTATTTTATTGTACAATTCAATAATTGTATAATTAATTATTCATTAATTTAAACATGTATTTTTAAGTCTTTTTTAAGTTAATTTTTTTTAAAAAATGTAAGGTTTATTATCTATTTTTTATGTAATAAATTATAATATATTTTATAAACAAAATCTACAGTTCAGTTTTTTATCTCAATGTATATATCAAATTATAATATTATACTTTACATGAAATAATGTATATTTTAAATAATACACACACACATATATAAATAATGTGTATTTGTAATTTAATATAAAAACAATATAATACATACATGTACAATTAAATAATGTATTGTACAATGAAATAATTGTATAGTCAGTGTAGTATTTTTTAAGTCTCAAAAATGTAATACATATTACAGGTTTATTATGTATTTGTATGTAATAAATGATATTATGTTTCATAAACAAAATCTAAAGTTCAATTGTTAATATAAATGTTTATAATACATTACACTATTCTACTTTACATTAATTAATATTTAAATTGCCATAGATAATATTGTCTTCATTACTGATGCATGGACCCCCTGTTGAAAACCCTCATAGTGGCTGAATTGTTTATTTAAATTTGAAAGAACTGCATTAACGGTTATGCAAAGATTTGTTCTGCATTGATGGACTCTGCTGTGACTTTTAGAAGGTTAATCAAGCCCTTGACCCATGAGAAACAGTTGTGTGCCTCAAGAGCTCTCACGGAAACCTACGGAAACAACCTTCCGGTAGTCTCCTCAGCGTCTCTCAAGATGAATTCCGAACGCGAAATTCAGGCGCGAACCCTTAAAAGCTGAGTACGGGTTGGAAGACGACTGCCTTGTAGAGGATAATGGTTTTGATGACCTTCTAGGGGATGATGGACAGAATATGAATGAGGTTTGGAATTGAGGGGCTGGTCTTTTGAAGGTTAAAGGCAGGTGATTGGCACAAAGATAATAACCAGTGCTGTTTTGTGGCATGCCGAGGAAAAACAAGGGGAAACGAGAGAGCGGATGACAGGAATCTTACCTCCCGTTGCTCATCAAGCCTCCATCAACACGCTGGAACGTCACTGGGGTCAGAAAGAGGGTAGAACACAAAGAGAGAGAGCGAGAGAGAGAGAGACAGAAAGAGACTGAGTCATCGTAACATCATAACCAACTCATAGCAAAAATTCAATCTCGTATGCATCATTCTCGTTCTAATGATTTTTAAACATGATTCCACACTGGCATGTTAAGCAGCAGGAACTGATTAAGAAATAAAACGTCTATGTACGCATTTGTGTGTATATTATGTCTTAGTAATCTTACACTAAGTGACTGAATTGCTCAGAGCACACATTAGATGAACATGCACAAAGAATGTTTGACATCGAAGCATCTCTGACACTTTATCTCCATAATTTCCTATTTCCCCCCTAAGTTTTGTCTTCATATTCTTGCCAAAAGAAAGCAACTGAAACAAAACAGTGTGCAAAAAGAAAGACAGAATGGATGGATAACTGATGAAAGGGAGACCAAATCAGGTGTACTTTTTTAGTAAGCACTCATTTTGAAACACTTTTTCTCAAGTGCACAATAGCAGTAGCCCATGACTCGCTCCTCGTAGGGATCAAACCGGGAACTTTTCGGTTCCAGAACATATTTTGAAGAATGTTTTTGTCCATTCACTGAATTTCAATATGGTGTAAATTTTTTTTCCCCTTTGAATTTCCCATCTAAGCATGCACACTTATTTAACAAATATCACAGGAACTAATCCAGAGTGACTCCTGGTCTGTTTAGACACCATTCAGAGAAACTGAGGCCACATTCACACAGCAGCAACATCGGCCCAGATCCGGCCCACATATGGGCCGTGTGGAATCCATGTGTACCAGATGTGGGCCGGATCTGGGTCGACACTATGTTGCTGTCTGGGGGAGAATACAGTTGTCAATCATGTATTTGACTCCTTAATAGTTACGATCACACACAGTTCAGTTATTTGTGGAAGTGACAATCGCATTCTATAACCGAACTGTCGTTCTCTGTCGTGATTCGAGTATTTAGAAACAACATTTATGAGACCGTTGTTGTCAGATTTCATTAGTGATTTCAAATATGAAACTTAATCGTAAGCTTGGCGAACAGTTTTGGAGAATTTGATGTTTCCTCATTGAAAGAGATAGGAGCTGCACTTGCATGCCCGAGAAGCGTTTCTAAGATGGCCGCCAAGTGAAATGACTTGTCTTAAAGGGACTTTGGTTTTATGGACGCTGTCTCTATGGTTATTGGTAAGAGAATATGTGTTTGACTCCCGTTGCACATTCATGCAGACAGTATTGAAGACGCTACTGTAAGTTTCTCTATGAATAGGACATTTTGAGACTCACACCTGTAAGTAAATGCGGTTGTCGATCCCAAAAACTGACAGTGTGAACGCAGCCAATCTGAATTAAATCAGTGACATTTTCTCTCCACTCTCACTCTCTTCTGACAAACATTAAACCTGATGAACACTAACCAAGGTCCGCCTCTCCTCTGAGCCTGCTGTTTGTTGGGTTTGTTTGCATTCACGGCTAATTCCAGATTTTGGCATTTCAGTAAATTGAGAACAAACACTAAAGGTATTCTCTCCCCCCCAAGGGACTCGTTTTATGTGGCACTATGTGTGTGTGTGGGTCTGTTAAGTGCCTATCTACAATAGGACACATTGCTGGCGCTTTGATGTGGCCCGTAGACTGGGGCTGGTCTCGGCTTTAGGCTGAGCTCCAGATAAGCACTCTCTCCAATATGAAAACTGATTACTCCTCTTTAATAAGCATTTACTGCGGCACGACAAAATCGCCCGTATAAAAATTCCAGCAAATCCTTCCTTCTCGCCCGAGCACAGCTTGATTTAGCCTCGCGGCGATGACAGGTTTAAAGGGGGAAAGTGTGTGTGTGTGAACAGGTGTATTCGGATTGTGCGTTTTTACCATCCTCAACGCCCTACGGGCTCAGTTAAACATACAACCGGACGCCACATCTTTTCAGAACAAAGATGCTTTGATGCAAACGTCCCGTCCTTTAGGAAGCGGCCGTCTTTCTTTGTTCTATAACCTTTGAAACGTTCACATGATTTGCAGTGAACCGTGATAATGAGACAAAGACAATTTGTCTGCAGGAAACAAGAATAAAACAAATGTTCCCACTGAGTGGAAGAAGCTGCCCTCGCTAGCATGGACCGCTGCGTTCTGCGAGCGTCACACACATGGGGTCTGGCGTGTCGGTAATGCATCTGAACGCCACACTTATCTGCTCGGCACATAGGCGCTGGGAAACCAAGAAGGACGTCGTCCCCTAGGAGCCGGCAAACTCGAAGCCCACTGAAGCAGTGGTGAGGAGAGACCACTGGAGTGCATTAAAGGGAAGACGAGGGATATGGAGGCCATAATGCTTGGACACCTGACTGCTACGGTCTTATCTTCCTGGGGGAAAGTGAAGTGCAGCGGTGTCCGCTTTTGCAGGGAGACTGATTTCATCTGTAATGAAGTTTGGAGCGAAACCCTCTAACAAGATAAAAGCACACCTCAATCCCAGAGAGACGTGGAAGGAATCTGGACTAGCTGAGTGATTTATTTTTTTTTTTTTTGCTTTTTTGTGTGTGTGTGTGTGTGTTATCAATTCACAGTGTGATTGTGGCCGACCGTGTGACTGTATCAGGTCATCACTGGTTAACCTCTGTAGGACCCCTATATTTCACGTTACTTGCGGACAAACCAACCATTGAATTGCAAACGTTTCTCTGCTATTGTGAACATAGAGTGGAAAATCAATGGCAGCGTGACCATATTTCAGAATGGGATGATCTTTGAAAGACAGAAAATCATGAGATCTGTGGCGATATGGCTGTGTTCAGAATGGCATACCACTCTTGCCATTTTCTGACGTATATAGCATGAATACTATATTTGCCAAAAGGTACAAAGCACTGGGTTCATTATCCCACAATGCAATTCACCTAACTTGAAGTAACATCAACCTTTTTTTTGCTTATTGACACCAAATGTTTAGACGTTTTGTGCAAAAAAATCACTGTAAACAATTATTTTTAACTTGTTTTTTTCTTTTGTCAAATCAACTTAGATAATTAATGTGGTTCAGATAACATAATATTTTGAGTTTCTATTGATTAAACCACTCTCCTTCATTGTATTAACTCAAATTTTTAATTTCAATGAATTCAAAACTAAGGCAACCAGGTAACTTACACCAGTTAAACCAACAATACATTTTTACAGTGTGGCAATGTAGCATACTAATATTTGACTGTTATCATGATCTAAAACTGACATAATGATAATAATAAAAATAATAAATGCTAAACATTTTAATAAAAAGTATAATAGCATTTAAATACAACTAAAATAACACTGATGCACTGTCTTCGTAAAAACAGCCAGTATTCAGTGTGTATTAAACAGCATTCAGTGAGCAAGTAAGCAAGCTGGGTTCAAAATATCTATATTGGTTAAAACATAACATATAGAAATCATATATCACTGGAGGGAAATGAGAAAACCTTCAGAAAACTTGTCGACAACCTCGAATGGCGAGAACAATTGAATCCCACATGTAAGTTTGTTCAAGCGGTTAATAACAAAGGGAGGAATGAATCAAAGAACGGACAACTCGGGAAGAGAACAAAAACAGTTCACAACACCTGCACAAACAAAAAGTCAGAAAGAGAGAATAGAAAAATACAAGGAGTATAAAGATGAGATGGTAAACCCACATGAGAAAATCAGCACAGGTGACCACTGAAAAAACAAAACAAAAAAAAAAACAGCCTGAAGAAAAGGACAAAGAAACACAAATGGAGAACTGCAGGATCTTGCAGCCCACAGATCTTCCACCTGACTCTGTGAGCACAGCTAACAAATCATTGTTCACTTTTTGCATTGTAGCTTATATACGTACTGTATATATGTGTGTCATTTTTAGATGTATCTAAAATGTATCCATAATTTGTGTTTGAGACCTCTGAAACAGCTTATATTACAGCCAGAGGTTGTATTACTCCCCATGTTGTGCTGACAAAGTCAGGTGGGCATCATCTGAAGACTTAAACTTGAATCATGGGAAGGGATACTCGACTGGGTAAAGGAAAGTAAGAGAAATGCAGGACGGAGGAATGGGAGTTCGAAAAGACGGGACAAATGAACAGTACCTGCAGGGGTGAAGGTGAACGACTGAACTGTAAAAACAAGAAGACAGAGAAGAGTGTGTGTTAAAAAGCCTGCAGTGCTCAGTCGGGCTTTGGGAGGTTTGTGTGTTTCTGTGCACGATTATAAGCATGCATATTGGAGTGTGTTTGAAGGTTTGCGTTATGCCATCAGAGTGATGACAGCAAGACAGCAGCCAAAGGAATGAGATAGGCAGTCTAACACAGAAGACACACAAACAAATAATAATAATAAAAGTTTCAGTGGTGGCTGGTGCTTTTCAAGAGTGGGGAAACACAGATAACACCGATAACAATGGCAAAACGTGTATTTTATTTCAAACCTGCTTCTAAAACTACTGCTAAACAGAGTAATTGTGTATTAAATTCAATTTTTTACCATAATATACATATTATGAATATGATAAATACAACACATCAGTGTTTGAATTATTAGCTGTTTGTTGCAAAGTCCCACCCATCTAAGAGCTCGACCAATCACTGTGTAGAATAGTGTTGATTGAAAGCTGAATGTGCCCAATCACCAATTTTGTAACGCAAACAGGAGCCCAATGACACTTTAAAACCTCTCGACCAATGAACATCACTCTTTGAACCAATCAAATAAGTAATACTGTTATCTGCCATATCTGAGCACATCGTTTGGGCTCAATTGGCCATGGTTTTAAAATATTGAAATCGACCAAGAGTGATATGTAATACATATAGGAATAATTTGTACTTTTCGTGCCATCTGAAAACAATCACCACTGTGTCTTTGTGTTGGTGCAAGCGGATCTGGTCTCTACCTGCGTAATTGCTGAGACCCTTTCTCTTCTTTCTCCTCCAGTAGAGCCAGATGCTGAAGCCCATCAGAATGACCCAACATGCCCCTCCGATGCCCGCGATGAAGGCGGGCTGCTTCACCACGTCTGTGATCTGCTCCGTGATGCTGTTGTTCCTGCTCATGATCACATCCCGGAAGTCTTTACCTACATGAATACACACAAACAAAAGAGAAAACCGCTATTTAGTAAACGTAAAATTGCGGGCGAGTTTCTAAATTAGTTTAATAGCATGAGAAAAACACTCGTGCTCGAGCGAACATCAGCACAGGATTTAATCAACTCAACTAGAGCGTTAAAAGCTCATCACCTTGATCTTTAGCGTTACTTCAGTGAGCAGATGGTGAAAAATTGAAGACAAATAAATAATTAAATAATAAAAATCATGTATAAATATCTAAAAAACCCAGTATTCACAGCACTTTTTTTTTTTGCATGTGACTATTTCAATATTGATCAGAAATAATGTAAGTTGAGACTTATTTTTTTATCCATCAAGATTTGATTGGATGGATGTTAGGCTATATATATTATTGATAAATATTACCCAACCCCACCCCACAGCAATAAATATGGTTTGGAGGTAGAGACAGTTTATGAAATATTGTGAAAACTTTTTTTTCCCCTTTTTTGAAGCAATGTGTACTAATGAATCACAATAAAACTATGGATATTTAGGGTACGTTTACACGACAGCGATGTACTAAAAACTGAAACGTTTTTCCTTTGCGTTTTGTACAGACAACAACGTTGTCAACGCACGGATCCGCGGAAACGATTAAAAGCGCTGTATTATTCATGCCAGGCCAGTAGATGGCGATGTCACTTTGTCAAGAAACTCTACACTATAGACTGAACACGTAAAAATCTTGCTCTTCGAAACCCGTTATCAAAAGTTAGCATTTTCAGGGCCTCAAAACGCGGTTGTCGTGTAAATAAATGGCCAAAACGCATAAAAAGTTCTACGTTTTTAGTTGAAAAAGTTGTCGTGTAAACGGCCCCTAAGTTTAAAAAAAGTTTAAAAAGGTTCATTTTCATTTGTATGTTGTACGTTTTTCTTTTTTTAATCAGCCTTTTTACTTCAAAAGATGGTAGGACACACACACAAACCGCAGTGTTGATAAATAGTCTATCAGCCCCTGGCTGTGCGTGAAGATGGATAGTGAGCTTGACATTTGGGAATAAGGGCATGTCACTGACCAAATCATCACTTATGGGTCGAACCAGTCACAACCTGCTACAACTCACATAACTCACACTGTAAACACCCAAAGCACAGAAGAAAAAAAAATGCAGCCCTGACCAAGCTTTAAATTTGATTTTGGTGACCCCACTCAAAACCATCCAATGAACAGTGAGCTTCGAAGATATTTCTGACCATCACAGATACAAGGCAAATGCAGTGTGACAGTAAAGGTTATGGAAAGCAAAAGATGTCTCGTACCAATAATGATGGTTTGTGGTTCGCTCTTGACTCCCACCCCGGCGCTGGTGCTGGCGGCCACCTCCACCCGATACTGGACCCCCGCCTGCAGACCCCCCACCACCACTGACCGGATGGCTGCGTCCACCGTCTTATTTACATGGAAACGGGTCTCGTTCCCTAAACACCAGATCTGAGAGAGAGAGAGAGAGAGAGAGAGAGAGAGAGAGAGAGAGAAAATAGCTAATTGTTTGTAAGTCAATTTTTAATGACTGGGCTTCATTAATGAAAATGATTTTTGTGTAAATTACTCATAAGGCTATTCTTATGTAAATTGCTGCATTCAGTTGAGTACAGCAATTTATGTATGAAGGGATTTCCAGACAATTTATACAGAATTTTGCTCTGCTAACAGGCATTAATGAAGCCCATTTTGAACAAAAGTAAATGAGTAAACAGTCATCTACTATGCACTTTTAGCCAAAACTACTTATTTATTGAGCTCAATCCCCCTGCAACAACCTGAGGTTGTATTAAATGCACAGGAAGAATGGGAATTGCACCATATGGGTATCATTTTTCTTCTTTAATACTGAAATATAATATAATATAATATAATATAATATAATATAATATAATATAATATAATATAATATAATATAATATAATATAATATAATATAATATAATATAATATGCTTATCATTTAGACCGCAAGTTGATTTAGATTTTTCCTCAATAAATGCTACATTTATAATCTTACATTTCTACGGTGGCCGAGAGCTCAACGCGCTGCAACTGAAGCAAATACATGCAAATAGAAAAAAAACGGGTGCAAATAAAAAAAAAAAAACACATGCAAATAGAAAAAAACACCTGCAAATGAATAAAAAACATCATCATCATTTTCACAACATGTGTGCTCCAAATACAGAAACGCGCTGCAAAAGTTCACAACACAACCAAATACAGAAACGCGCTGCAAATAACAGACCACAACGGAAATGTTTCCAGGGGAACCAAATAAGTGACGAACCCGGCTGGGACGTGCTTATTGCTCGTGAGCTTCCCTTTGCCTACTCCCTTCGAAGGGCAGATTGCAGAGCCCTTAAAGTGGGCCTTTGGAGTGAGCAGGGCTAGTGTGCTGTTATGTAGCCGTGTGGAGCGCACTTGATGAAGGAGCAACGAAAGACAACGTAATTCCTCATTATTTTCACCTGGGATGTCCCCATGACAACGCAGCACAGGGTGTCCATCAGCTGAAGAGCTGTTCTTACAACAGAAATATAAAGCTGTTAACATAACGGTTGCAAATACATTTTAGTTTACAAAAAAGCTTTTAAAATATGCGTGTGTATATCTGTGTGTCTCAACTTTAAAACTTTGGACCATACATTACCTAACATTTCTTATGAAACTTTTCTTTATGAAAATTTAAACATAACATGAAAAAATTTGTACAGTGTAACAAAAAAGAGAAATATTTTTCCTTCATGTTCTTCTTCTTATCTATATTTTTTATTTATATATTTTAGTTTTCAGCTCATTGTTCTTTTCTCGTTTGTAATCTGATGACATTGAACATATTGTTAATACATTTGTTAATACATTTTGTATATTGTATACAAGTTGTATGTCATAAAAAATGTAATCTCTGTATGTTTTGCAAAATAAATAAATAAATAAAGTAGAAGTTTAAGCTGTAAGCACCAGCACGTCCCAGCCGGGTTCGTCACTTATTTGGTTCCCCTGGAAACATTTCCGTTGTGGTCTGTGTTATTTGCAGCGCGTTTCTGTACTTGTGTTGTGAGCTTTTGCAGCGCGTTTCTGTATTTGGGTGGTGTTGTGAGTATTTGGAGCTCACGTGTGTTGTGAAACTGATGAAGATGTTTTCTTAATTTGCCGGTGTTTTTTCTATTTGAATGCGTTCTTTTCTATTTGCACACGTTTTTTTCCATTTGCATGCGTTTTCTTTTATTTGCATGTGTTTTCTTTTATCTGCAGCGCGTTGAGCTTTCTCGGCCACCGTACATTTCTGAACTTAGCAATATCAGAAGTCAAAATGAAAATAAAATAAAATAAAATAAAATAAAAATATAATATAATAAAATGATGAAATATTTATTCTCAGAATTAAGAGTGCAATTCGTTAACCTTATATTCCTGGATGATGCCGTTCTGATGTTCTCCAGGAGGAGGGTCCCAGGAGATGCTGATAGATGTACTGTTCTGATTGCCCACTGTGAGAACCGTCACCTGCTGAGGAGGAGCACTGGGCGCTGGGGATGCAGAGAGAGAAACAGAAAGAGAGAGAGACTTTTACTTCCATGGCTTTCATGATGTACTTCTACACTATTGCCATTCTAGACTTTCCAGAAAAAAAAGATTTGAGGCTCCTTTCAGCCCAGGTCTAGTGATGCCATGTGAACTTGTTTGGCATGGATTTATGTACATCACTCGACACTCGTGCTCTGACACACATTCTGTTTTCTTCTGAAAGACTCTGCTGTAAGTCATTGCATTAGCATTAAGCAGTCAATGTGCGCGTTGAGCTTTAGAACATAAGGCAGGTGGCCACGGGTGCACGAGTTCATTAGATGGGGATTTTCTTCAGCCTGACACTGCTGCTCCTTCACATTTCACTATGATTTCATATCCTGCCCCGACAAAGGAGGGATTATAAAAAAAAAAAAAATAAAAAAAAAAAAAACATTTACTGAGAGACAATGAGATGGTGAGCCAGCCCAAACAACTCTGCTTTCTTAGCAAATCGCTCTGACAGGCATGGAGCTCGGGGAGGAATGCGAAGAACGGAGGGATTTTTTGAGAGCTGGATTAAAGGAGAGCAAAGAATGAAGAGCTGGGTAAACATATTGACATGGATACATCGATTGAAGGAGGCCAGTTGTGAATCAAAGATGCTGTTTTGTCCTTGGCAGAAACCCCAGGTTTTTATTAACCCCATCCGAGCCATTCTGACAAGAGACAAGGGAAGGGAATGCAATAAATAATAGGGGTCAGTCGTGGAAAACAACATTTTTATAAAAATGTTTTCTCATTTCTGCGGCAAGCCGAGGTGCGGGCGACACAGCAGAATACTGACAGCTCAATTACGGGAAACTCTGCTTGCTCGCACTCTTTTTTCCGTCCCTGCTCTCTGACCCTCACATAAATGCCACATATCCCAAAGCTACATTCATCCCTTACACGGGGTGGCCCATTTTAACCCCCAAAAGGTCTGACAGGACACACGGCGGCTCCCCTTCATCAAACATCGGCAGCTGAACAGAGCAGACGGCTGTTTCAATCGCAGGTGACAAAAACCCTCCCATAACAATACAGCCACTGTCATTCAAAGTTAACGCCACAAATCATTTAGGTCATTAGATATTTCCAATCATTTGGAAATTCACTTTTTTCTCTTTTTAATACGGAAATATAATATAATATAATTTAACATGTCCTTTAATACTATATATATATATATATATATATATATATATATATATATATATATATATATATATATATATAATTCATATAATATAATATAATATAATATAATATAATATAAATGTTTTTTTCTCAGAATTAGGAGTGTAAATAAGTAATTAAGTCATAATTGCACATTTTGGAAATTCATATTTTTTTCTTTAATACTTAAATATAATATAAATTATTTAAAAATGTCCTTTAATACTATAAAAGGATAATATAATATAAATAATATAATGTAATGATTCATATTTTTTCCCTTATTACTGTAAATATTACAGTAATTAAGTAATAATTGCAAATTTGGAAAGTCACCTTTTTCTTCTTTAATACTGAACTATAATATAATATAATATATAATATTTCTTTAATACTAAAAAATACAATAAAATAAAATATTTTTTTTATTAAAGGGATCCTCCACCCAAAAATGAAAATTCTGTCATAATTTACTCACCCTCAAGTTGTTGCAAACATGTATGAGTTTCTTTCTTCTGTTGAACACAAAGGAAGATATTTTGAAGAACGATTGGAACTTTCTGAACAGAAACAACTGTTCGGTTCCAATCGTTCTTCAAAATATCTTCCTTTGTGTTCAGCAGAAGAAAGAAACTCATACAGGTTTGCAACAACTTGAGGGTGAGTAAATTATGACAGAGTTTTCATTTTTGGGTGGAGGATCCCTTTAAGAGTTCAAGCAGATTTAGATTTTTTGCATAAATGAACAGAAAATAATCCACATTCTTCTTCTTTAATACTGAAAAAAACAAAACGATAAGTTAACTCAGCATGTCGCAAGTGACAAAATCCCTCCCATAACAATGCAGCCAATGTCATTCAAAGTTAATGCCGCAAATCATTTAGGAGCTTATCAGTATGCACATTTGAGCCAAACAATACATATTTCTCATTTGGGGAGCGATGGCGCAGGCGATGCTAATAGCGCCATTAGCGGTGTGATGTATAGCCAGCGAGGATGTGACCTCTGTTTCACTGCCACTACAGTAGCCTGCGGGCGAACGCGGATGAAGAAAAAAACACACCGCGATGTTAAACCGAGCTAATATTGAGACCCCGGGCGGTTGGCAGGGCTTTAGCTTACAGAATGCGAAGAAATGCTACATTGCTTTAGCATGCCACTAATCAACGTGTGATAATGACCCTCGGGGAAAACTCCCATTGAGAAGCTGATTATTAACCATAAAAATGGATTAAGAACACAGAGTGGTTTCTGAAAGGGCCTGTTTCACCTTTTCAACCTCGGTTTTCAAAAATACTACTAATGCAGCTGATAATAAAGGACGTTTTCAAAGAAAGAGTTAAAGCAGCTGGTCATTTTTTAGCATAGTTAGGACAAATAGGCCTAGCTGGTTTCACAGACAAGGTTTAGATTAAGCCAGGATTAGGATTTAGTTTGATTGGGACAATTAAGTAGCTTTTATAAACGTGCCTTAGAAACAAACATTACTGGTGTGCATCTTGAGAAAAACAATGTAAATTTCATATGGAATGGATTATAAAACAATAACAGAATCATCAATCTTAGATATACTTCCATGTAATCCCCCCAAAAATCTCACTTTAATTGTACAATCTTTATCATTTTATTTATTAAACTTTTTGTATGTGTCACAGTTATGGTGTAGATGAAGACAGGCTGAGGCAAAAAGCTCCAATTCAAAGATTTACTCAAAAGCAAAAACAAACAGGTACAGGCAGGCAGAGGGTACACTCACAAAACACTATAACATTACAAGAACCGACCAAGACTAACTGAACAGAAGGAGACTAAATACAGATACAAAAGAACACTAACGAGGTGAGGACAGGTGACACAGATGATGAGGACGATGAACAGGTGGGTAATTGAGGGAGTGAGTTCAGGTGTGGAGACGAAGGATTCTGGATAGTGTAGTGAAGACTAAGACAGACAGGTGCAGACGAAGCCTGTGACAGAACGCCCCCCTTCAACAAGGCGCGACCTCACGCCGTAGAACATCAATGGGGTGGGGGGGTGGGCGCCCTGGAGGCTGACGAGGGGGTGGCCGATCTGGAGCAGGAAGCCTCCAGGGCGGAGCAGGACATGGGCGTGGCCAGGACAGAGCAGGACGTGGGCGTGGCCAGGGCGGAGCAGACGAACCCTCGGGCGTCCAGGGCGGAGCAGGCTGTGGGCGCGACCACGGCGGTGAAGACCCTTCGGTCGGCCACTGCGGAGAGGACCCTTTGGGAGGCCACCGCGGAGAGGACCCTTCAGGCGGCAACGGCGGTGAAGACCCTTCGGTCGGGCACGGTGGTGAAGACCCTTCGGGCGGCCATGGCAGTGAGGACCCTTCGGACGGCCACGGCGGTGAAGACCCTTCGGGCGGCCACGGTGGTGAAGACCCTTCGGGCGGCCACGGCGGTGAAGACCCTTCGAGCGGCCACGGCGGTGAAGACCCTTCGGGCGGCCAGAACGGTGAAGACCCTTCGGGCGGCCACGGCGGTGAAGACCCTTCGGGCGGCCACGGTGGTGAAGACCCTTCGGGTGGCCACGGCAGTGAAGACCCTTTGGGCGGCCACGGCGGTGAAGACCCTTCGGGCGGCCACGGCGGTGAAGACCCTTCGGGCGGCCAGAACGGTGAAGACCCTTCGGGCGCCGTGGACCCTTGGACGGCCGGGACGAAGACCTAATCCCCCCCCCCCCCCCCCCAAAAAAATACTTGGGGTGAGTGCCCGGATTAGGGACAGGCTCAGGATCGGGAACAGACACCGGCTCAGGAGCAGACACCAGCTCAGGAGCAGACACCGGCTCAGGGTCAGCAGCCACTAGAACAGTAACAGCTACAAGGACAGACACAAACACAGAAACAGACAAAGGCTCAGGCACAGGAAGAGTCTCTGGCTGGGCAGACGAGACGTGAACAGTCTCTGGCTGGGCAGACGGGACATGCATAGTCTCTGGCTGGGCAGACGGGACGTGAATAGTCTCTGAATGGACAGACGTGACATGCATAGTCTCTGGCTGGGCAGAAGGGACGTGAACAGTCTCTGCGTGCCTGACGTACTCCAGCAGTGAAGAGGGCTTGATGCTGGATGGAACCAGTGGCAAAGAGGGCTTGGTGCTGGATGGAACCAGCGGCGAAGAGGGCTTGGTGCTGGACGGAACCAGCGGCAAAGAGGGCTTGGTGCTGGACGGAACCAGCGGCGAAGAGGGGTTGGTGCTGGACGGAACCAGCGGCAAAGAGGGCTTGGTGCTGGACGGAACCAGCGGCGAAGAGGGGTTGGTGCTGGATGGAACCAGCGGGAAAGAGGGCTTGGTGCTGGACGGAACCAGCGGCGAAGAGGGCTTGGTGCTGGACGGAACCAGCGGCAAAGAGGGCTTGGTGCTGGATGGAACCAGCGGCGAAGAGGGCTTGGTGCTGGGCAGACCCAGCGGTGAAGAGGGATTAGAACACATAGTCTCTGGCTGGACGATCTCTGGCTGGACGGTCTCTGGCTGGACGGTCTCAGGCGCAGGATCATGGATGAGGATGGATGGGGTGGGGAAGATGGCTGGAGCCATCACTGTGGTGATGGTGATGCGGAGACCTCTCTCAATCAGGATCCTGATGAGGTAGTCAGTCAGGTCATGGCCAGCCAAGTCCATCTTTTGGTCGGTTCTTCTGTCACGGTTGTGGTGTAGATGAAGTTACATGCTTGTGTGTGAGTTGTTCCAGCCTGCCTGTCTGCACCTGTACCTGTTGGATTTCTATAAGTAAACGTTTTGCAATTGAGCCTTTGTGCTCTTCGTCTTCTTCAACCCACACCCGCCTTTACAGTATGACAATGGTCACATACACCAATTTACCACAGCTTTATTGTGGTAACAATAACAGCAGGCTATGGTTGGTTAGCATGTTAAAGTTTTATGAGATACTTCTTGCGTCCCTGCAAAATTCGGCATTTCAGCGGAAGGTCTCAATGAAAGCGTAAACACTTTCACTTTTTGGAAAAGACAAAGTAGGAGAGAAACGAAGAAGAGAAAAGAAATGAAAGTGGTGAGCTCTAGAGGGAAGGTATAATTGTCTAATCAGACATTGGCCAATAAATCATCCTCTTCTGTGACTCTGACAAACCTTCTCAACTACCACACAGTGGAAAACAGGAAACAAAAGGGGGCTATCGCAGCTCAAGGGCCCCGTGATGCTCTTCTGCCAGGGGACCCCATGTTTTGTCTTGCTCTGGTAATGGCGATGACATGCAGGTGTAGGGTGTAAAGGCAGTGCGGCGGGACTTCAGGAGACAGAGCCGGTGTGTGTAGAGGAGATACGGCTCTCCGCGGACACTCTGGGTAACAAATGAGCCTGTCATTGCGCTCAGACTTTAATCAGCAAACCTTCTGTGCGAGTGAGAGTGTGTGTGAATTTATGTCTCGAGAGTTCCATATGGCGTTTAAACGATTCTCAAAAATGCATTTTTTTAAAAAATTTTTTTAACAAGATTTATGTGTGGTAGCAGTCATCCCTCACACCTGGGAAAAACATCTCAAAGCATTGCGGTGAATCCTGGACATTGGTCAACTTTAAGTACAGTCTGCTTGTCTCAGCCACAATAACCCAAGGCGATGTCCAAGGATACAATTTGGCACGGTCCAAAAATTTAAACTGGCCAAGCACTAAATTGTAAGTGAAATTCAGCTTCTATGTGGAAAAAAAAGGAAATAATATCAAAATTAAATAATAATAATAATTAGGGCTGTCAAACGATTAATCGCATCCAAAATAAAAGTTTGTGTTTACATAATATATGTGTGTGTACTGTGTATAATTATTTTTAATACATAAATACCCACACATGCATGTGTATTTAAGAAATATTTGCATGTATATACTGTATATAGACTGAATGTAGCCTATATATAATGTATATTTTATATAAAATCATTTTATAAATAAATAACAAATTTTTCTTAAATATATACGTGTGTGCATTTATATACAAAATAATTATACACAGTACACACACATATATTGTGTAAACACAAACTTTTATTTTGGATGCGATTAATCGCGATTAATCGTTTGACAGCCCTAATAATAATATATTTAATAATAAATATAATAATAATTCTGTATAGTATAGTAAATGCAATTATACAGTATATTACATAATACATACTCATACATTCAAATAAATATATATACTTATGTATTATATTATAGATCATTTACTCAATTTACAATTCAAAATAAATACAAAATAATTTCATTTACAATAACAATAAAGAAATAAAAATATAATTAACACATATTACATTGTATATTTTTATATTTAATTTATTATTTGAACAATAAAATTATATAGCATTCTAGACTGCATGAATGCTCTAATTGCATAAATGATTTCTGTCTGTATTTTACATATATTAAAAAAATAAATTCTCTATGCAAAAAGTCAATTTTGGACACTAGGTAAGGACAGGTGGTTGTCTAAAAGAAATACAGAAATCAGTGAATTGGTATGAAGCTGACTTTTTTAGTCAGTTGGGAGAAACGGGGATGAGTCCAGTGAAATCCATGCTTATTTTAGTGTACTGTCAGCCTTACACACACACTACCCGCAACACAGAAAAGGTCAATTCCTTTGCCAAAACACGTCTTTTCATCTGAGTCCCGTCAGGGATAGAGACGAGCTGCAGTGCTGTAGAAAGCGGGCCAGTATTGCTTACTACGGTATTTGTTACGACGTTAGCCTAAGGGTGGATTATGTATCACTAGGCCAAATTGCTGTGGACTTAAAGCAATCTGGAAAGAATCAGCGAGAGATCCAACCTCTGGCCTTACGTCTGCATTTGTGTCTCTTAGTATCTGTGACCTGTATGTTTCATAAGCACAAGACATTGATAAACCAATTATAAAGCTCTGTGACTTGAAAGTCAGCATGAAACGGCATTCACAACCCATTTGACTTCCATAGTGTGATTCGATACAGAATATTCTTATTTATTGAACAAAATAATAGGTCATTTATGCATCAGGCTATTGATTGTATTGTGTAAAAACTGAATTAGAAAAGTAGCATAAAATAATGTCTAAACAGCAATTTTGGATATTTATTAATGTTGCCTTCACGCGCTATCCCACTTCTGAAGTTTTGACTATGAGCTTGTCGTGTTTAAGTGCTTTATTGTCGGAAAGAACAGGAATCATAGAGGATACCAGGTATTTTCCTGCGTATTTATTGGTAAAATCTTATTGAAGCCAAAATTATATTTAGCGCCTCATTCATTGACTATATAAACATTCATTGTGCTATTTAAATAGTCAGTCTGCTGACAAGTCTAGAATTTCAGTCCCATACAGGTTATTTTTGCTGTGTATAAAACTTACAATACACTTCAAATGATTATTCATATATGTAAACATGCACTATTTTAATGACAAGGCGATGCAGCTGTTGTGGAGAAAACTAATAGCAGTCACAGCAGAAATCGTTCTCCCCTCCGCCATATTTAGAGTTTATGGCACATCCAACTCTGGAACTTGGGTATCAAAATTATCCCTGAACTCCCAAGTGGTAAATATGACTTAAGAGGGCAGTTCATGTCCAATTTTAAACTAGGAAACCCGTATTTACGATAACTCGCAAGGCAGCCTAACATTGTTTCCCCCTGTTCATGCCTATGTGCATGGAAAAGGGGAAGTTATTCTATTTTGGAGAAAGATTACACATAAATTATACATTGATTAAGAAAAGTAAATACGGTCAATTTTGATTTCATGTTGACTTCAAACATCACAAATCTCCTGCTGCATCACTTCAAAGGAGTCAAATGCTGTACCTTCCTCTGATGTTCTTGCCGTTCGGGACTCGCTGTCCATGCCCTGGAACTCGTTGAAGTACGGACGGACTTTGATCTCGTAGACGATGCCTTTCTTCAGAGCCGAGAGCACCATGCTCCTCTCAGAGGGGACCTTCACATCCTGAGTCTGCCACGCTCCAGGAGAGGACAGCCCTGACATCTGCCTGTACAAAACCCTGTAGCCCTGGATGAACTGAGACTGGCGGTCAACCTGAGGGGGAAAGACGGTTCAAACTTAAAAGAGCGCAACAGAGTCAAAAGACAAATAGAAAAAGTTGATAGGGGAAACTTTGCTGAAAAGACCTAGTCTTGGGAGCTGGTTCTCAGTATGAAATGGTTAGTGTCCCATCAGGTGTTTTAACTAGCTTAACCAGCAATGCTTTCTTGGTCAAACAACTTTCTCAAAGGAAAAATCATGCTAGTTGAGGAGCTTCCACAGATCAAAGTCTGAACGAATATTTAAAGTCGGCATGAAATGGAAGTAAAACGGCATGCATACGCATTATTCTGACACTGTAAATCAACATCAATAATAGCAATCATGCAAGATATAACCACCTCGGACAAACATGCTGAGAAGAAATAAACAGATATGTACAAGTATACACATAAGTGCACATTAAAATCAACAAAGAATGTTACATAAACATACAAATCAAAGAAAAATGCAATCTCAAATCAACAAAAATGTAAACAAGACCCTTCATTCATTGAAAGCCTCGTTCTTTTTTTTAGTTGCATTTACCAAGAGAAGGAGTGTGCATAACTCACATTAATGTCTTCCTAACAGCAGAACCTGGCTTTCAGAGTGAGATATTAAACATCTGCTTTTCCTCCCTACACATGGAGTAAATCAGCCCAATGGGCATCCTTCCTACGCTTTTTAACTTTCATTAATTGAATGATTCAGGGTTGTAAAAGCTTTCTTGACACCACCTACGTTTACAGCGAGAGTGCTGCTGTATCCAGGGGCCGCGTAGGCCGATGATTTATGGATTATTCATATGAGAAAAATACCTTTGAAACAGTCTATCCTCCATTTAGGCCGAACAGACAGACACTTATATTTGTCTCTGTAATGATTGTTGATGGTAATCATTAATATACCGCAAGAGAGTGCTTACCAACTAATGTGACAAAGCCAAAGCTGTAAAGTCTCCATTTTAATGCAATTCAACAAACAATAAACACTTTTTAGGGTGTTTATATCAATGCTGGAAGACTGAGGTGATCAACGGAAACAACAGCCAGGAAAATAAAAGAGTTCACTTCTGAATGGATGCACTTATTTGGATTTCAGACATTACACACGTACATACTGCATATGGTCAAATGATTTTAAGCCACTAATCAGTGCCAAATAAACTGGTTTAAATAGAGATGATGTTTATTAAAATGTAAGATTAAATGTAATTCCAAACCTTTCAAAATTACTTTCATTATTCTGTGGTACACAATAATTGTATGGACAAAACATTCATTTTGATCATTCTTCAAAATGTCCTTTGGTTTCCACATAATAAAGAAAGGTTTGGACCAACATGAGTACAACAATACATGATGACAGAATTTAATTTTCTTGGGGTAACCTATCCCTTTAATATGAAATCATGTTATGTAACCTTGGCCCAATCACAGTACAGACACAATAATCTCCATCCAATCGCAGTGCCTGTGCTAAAACCTCAGTCAAATCATGGTTCTTTTACAATAGCTTCTGTCTAATCATAGTTTATGTGCTAAAACTTATGTCCAGTCATAGCTCCACAAATATAAGCGACAATATCTCTCCAATCACAGTTAAGATGGTAAAACATTTAGCTATGACCAATCATAGAACATCTTACCGTCCATGTGACCTGTATGGTGGTGGGGCTGAGGACCACGGGGTTGTGTAGCCGTACAATAACCTCACCCAGCTCCTTCTGCACGTGTCTGTGATCCACACCCTGTGCTGGAGGACTTATATCTGTAAATAGAGAGAGACAGAGGCCAATGCCATTACTTCTTTTAGTGCTCCGACAGTGCTAAATTACTGGTCAGTACAACATAATCCCTTAAATACAATTTAATCCCCTAAAAGAGCGATGAGGAGTCATTTTCACTGACTCCAGCAGCAGACAACACAGCTTCAACCCAACCTACGAGGATACATACGCCCAAGGTCTCCGAATCAGTCACCCCTAATGAACATACGGAGGACTCCTTGGCACCTTAATCAAATCTTTTTCCAGTCGAGGTTGGCCCTTTTCCCCACCGTAATGATCATCAAGGTACCAGCCAGGGCACTAACTCAATTATACACTCCAAAAGTAGATGATGTTTGTTCTACATTATACTCCGTCTCTGGAACTAATGAGCGTATGGGTCCGTTAGACCATTTGGTATCTAGACTAGATCTCGTTTTCTGTGGGCAACAACTAGGATGTAATTGGAAGTCGTCGACACGGACACCATTTACATGGGTGTCTTACTAAAGAAAATGTACAATTACATACACAATTTAGAGAGTTTCTGTCAAATACCTTGAGTGCGGACGGGTTCGGACATGGGGCTCGGGTCGCTCAGGCCCTGGATGTTGACTGCTCGCACCATGAACAGGTAGATGGTGTTGGGGCGAAGACCCTTAATGGTGTACTGTGTAGTCTTGACATGATCGGCCACAGTCTGCCAGCTGTTGCTCACCGATTGGCTGCATGCAATGAGGCAGAGTGATGTCAGAGTTTGAAATGTCTTGAACGTATTTAAAAGAACAGTCCTTTTAATTTGTACAAACCATCTTTTTGAGTTTTTTTTGTACACTGGAAATGTGTGTAAAGACTTTTCAATATACTGGACAGACTAGTCTACAACCCCTCACATCCTCATTTCTGTACGTGTCGAATTAAAAAAATGGTATCTACTTTGACTTAAGTCTAATCTGATTGAGCAAGGTACAATTCAATCCAAAACAACTTTAGAAAAGGCTCAATGAAGGCAAAATTCATACCTGAAAGCCTCAATAACATATGACGAGATGGGTGACGCTCCAGGAAGGCCAGGCTGCCAGGACAATGACACGCTGTTTTTAGTGACGTCGGTGACCTGAGGTTTGGAAGGAGGACCTGGGAGCTCGTTCTCATCCCGGTCTTTAACTACAACTAGACTACCAGACTCTGAAGAGAGAACATCAGGAAATTTAAGAACATCCGGAAGAATACATTACATAAAAAGCAAAAAGTTTGCAAAGTCGCCCAAAAGTACCTTTGACTTCCAAGAAAGCACTCCAAGATGTTTCTCCACTAGAACTTGCTGCCACACAAGTATAGATACCTGAATCCGAGAGCTGAAAGATAAAAACAAAAACATTCCTCGATCTTTATATCGTCATGCATTGTGAATTCTCTTAACGGCTAATCAATTCGATCCCAGGGAGATGGTAACCTTGAGCACGTCCAGTTCGGCTAAAGCGCTGACATTAATATGGTAGATATATTCTATTTCCGCACCCTTGAGCCAGCTTTTATCCTTGCTGGCAAATTCACAAACCCACCCACTAACCGCAATGAGAGGAAGACTAATTCATTTAAAGGGGTAGTCGCTGAAACCCTCTGGACCGTTGACAGCTGGCGCATGTCCCCCACTCTTTTCCTTTCCGGGACGATCTCCATGTTGTTTGTTGCCTTTCATCAGAACGCCTCGACTCCATTTTTTAATTTATTAGATAAAATGTCAGAGGTGGGCAGCACTGTCAGGCATAATGGCTATTCCATCCCGAGCTGACGGGGAGGGCCTGGGGACTTTGCATTCAATATGGCCCTAAAAGTGTGTTTGTTTGTGCGTGCATGTGCACATGCGTGTGCAGCTGGAGCCCGTCCAGGCTTCCGTAAATGATTCTTGGGAGAGCTGTCGTATCCCTAAGTGATAGTATCAAACAATTTACCAAAATCAATATTTCCCATTCATCCCCGTAAATGCAATATGATTCCCTCAGCCCGTCTCTGTTATGTCTTACCGATATCTGATTGAATTTCGCTAAGCTTATACATCACACTTAGATGGAGATGTTTCTGACAGCTGGTAGTCACACAATCACACACACATGGTCTTAGAAATACACAATGACAGATACACATCAGGACATCTATCTATCCATCTATCCATCTATTTCAAATGTCCCATATGGTTGCATCCCTAATTTATACATTCATTGCAAAGAGAAAAAAACAAAAACAAAAAAAAAAGTGTTAAGACTCACCCGCAAACCCTTGATCTGTAGGCTGCCGAGGTCCTGCAGGGACATACGAGGGTCTTTCCCCAGCAGACTAACCCCGTCCTTCAGCCAGCTGACGGTTGGAACCGGTTCTCCAGATGCATGGCACCTCAGAAGGGCCACACTGTCTACACCCAGAGTCTGGTTAGCCGGACCCTGCCGGATGATGGGGGGAGGACGATCGGTCAACACTAAACAAGAGAGAAAGAGGGAGGAAAGAAGAATAATTAGAAGAAGAAGTCCTACTCTTTTAGAAGTGAGGCATCCCAATTCTTATAATTTGATGGATGGATATGGATGGATAGATGGATGGATGGATGGATGGATAGCACAAACATTGGGATGTGGAAAGAGACAGAAGAGAGAAGACAGGAAATAATTAGGAAGAGAGAGTGAGAATGTGTCCGAACCACAAAACAGTCCAGATCTGAAACATTTCCTGTGTGAGTGCAATGACTCAACAAGTCTGGAGCACATTGTGCTAATAACTATAGGCCATGGCTTTGAGGTGGTTTCTTCTTTTACTACTGAAATTATAACATTGGAGATTGGTAGCAATTGGCATGCTTGTCCATCTACAATAATATATTCTCCACCAGTGTTGGGCAGTAACGCGTTACTAGTAACGCGTTACTGTAACGCAGTTACTTTCGACAGTAACTAATACTGTAACGCATTACTTTTTAAATAAATTAACTCCGTTACCGTTACCATATGGCGCCTTGTCCGTTACTTTTTTAAATTAATTAGTTGCTGGGGCGGCTGAGAAAAGTGCGCTGTCAGTACACAGTACGAGAGCACTGAAGAGACTGCTAGCATTATACAGAGCGAGAGGACACCTGAGGACACATAACAAACTCACTGGCTGAGTTGTTTACGTACACGTGAGGCAGCGCGAGCACGGAGATTACAAGCTGCACGGAGAGCGCTGAGCACTTGATGCGCATTTAAAACACAGACAGCGAAACGGTATGAATACAGAACACTTAAGTACATTGCCATATCATTATAAAGTAATTAATTGTTTGACTAGATGCTGCATCAGCAGAGAAAGAACAGAAGTTTGCCGTCGAGTCTGAGAGGAATAACAGTAACGGCTAATTTACCTCAAGCGATTAAAGCAATGTGACAAAAACACACGCAGACCTGACCCACATGTTTTATGTCGCAATTGTTACCATCTATTTGCATTAGTTTATATCCAGCTGGTCACTTTTATGCATTCATTAGCCGGCGAAGTTGTATTTTTAAAACTAGTGACGTGATTGATTGCTTACATTGATATGTTCATGCAGCCGACATCAAGTCTAATCAAGTGTTCTAAAATTTAAGCAAATAAAATGAAAGACTTTACATGTAATATAGGTCTACATTTATGTTATTTTAATGCTCTGGCCTTTGCCGATATTTAAATATGGCCATCTTCTTTAAGCTTGAATCATATAAATGGTAACACTGTACAATAAGATTACAATTTTAGCATTAAATATGGTTAATACATGTTGCAGAAGTATCATTCATTGTTAGATGTATTTGTATCTCCTTAGTTAATGTAGGCCTACTATGAACTAACAAGAATGATCAAGGTACAATTGTATTGCTCAAATATTAATTCATGCAGTAAAAACCACAGTGGTAAAAACGTATACTGTCAGCTGCATGAACATATCAATGTTGAGAAAGCAAACAAGTCACTAGCTTTAAAAATGCTTGTTTTGTTATTTATTTCAGAAATCCTTGATATATTCAGTTTGTGCTAGTCTGACTTAAATAAAATAGTGTTTAAAAATTACTTTCTGTTTAAGTCAGTTTTGTGTTTGTATAGACCATAACCCATTAATGGGAACATTTAAGAACTTTCTTTAAAAAAGTAACTAAAAAGTTACTTTTAACAGTAACGCATTACTTTTTGGTGTAAGTAATCAACAAAGTAATTGAGTTACTTTTTGAATGAAGTAACTAGTAACTGTAACTAGTTACTATTTCTTAGTAACTAGCACAACACTGTTCTCCACAGATTATGACATCATGACACTAACAGCCCTTATTGCATCATCTGTTGCTTTAGCACAGGACAGCGAGAACGTGTTTGTCATTAAAAGTGTATGAAAACGTTAACATTGTGGCCATGCTCGTGTGGCACAGGAAGCAGGATGAAGCCATGATTGCCTTATTCCTGGACGTATCAGGGTTATATGCACATTTTGTGGTTGCACCACAGGGCAGCGTCTACCCCCCAAGCATTCTGGGAAAAACTGGGGGAAACGCTGAGTCTTGGTTTCTAGCTCACTGATGTGGCAGTGACGTGGTTTTGTAGCTTCCATTTAGTGCCTGGGATCCTTCATTTAGGAACCAGACTCTTAGTAAAATTTAATGTATTACTATACATCCGACTATCAGGGCGAGTGTGGTTATGCTGGCTAAGAGAACGTCCCCCGAAGAAGTTTATGAGTCTAAACTGCTTCTCAAAACATCAAGCCACCATCCTAGAGCACAGAGGTTATTTAATACGTTTGTGTTTTACGTTTATAATGATGGGTTAATCATGTTTGGCTGTTCATAACCTTACCATCCATTTTCATCTCATTGTGTACAGCTTTTGTACTGCTACAATAGGGTGAAATTCTGAAAACTAAATCATTATTGTAATTTTGTTTTTGTTGTAAAAACACTGCATTGTTATTGGCAGCAGAAATCAACATTAAATAATGTTAAAATAATGATAATGTACATACAACTATATTAAAATAAAATAAAACAGTAATAAATAAAATGTAATAAAAAGTAAATCATATATATATATATATATATATATATATATATATATATATATATATATAGTGTATATATATATATATATATATATATATATATATATATATATATATATATATATATATATATATAAATTATAATAAATCTGACTATTGGTGCGTTCTGATGGGCATCAAATACAGCTTTAAATGCAGTCTTCTTCCATTCTCTGTTGCGTTACAATTCGTCTCGCTCTGAATAAAGGATGGTATTTATATTGTCCAAATCTTCATCGGAATGCCTCATTTGGGCTCAGGGATGAAGAGTTGCCATCCTAATTCATCAATGTGGATTACCCCGCACGGAGGTTAAACCCCAGAGTGCTTTGCAGGCGCATCCATCAGGCCAGCATAAACCCCAGAGATGCATGTGCGGACAGATAGAGACAGATGAAGCATAATGGCTGTATTTGGATTAAAGCTGCATCCTCTGAGTCTTTAGTGTTGCATTGTTGCATTTGAACTTGACTAGATCTTATGTTCATGACAATCTTCTAAAGAACTGCAAAATAAAAGTAAAATATTAGCTGTGTCTACTAGGCAGTGTAGTTTGTGTGTGAGTGTATTAAGACAAATAATACAATTTGATGTGTGTGTTGTGTGTTGGAGCAACATGATGGAATTCTGTTCATTTGACGGGACAGTTTCAGACAGCGAAGTGAAGGCCTTGGTGCCATCTGGCAGCAGCCATTTTTCATCAAATCTCTCCTTGAACTTGTCCAGCTCTCTTTGCCACCTCAATAGCCACTAAATCACACTCTTCCTCCGGCGTAGGTGTGGCCGTGACCCTCTTCCTCTTTCGTTCCCGTCATCCCTCTTCTCTGTCATCCTGCACATCTCACACACACTTACATTCTGAGTAGGAGCTGTTTACGGCAGTCTAGGTCATATGCGGGGTTTTTTTCAGACAAGATCGGTTAATTTATATGCTTTGCTGTCAACCGTAACAGCTGTCACCTTTTAAAAGAATTACATTCTAATGTTAGACTAAAGATGTAGTTGAAAAGTTCATCCAAACTGACTTTTTGCAACTTTTTTCCTTTTGAGAAAATACTTCTTACACAACCCAAAACACGCTTTGTTGCCAAAGCAATTTTTCCATCATCAGTATCTGAAGTTTTCAAGGACGGCTGTTTTCACTCCCTTCTCGAGCTGAAATGAAGTTTTCCTCCTGTCAAGAGAAGTTCACAAAGACGTGCTCCTGTAATATTCAAACGCGCACAGAATTCAGGGTCGTCAGGCTTGCCATTCATTTCACATAGCGAGGCAGAATAAATGCAGAGCGGGGAGAGCTCAAGGCCACATTCCAATTCAGCTCTTAATGTGGATCCAGAGGCAACAGAAGTGCTTTTTATATGACATTTATCTTTCTGCCAGCACTTTTGTATGGAAATATTGATGCCTTCGTGTGTGTCAGGTGCGAAATGTGTAGGCTGACATATGAATAAGGGAAAATGAAAGAGTGATGAAAAGAGAGCGACAGTGAATGGTAGAGAGCGAAATAATTATAACATAGGCTTAATCAATGTTGTGTAAAACATAACGTAAAAAAATGTAATGCAAAATTGTTAGCAAAAAATCATGGGTGAAAGGAATGGGGTGCTGCTTAAATTTTATATTTAAATATAAAAATGCAATATTAAGAATTATAAAATATATTACAAAAAAAACTAAACAATTTAATTCTAATAATTATCTAAATTAATTGTATATTTAAAGCTGCAGTCCGGCGTTTTTCCTCTTTGTCGCCATATCTGTTCGAAATCTGCAAATGCAGTCATTCGCGGAAATATCAACTTTTCGTGAGTTGCACTTCAACACCCTCGACACGCCACAGCGCGGAAGAACACAATCAGCTATCAGTCACCAAACCGGTGTGGATATTGTCATTCAGAATCACAGATTATTCTTTTTGGAAGTATGACCAACATAAGAATTTTCACCGGAAAATGTCATCTGAACAAGTAAATAACATCCAGTTTTGTTCTGGTTCTGACATTGCAGTAAATCGCGCTGATTAAATCTAACAATCACTTATAAGTTATCATATCACGCAAAACCATGCAAATTATACTTTGTTCTCAAATTGTTAAAGTAACAACAGGTAACTTTTGCTCTCGGGGTCCCCCTACAGTTGGGAAACAGTATTGTCTTCTACTACTGTCGTAAACTCTGTCATCCTACATGCACGTGCATTTGTTGACAATCATGATAGCCCTGAACACTGTAGGAGGAGGTCACATGCAGGTGTTCTGCTTGCGTCGCGTGTGTAATGTCTTCATCCCTGGTACAGTGGCATATATTTCAACATGTCATATGAATATAATTTCATGGGGTTTATTTTTTTTTCTAACGACAAATGACCGCGATGATCACGTTTACAAGCCAGCGTCATTATAGTAGCCTAGTCTATTGGTTACCGTTTTACTGAATCAATATGATACTTCAATGCAATGTTTGAGTGGTAGATAATAACCATATATCGTCAATATTATAATATCAAGCTACCATAAATGAATCTGCAAATTTTACAAATCGATTTGCATTATAGCTTGAGGCAAGACAAATAAACAAATATCACAGATATGTTAGGTATCCTAAAAAATGATTTTGTACATCTATATATTTACTTGCAAGAATGTAGCCCCTACCAAACTTGTACACGCCGTTTAGACATAGGCTTTCATTTGATTTTTTTTATTTTATTTAGTATTGCACAAGAACAACATGACGGTGGAAATTCGTCATCCGAAAAAATTGCGACAAGAATCCCGTTTGCCTCTGTAGCTATCAATAATCGGAAATTACACAGTCAAGTAACTTTACACGTGTAACAAATGAGAAGCTATGAACACAATGATAATATTACTAATCTTCTTTGTACGTGTTGAGTAGAGTACACTTTTTAGGTCAAACATTTGCTATTTGCATTTCATCGATTGCAAAGTTCAAATCAGAACGAGAATGCTAGCGATAGCTAACCATCAAAAACTAGAATATCGTTTACTAGCTACCAGATTGATAATTCGCTACTCTACTATCATTACTTGATTCATGAAGATAAACGGAGGATAAGATAGCTTCCGTAACATAGTCAGGCAGACAAAAAAAACAGATCGTATGCAAGCATGACAGCCAAGTCCATCGGTCGGGCACCCCTCCTCCTCCTCCTTCAGCTCACGCCAGCGAGAAAACACTGGCCCAATGTTGATCCTCGTTCTGCCTTTAACGCGATCACTTTCTCTTTTTCTCTTTTTGCTTTGCTCCGATAAAACCTTTGCTTTTTTGTTTTTCTGTGCTTCTTCGGCCATGACTATTACATTTGGCTCGCACGTCCGATTTTAAGGAAGTGGGGGTGGTGGTGAAAGTGACGTATATGCCGTAAAGCAATCGAATTTTGTAGTTCTCTTTGTTCCCCGGTTACTACCCGAAACCCGAAGTTTAAAAGTACGATTAAAAACGCTACAGACCCTGTCAGGCTATGGCAGACGTGTCATTCAACCTATTGTAAGTCGATGTACCATCACAAGAGACTTGGACATATATTATGAAGGTTGAAAAGTTACCTAGTGCTGCTTTAATGTTAACAACGTCAGCATTGCGTGACTACATGTAATGTCCTTCCGATATGTATCCTTGTTTTCGGATGGGTCCGGTTGCAGTCTCTTTTTTTCTGTAGCCACTCCGAGGTCTGATCGAAATCTTTTGCATTTTACAGCGGGTGAATCTGTTGTCACTGGTGATTGTCGTTTGAACCTTTCTGGATCCGCCATAAAATTGATGTTTAATTATATCAAGTGCTGTGAGAAAACGCTATAAATCTCCACCTCCAGCATCCTCACACACAATATAGCTTATACTAGCCGAGACTCCTCCTTTATGTGTACAGATGTGACGTAATGACGCAAAGACATGCTCGAATCTCCCGCGGAAATCCACCAGTACCACTGGAATTAAAAACATTATTACAAGCTTACCGCTTTGAATCGGTACGGCAAGCAGAGAGTTTTGAACACTGGCTGGTTATGTATTTTCTTAAATATGTATTTTGGATAATTTTTAACCCCAAAAAAGCTACGGACTGCAGCTTTAATCAGGACCGTTTGGAAAATTACTGAACTGTTTAGAAAAAAAAAAGAGAAAATTGTTAGCCAAAAAAAAAAAAAAAAAAAAAAGTCGTGGGCTGGGTAGGTTTGTTGTTACTAAATAGGTTTGATAGTCACTTTAGTTTGTGGCTACTGCTGGAGGATCTTTTAGAGGGAACTGAATTGCTTCATAAAAATAAATATTAAGACAAAAAAAGTTCTGAAGTCCAATCCATTACCAAAGCCCTGTTATGGTCCAATTCACCCCATTGCTTACCGTCTGTGACCTCAAGCTGTGCCTTGGCCAGGATGCTGCCCGCCACCGTCAGGGCCTGGCAGATATAGTACCCAGCGTCTGCCCGCTGGACTGCCGTGATGGTCAGATCTCCACTGGGCGACACCGAGAAGCGACTGTTGGGCTGCTGCGGTTGATTTGGAAACAAAAGATTCTACACAAACAAAGAAAACAAGAAACAAAGTGTGAATAGCATTTCCGGGGGAAAATTCTCTACCTCAAACCCACCATTATTTGAATAGAAACACACCAGGGGAAACATTTTTGCATTAGAGATGGTCAATTATCAGTATTGTCAACCATTAAAACGACCAATTTCCGAAAGGAATTATGGCGGCGTGACTTTAAATATTCAAAATTACGGAACAGTGGCTCACCGGAGAAAGAGCTCTTGCTAGCGATTGTGCTAACCCTGACTGTGTATATAGCTCACTGTGAGTATCCATTGTGTCCAAATGACTGCAGTAATTGCTTTGGGCTGCGCTGTTTACTCACTCTGTCTGACATGGCTGTCGTGTTTGAAATAAAATCTGCTGCAAAGGGAGGAGGCCAGGTGATTCAAAGCTAATTCACCACCAGCGGCCGGTTTAGCCCGTTTGCTAATTACGCCAGATAACAAGCTGGGTTCATTAATGGCCATCATTGACAGAGCCCTCACATTTACCTCAGGTTTTATATCCTTGAGATCTCTCCACTCTTCCTCTCATTTTCTCTCTCTCACTCTCTTTTGATTTTCGGAGTCCTCATAGCTGACCGACAGAAACCGAAAGGCATTAGCCGGATTCAATTACACCTAATGACTTTAATGCTCCAAATTAAGCTCCAAATGATGTTTTTTTTTTTCTTTCTTTCTTTTGGTCTTTTTTAATTAGCCTCTCACACATGATAGATGTTGGGTCCATTATCCTCAAGTGTGACTGAGAGGCTTCTCTCAGCGCTAATGACTCAATAACTGCTTTAATTTCGCCTTTTAACAAATACCGTCATATCTTACTTAAGAGAGGAATAGTAGGATAGAAAGTATAATAGAAAGTGTTATACTGCATTTAACATTAGGATTAGCCTTAGGCTCAAATCTTCCTATATTTCCAATTTAAATATACTTTTAAGTAGTATACTTTCAACTAGCTTACCCATGCTATAGCATGGTTGAATGGTTGTTCGGTGGCCCACTCCTAGATATGATTTATATCTCTTATTCAATATGAGTTTGAGGTATATGTTGACCCATTTTGTTGTCCATTAGTGTCAGTCTCCCTGGAGCATGTATGGTAACCACTAGCCCAAAGCTTCAACAAAAAAATAAGAGTAGGTTAAAGAGAGAAAAATGTGCTCTTACCTGACTTCCTTCTTTCTGCCAGAAGACCGCCGGCTGTGGGTTCCCCTTCGTCTCACATGGGAAACTGGCAGTCCGTCCCTGTGCCACAATCTGATCCCGCGGCCTGATCACGAACTGTGGTGCAGCTGAGTCAAGAACCAAAGACATGAACATTACACCATACCCTCAAACACACAAATGCACACGACACACACACACACACGCACACACACGCTGATCATTGTCAGTCAGTGGGAAACGTCAAGCATCCACAGGCATTGACTGCCAAGGTCACTGAGACAGAGCTTCCATGCATCAGCCCGTTTCCGACAGCATTCGGCCCTCTTGGTTTATCTGTTTGCTTTGACCACAAACAGAAAGGACAGCAACAGCAACCACAGGAAGCCATTCATCCAGGTGAGCCCTCAGATGGCCGTACTGAATGAATGACGGGCAGCTTTCAGGCACGGCAGTGCTGCGGTCACAACACCAGAGGGAAGGGTGGGTCATTCCGGTCAGGACACACGGAGAGAAGAAGCTATGTGAGGACGCCACACCGTGAACCTGCGTGGACACTTTTTTGTAAGTGGCTTTAAATGCTCGACTCTATTTACTCTAAGAACACAACGCAGTTTCTATTCCTGTATCCAAGACAAGCAGAGCTCACAAGCTGGACAAGCTTGAAAAACATCAAATTGGCTGTTGGCTTTTTAATGGACATCGTTCTCTATTCTAAGAGCCAACTTGGGTCAAGTTCTCAACGAGAATTTTTTTCACGCCTAATGCGTCACACTTAGCAAAGTATTTTTTAACCTCTCAACTCACCCGGCACAGAAACTCAGCCAACATTCCTGCAGAGCATATTCAAATAAACCAATTAAAAGTGCCATCTTCCCTGCTTTCCCTGTCTAGCCTGACCTTAAAATAGCATCAGAATTCAGGAACAGGGTTCCAAAGTTTCCCCTTGACTTGGAGTCAATGCTACTTTTTCCTTAATGAGAAGGTTAGGGCACCAACCATCTAAACAAGGTTTGTCAGAGTCTTCAAAGGCAGAGAATGGCAGCCGGAGTTTGTGAGAAGATGAAATGCTTTTGCAGAGCGGTACCACTCACTGGAGAACATACAGTTAGGGAGTTTCAAGAAGCAAAGGTTTTTATTTTGAGGAATAAATGCTTTAGCTGACCCAAATAAAACAATATTTTCTTCAGCTAGAAACTCTGGACTGTGACCCTACAATCAATCATTTTTAACCGAGCAAAAGAAAACACAAAACTTACTACTGTTAAAAGTTGATACTTTACGGTCATGAGTTTCAAAGAAGTCATGAATTTGGACAAAAAACAACAACTATCACATAATTTGAACATTTCGACAGTGTAGTTGTTTTATACTTGTTGCCACAACAATAAATCTAGACGCAGGACTCCAAACAGTTGAGTTCGTTTAGCAGGGGAACCATTACTCACGGTACGCCCATCTACAAAAAGAAAAGGTCTGATCGTGGAAAAACACTCCCTTCATTCTGATCCCTAAATGAGCCCCTCTACTGCCTGTGCAGCTGGCAACTGTGGACAAGAGAAGTCTGCAAGTGTTTGTGATTTATGTGGCTGATCCCTCTTTTGTGAGGCTGTACTTGACTAAGGCTGACACATTCAGGCAAGTTACAGATGGTGGCAGATTTACAGGATTCCCAATCTGGGCGCACGGTGGCGTGGGCACTTCTGTGAGTTTGGGCATCACACAAAAGCTTTAAATCACAGATTGGCCCGGTTTCATTCCACTCCAGAGCTTTTTTTTTGCATTGGAGGGAGTGGGCATAAAAGATGGGCATTCACCGATGCCACTCACTCAAAGTGATTGTTTAATGACTTGGACGCTCAACTTCATTGTGCAGTTGAGTGTTAAAGTCCTTTTTGGCCAAGAGGGGAGGAAAACACTCACACACAGACACATCCCAAGTCTGTTTGTTCCCTAGAGGGTTCTAAAGAGTAGAACAAAGCTAGTCATAAATAAACTGTGATTGCATTTGATTGCATCTCTGGTATATTATTATTTAATGCATGTGTGTTGTGTGAATAATACACACTCTGGGCTCTTTTCATTGGGACGGGAGTGCAGGGAGAATGCAGCCCTGTAAGAGTAGAATAGCTAATCAGTTCCTATATTTAATTCATGACAGAGCACATCTGCTCCATACTGGAGAAAGTTCACGGCTAAACACACTTCTGAGAGCTGTAAGTCAACACACATGAGAACAACAGGAAACAAGCATGCACACTCCCTCCAAAGTGCACACACAGACAGTAAAATAAACAGAAACTGTCATGACTAATCGAAGACCCACTGGAACACAGAGTTTCAAGGTATTTCAACTCCAAATATAAATATAAGCCCAGATGGCTGTGTGTGTTTGCTGCTGAATTATATCCATTAAGCAGAAGTCACAAGTTTTAAGACAAAAAAGAAAATATCACGCACCCATCACACCATTCTAGTAAGCTTTTTTAGTCCTAAAGTCCTAAAATAAAGGTAGTTAGTTCAGCCACAGGTTAGTACAGGACAGAACTCTACTTTGTTACCTTAGTTAAGAGCTATTAAGTTTATCAGGATAGGAAAGGGAAATACTGAATGTCTACAGTTAAACAGTTGAGCCACCACATAGTATGTGTGTGTGTGTGTGTGTGTAGCAGGAAGGGAGGAAGAAGCACAGAAGGCATGCAGTATGAAGGAGTGACTGGGATGGGTACTTACCGACAGGGCGAGCTGAAGACACAACAATGGTGGAGTGAAAACAACAAAAAATGAACAAAAGATAGACAAACAGAAAGGACGAACAAAGAAGAAAGTGAAAAGAATTAAGAACAAAATAAATTAAATTCAGAATGAACAATGGCAATGTGTTTTTTTGGGCATATCATTTCAGCACTGTGTAGGTCGGTGGACACGGATTCCACAGCAGAGATGCGAGGAGGAGAGGAGGAGAGGAGGAAGGCAATGTATTTTATTGTATAACTTCGATGTGGACTGAAATCTTCAAAAAAGTCTACAAAAATGTTAATCCAGACCAGCGCCACCTGCTGGCAAAATAATATAATGTTTATTTTTTATTGTGGGAGCATGTGGAGAGCTAAGAAAAGCAAAATCAGCAGTCTTCTCTCTCCTCCCCAATTGACAGGTATCTATTTTCACATGAAGTCATTAAAAATGGGGGCTTGTCCGGGATAAAATCCAGCCTATGACAGAATGTGGACAATATTGATGGAATGGCCAAGAGAAAATAGCTGACAATAAAGCAGTTCATATTTAATGCAGTAGTGGAGCCTGTGCCATATTGACATTAAGAGGGAGCAATCATGCTCAGAGTCCTGTCCTCTCCTTCCTTCCCTCCTCTGTCTCTCACTCTTGAAAGGGAGCCTGTGTAAAACCCCTCCACTCTGCATCCTCACACATCCCTTCATGGCTGAACTGTGTTCGCTTGTAAATCCTGCTTTCAAAAGGGCTGGAAATTGACGGCTGTCTCCATTGGCAGCTTCAGCCCCCTCATGAAGGCCACCAAAAACCCCCCTACGTGAGGTTTTAAAGCCCTCCACAGAGCTTCTAAGCAGTTTGATTTAATGTGGTGAGAAGAGAAGGGAGACGGAGAAGAGGTGGAAGGGGAAAGAGGGATATCATGGCAAAAAGGAAAAAAAAATTGTTTTATTAACCCTGCCCACCCAAGCTGAGCTTTCCGAGGTCGGTCTGCACCAGTAAACTGTGAAATGGTTTCGCTGGTATGGGCCGGAGTGCCACAGTGGAACTGAGGAGATAGTGTGTGTTTATGTGTGTGCAGGGGGAGGGTTATTGGTGGCCTCCATTCTAGGGAGTGTAAATAATAAAAAGCATTGTCGCTCAGGGCAAGCTCGCTCCCCACCTAAATTACACTTCAGGAGTTCATTTGAGACCCGTCAGGGGGTTATCTCACTCTTTTAGACAGAGACTGCACCAACATACATTATACCGCTATTGATTTCCAGTAAAGTGAAACCTTATGATAGAGTCAAATAACCCAGGTCAGCACAAACACATTGTTGGGGTTCTGAGATGCACTAATTTAATATATCTATATATTTTTAAATACAAATCACTATATTATGTTATGTTATGTTATATTATTAATTGATTTAATCACCCTAAGCATGGGGCAACATTTAGGAATTCAGCAATCAATAATTATAATCAAGCAATCAAAAACAGTAATTAGTAATCAATGATGCAATCAAAAACATTCGAGCAAGCTGATTGCATGAGTTGCTTTTAATTTTTGAAGGCAACCAACCACCCTGTCAGGCTCTAAAGTTGTAAGCGGTGTTATTTCACTTCTGTGGTAGACTTGGGTTCTCAACTGACCTCTGACCGTGAGGGTGGCGGTCGCCTCCGTTTTGCCCACTCGGTTCTCCACTACACAGGTGAACGTTCCTTCATCACTCGCTGCTGCCTTCTTTATCCTCAGCACGTAGTCATCTTTATCATATTTAATATCATACCTGAAACACACAAACAGAAATTGAGTATAGCAATTAGACACAACTGCTGTCTATATCAAACCGATCTCAGGGCAGTTCGTACGAATTTTACGAGGTGGCTAATTCGTACGAATTCATACGACCTCACTCTAAATCGTAAATATTTTACGAGTTGCACAATTCGTATGAATTCGTACGAATGACCTACCCCTGACCCCGCCCCTAAACCTACCCGTCACTGGGGCTTAGACAAATCATATGAATTCGTACGAGTGCAGCCACCTTTTATTCACTCGTACGAATTCGTATGAATTGGTCGTGAGATAGCGTTGTCTATATGAACGTAAAATGTACTATAGGATATATTACCATTAAAAAGTTTGGGCTCAGAAAGTGTTTTTTTTTTTTTTTTTTTCAAAGACATTAAAATAGAAATGAAATTTTATTAGGCAATGATGCACTAAATTGAGACATTCTGTATATTAAAAAAAACAGTTTTTCTTTTGAATATTGAAAAAAAAAAGTTTTCAACATTGATAATAAGAAATGTTTCTTGAGCTGCAATATTAGAATGATTTTTGAAGGATCGTGTGACACTGAAGACTGGGGTAATGGTGATGAAAATGGCAGCGTATATTATAATACATAGGAAATACCAAAACTATCTCATGGAATAAGAAACTATCACCAGCTCATATTTGATCAACGGTCAGTGTTGAAATATGAAACCAATATAAAACCATGACACTTGTGTCCATTAAAATGAAAAATGCATCATAGCAGATGCTATTTAGAATACCAGATCTAGTATATTCAGAAAGAACTGTATAGAAACACTGCATTTTTTTTATTACTGACAGCAAAAGATCAATTATTCAACAATGACACACTCTACAGAGAAGGAAAAGGCTTTCAACTGGAACCGCAGATGCATCCAATATTTATGAGACGTCCGATATGTGTGTGTGTGTGAGAGAAGTGGGTGTATCTGGGAGCTAATCAGAGAAACAGGCCAATTCCAGGTCAGACTGTAAAAAGTGGGATTTGAGATGTAGAATCCAGCCAGTATTGATCTGCACCTCTCTGGCAGCTCCTAGGTACTTCAGGATCACTGTGTCCTGGAAACTGACAGCCAAAGGTGATGAGCTGTGTGCGAGTGTGTGTGAGGTGAAAGTGCGGCCGAGAAGTTGACAGGCCTCGCAGGTTGGTCTTCTTTGTAGTATGTTGCTATAATTGGGATTTCTGGAGTGTGCACGCGTGTCCGTGAGCCAGTCTGAGAGGGCGCTGTGCCATGGAGCTTCTCGTCTGACAGATAGACAACACTCTGTCTGCTGTCTGTCACTCCAGATCCCTTCCACGGGACGCATGGCTCAGAGAGCATGCCATGTGGCGCGGGGGGACGAGATCCCTGACACGAGGACCAATAAGACGAGGATTATTCTTAATAACAGGATGTTGTTTATACACAATCGATTCACAGAATGTGTGCTGCTTTATATTATATATGACGAGATTTCAAGAAGAACATTTCACCTCAAAATGAAAAGAAATGTATATAAAGTAAATTGAAAATGTAGCCTATTTGCATTCTTTTTCTTATATGTATTTGCATCAAATTTTGCAGTATAAAACAAATTAAAATAAGCAATATATATACACCACCAGTCAAAAGTTTTGGATCGGTAAGATGTTTAATGTTTTTAAAATAAGTCTCTTCTGCTCACCAAGGCTGCATTCATTTGATTAGAAATACAACAACAAAACCCAGTAATATTGTTAAATATGATGAACATTTTAAATAACTGTTTTCTATTTTATTATATTTTAAAATGTAATTTATTCCTGTGATCAAAGCTGAATTTTCAGCATCATCACTCCAGCCTTCAGTGTCACATGGTCCTTCAGAAATAATTCTAATATGCGGATTTCATGCTCAAAACACATTCATTATTATTATCAATGTTGAAAACAGTCGTGTACAATTTTTTCAGGATTCTTCGGTGAATAGCAAGTTCAAAAGAGTGTCATTTATTTGAAATAGAATCTTTAGTAACATTATACGTGTTTCTACTGTAACTTTTGATCAATTTAATTCATCCTTGATGAATAAAAGTATTGATTTATTTCCCCCCTAAAAATAAATAAAAATTCTTACTGACCCCAAACTTCTGAGCGGTAGTGTTTAATGTCACAAAAGCTTTCGATTTCAAATAAATGCTGTTCTTTTGAACTTTCTATTCATCAAAGAATCCTGAAATGAAACGGTAATAATTTTGATTTTCAACATTGATAATAATGAGAAATGTTTCTTGAGCATCAACTCATCAGAATGATTTCTGAAGGATCATGTGACACTGAAGACTGAAGTAATGATGCTGAAAGTTCAGCTTTGATTACTGGAATAAATTACACTTTACTATATATACACATAGAAAACAGCGGTTTTAAATTGTAATAATATTTCACAATATATATATATATATATATATATATATATATATATATTTTTTTTTTTTTTTTTTTTTTTTTTTTCTATTTTAAATCAAATAAATGCAGCCTTGGTGAGCAAAAGAGACTTCTTTTAAAAACAAAAAAAATCTTACCAATCCAAAACTTATGATAAAAATACATATACTGAGTCAGGTTTTGGAGAATAAAGCTGAGACTGCACAGAAGCTAAACACTCCGATGTATCAAGCGTCTTTCTGACAGAGCCGGAGGCAAAGTCTGACATGATTGAATACAGAAAGAGAGAGTGAGAGACGGAGATTAAAGAAACAACATAAACAGATGCTAATCATATTTTCAACCTCTAAGACTAAATATTGCATGAAACGAGCCTGGTAAAAAAACACACACACACACACACACACACGCACACACACACACACACAGAAAACAGTAGGGCTCTGTATGTGCTTCCTCTTTGAGCTGGATCTGCTCTCTATTAAGAGAGGAATGCAATTACACATGAAGCAAGGCAATGCTAAGGATACACTACACTCCATTGGTCTCAAACAACACACACACATAACACGCGGCATGCGTTGCTGACAGATTTGGGGTGTAAACATTTGCAGAGACAGCTTTAGAGTGTCTTTTCCTTGTTAATTCGTACTTGGAGCTCAGAGTTTGTGTGAAGGTCTGCGCCAAATGGCCTGGTGTTACTTTGACAAGCTAATGAGTTCATATCTCATCTCTATATGAACAGCACAGGCATCCTGACAGCAGCAGAAGCTTGTGAAATCATGCAAGAGAATTCAATATCGACAAGAAAAAGATGATTGGTGTCCGGACCACAAAAAGAAGATGTTTTGAAGAATGTCGGTAACCAAACGGTTGATGGACCCCATTGAGTTCCATATTATTTGTTTACCTACCATGGAAGTCAATGGGGTCCATCAACTGTTCAGTTGAAGCCGATGCCTTACGAAAAAGTTGAGTTGTAACGTGTTGCACATGTGTGTGTCTGTGTGAGTGTATAACCTTAAGGTCAACTGGTTGCTAACCCGTTATCTACCACATACGCCAGCTCTTTGGAGTCAGACATCTACATAATCATGAGAGCGAGACGACGAGGAAAATACAAGTGACTCTGCACAACGGGTGACAGCCGAGAATGTCAAAATTAAAATAATCTGCCGTTTCAGAGACAGGAAATAAAATAAGACCGCGAGACACGTGTTTTGTCGAGTCTGGGTCTTGTGGTAATTACGCGCGGCGCGACTGCGAGTTATTTAATTATTAGATTGCCATTGTTACTTTCTTGAAACCTAATTAATTTCTGGATATGCTTCCCGGAAAGAAAAGAGAAGAAGCGTGTTGAATTATTACCTGACAGATACGCAGGTTGTCGCCACTCGCCGAATTAACTACCATGTGTGTTTTAACTGACAGCTGAATAATGTAGATTGATCTAATTGTTTCTTACAAAACCAATAAACCGAGAAAAGTCTTCACGGAAATCAACGGAATGGCATTTGCGATCTGATGGAGGGAACATGGTAAAGTAATTATATCTTAATCTTTATGAGTTTATTACATGTAGCATTTGGACACTACAGAACAGAATATAATCGGGATAAATGACGTCAGTGAACTAACAATAAGCGGATACAAATTCAACCACACTGGTTTTAGAGCCCATTTTTATAGCACATATTCTGACATGATTCGCGTCTCTGTGTACTTCTCCAACATTCTCCATATCTGCACAGTTTATTTTGTCTGCGTGCTTGTTGTGAGCGCTGACCTGTAGCATATCACAGACACAGACAAACAAACAAGGCATGACAGCACTCAAAATACACAGCCTTATCTGCCGGCTGAGGACACACACCTGTTCGGAGCAGTCTCAAGCCCTGATGCAGTCGTGAATATTTATTTTAATACTTGACTTTTCCGATTATATCATCAAATAATTCACTTGGTTTTACTCTGGGGTTTGGACACTGTATTACAATGGTGACACTGTGTTTGTGTGGCCATGTAGCATGGCATTTTCAGAAGAAGCACGAAACTTTTTTTAATGGTAGTCTACAATAATAAATCAGAATTGAATTAAAACACACCATAGCACTTTCTTTGAAAGAGTAACCATCTAACCAATCACAGGAAAATCCTCAGTCTTGTGATCACTTCCTATCTAATCTTGTGTCGTTTTTAGACGAATACGATTCAAGATTTATTGCTTTTGACACAATGTATCTGCTCCGTGACTAAATCTTTTTTGTGTGTGTACCGCCTGAAGGATGATCATTGTCAGAAGTGTTCTCGTCCTCTCTTCCTCTCTTTATCTGACTATCGCAGTTTGGAAATGAAGAGGCCTGAGGGTGAGTAAGTTCTCTTTAGCTGTGCCAGATCCTCACCTGCCCCGGTCCACCTGCAGCCTCACCTGTATTTACCTCAGGGCCTCAGCACGGAGCGAAGGAATGAGGCCCACGACGCAGCTCTGACTTACATTATCTGCAGCTCTCACGAGAGAGCTTGTGTGTTTCTGAAAATGGGCTCTGGCATGGAGCTCAACACCTACATCACAGATGGCTATAAGAGGAGACATTTGAAATAATGCTTTAGATCGCCAGACGTCTCACCTCCCGCGGGGGACGTCAATTTCGTCTTTTTTCCAGCGGACGGATGGTTGTGGGTCTCCCTGCACCTGACAGCGAAACTCCACCGCCTCTTCCTCTAGAACCACCTGGTTAATGGGCCGTCGTAGGAACGTGGGTCTCTCTGAAACACATGCCGAATGGAAAAAAGGACATGAGGGACGCTGAGACCCCATTCGCTCGCTGGGACTCAGCATTGAGTCACCGAAACAGAAGCTCTCACGGAGATTTGTGCTATTGTGTAAGAGCATGATGCGCTTTTTTTGTGTCCCGGCATGTTTTATGACTCAAGCATAGTTAAACATGACGCATTCTCTCATGATGGAATCGTTCAAACTTGCTTGTTTAAAAAAGCATTAACCATGAGCTGAGATGTGAAAAATGTTCAGGGCATGATTTCAACATTTTGTGATGTTTTCAAGACTTTTTTTCTTTGTGGCTTGAAATGTCAGAGATCAGAATTGGCACGTACCGAACACAGTGACCTGGGCCGTCTCACTGTCTCTCTCACCGACCATGTTGGTGCCCACGCAGATGTACATACCAGCGTCGCTCTTCCTCGTGTTGGAGATCATCAGCTTCCCTCCACGGATCTGAAAGAGAGCACTGGAACGTTACGGTCTCTGCGACCCCTCATGCGATGAGTTACTGCGACACACTCTTCGTGGATCTATCTTAAGTTAAGTGCTTTGCTCGAGGGCAAAATAGATGTGGGTTATGATTCACCTTTTGCTGGTTTTGAACATAATCGTCTAGATTCAAGGCCAGATCATTAACCACTATTCCACAAATAAGAGTGCTGGCCTAATAGGTAGAGTTCATATATGGAAAAAAAAGAGAGGCCGCACTTTGCATAGGCAGTTTATTTTAAAATAAACTGCCTATGCAAAGTGCGGCCTCTCTTTTTTTCCATATATGAACTTTCTTTGTTGCAAAACAATGGTAACACTTTACAATAAGGTTTGTTAACATGAATTAATGCATTAACTTAAGTAAACAAGCAATATATTTTGTACATGCATTAACCTTTGCTACTGTTGGTTAATAAATATGTTCATGTTAGTTCACAGTGCATTAACTAATATTAACAGATACAAATGTTTGATTTTAACAATGTGTTAGGCAATGTTGAGATTAATATTAACTCAGATTAATAAATGCTGTAGATGGATTGTTGATTGTTATATAATTTTAACTAATACAGTTAACAATGGAATCTTGTTTCCGGCATGGGATATATATATATATATATATATATATATATATATATATATATATATATATATATATATATATATATATATTTTTTTTTTTTTTTTTTTTTTTATGATTTATTCAGTGGCAAAAACATGTTTTCAAAGGATTTTGTTTTAGATTTTCCTTCAGATTTACAATGGCTTTGCAAAACAAACTAAAACGAAACAAAATTAAATGAAACAAAAACAAACAAACAAACAAACAAAAACAGCAAAACAAAACAAAAAACAAAACAAAACAAATCAAAACAAAAAACAAAGTGAAACAAAACAAACAAACAAACGAACAAAACAAAGCGGAAAAAAACCCAAAGTGAAACGAAATGAAATCCATATAAATAAGTATAAATGTGACAATAAATGTAAATAAATAAATACTTATTTCATGAGTATTTACATATGATTAGTTCCGTTCCTGTCTCCAGTTCTCACCTTGATCCTGTCGTCCTTCTCGTCGATTCTGACTTTGTCTTTCTTCCAGTAGATGGTGGGTTCCGGGTGGCCACGAGGGGGAACACACTCCAAGATGGCCGGCTCTCCAGCGGCCACCACCACGTCCGTAGGGTTCTGCCTGAAATCATCACGTAACACTGAAAGAGAGATCGAGAGAGAGAAACAGATTAGCTCATTCTTTAACCGTTTTCAAATGCAGTCATGCTTGCAATCCCCGAGGCACAAATAAATGTGCTTTTGTTGCTGAAACAGATGCCATTCAATTAGGCCCATAAAATGCTAACACACTCCAGCAGTGTTCAAATGTTAGCTCACGTCCAACAGAGATTCAGAGAGAAACAACTATTTAAAAGCGATGTCCACTCGGCCTAACTTAAGGTCACATGAACGACAGACGCAGTAAATCACGCTGTGTGTGAAGCCATCAGTCTGCAGGAAGGTGTGTGCGAGTTTCATTTGATGGGGTGACTACAAGGAAAACTTAATTGGACTTAATGGGGTTCCCTATCGAGAAAGGAGAACAAACAGAGAGAGGGAAGAGATATTGTGCCCTCCAGCTCTATGTCAGAAGAACGAATGCACATACGGAGCGGTGGGTGGGCGGGTAAATCTCTGCCAACTAATCAACCACGCTCACCCTTTCATCACGCCAACTACGCCTCTGGCCATGACTAATGTAGCAATAAACACACAAGAGGTCACCTGATTATCAGCAAAGAAGAAATGCAATGAATTAATAAACACACCTGTACACATGGTCACATTCATCAACACCGCTTTATTAATAAATAAGGCAGGTAATTATCCTCTGGCACTGACCTGTGAGAGACAGAAGGATGGATTTGTCTTACCGATCATGGGTTAATAGAGAACAATGCTCTCGTCTTAGTTAAGATTTATGAATTCGATAATGACTTTAAAGGGATTTAATAATAATTATGAAAGAGAGCACTCTGACTTGGAAATCTGATTGTGTTTAAAGCTGTTCAAACTCGAACCCTGACCACACACCAGTTGATATGAATGTGCCTTATTTATAAATATTATTATACTAATTATTATTATCATTAAAATCACACACGCATTAAAATCGCACACACCCTTAATAAGACATATATTTATTTATATATATATATATATATATATATATATATATATATATATATATATATATATATATATTATTATATATTATTATATATTATTATATTATTATTAAACCATAGAGTTATAGTAAAATAGTAGTAGTAATAATAATAATTATATTATATATTATATCTTATTATATTGATATTGTATATTAAATCAGAGAGTTATTTATATTAAAATAATACTAATAATAACAGTAATACAAATAACAATACAACAACAACTACTACTTGGGTTTAGGGTAGGCCTAATCATTTCCCATAATGCAAACAAAATACAAATAAATAAATAATGATGATTTTCTGATGGCAATGACAGCAGTGCTATTCTGAGAAGAACATGCCACAAGTATACTAGGGAGTTGCTAAGGTTTTTGTGAGGTTGTTCATGTGTTGCAATGCAGTTGCTAGGGTGTTTTGGATGGTTGCTAGGTTGTTGTTTACTGACCCAGTCAAGTCTCTATGATAATCCGGTGTCTTAGACACAGCTAGATAAAGTCCCTTCTTCCCTTCAAGTCTGAGGCTTTGTTTTTACCCATTCCCTCTCTAGGCAAAACTCAGAAGATCAGCATCTCACCATTACATAATACCTCAGCTCAAGAGTTACGATATCATTCAGAAGGTGCAAGGAAAGTTACACGCTGAAGTTTAATACTTAGTGTTTTTAATAATGCTGTAAAATAAGACAAAGAGCTGTGTATGTGCGTATACTGTAGTTTTACACTTCTCAACTTCACGACTTGTTCTGGCCTCGGGGCCTATGCAGACATTCAATACGGATAATTACATTTTCATCCCTGCAAAAGCCTTGACTTTCTGCTTTCTTACATGTCTCTTTCTCCTCCTCTCTCTCTCTTCTTTGGGTGCGATGAGCCTCTCAATCTTCCATCTGATTAATATTTATGTTTTGTGTGTCTCCCTCCCCCGCATGCTAGCGAGAGCAGCATCTGTCTGTCAGGCTGGAGGCTAAAGGAGAGGCTTCCTATTCCTTCTCTTCCTCCTGGAGGACGGCTGGCAGGGGCGGAGGGGCTGATTTCGGGCTGCATTGGCAACTTTGCAGTTTTTCTGGCGAGATTTCAAAACTTTCGGAGCAAAGTTAAGGGTTTTGCGGTGGAAAAGTGTAACAGGAGATGATGCAATGGAGGGAAGCCAAGAGGATCATTAAAAAAAGGACAGATGCTACTTTGTACTTAAGTGTGTTTGGAGTTGTCAGATATAGTCAGTGCCAGAGGCAATTAAAGGGCCGATATCAGAGTTCCTTTTTGTTTTGTTTTTTTTGGCAACACGTTTGGCAACTATAAAAAAAAAAAAACATTACCTTACAAAAATATATTAACTTATCAAATTTTTGACTCTAAAATGAATGAAGTGAACTGCAAAATAGATACAAAACTTGAAAAATGTATGTATATATATATATATATATATATATATATATATATATATATATATATATATATATATATATATATATGTATATATGTATATATATCTATATCTATATATAATGTGTATGTATAAATGTATATATATTTATACATATACATATAGTATATATATATATAGTATATATATATATATATATATATATATATATATATATATATATATATATATATATACATTATTTATCAAGTTTTACATTATAAAATAGTTCACTTTAAAAATTATATAAATAAACTCACTTAAACAATGTTTTCTAAAAGCCTAAAATATTCAAATAATAAATAAACAAATAATATATAAATGTTACAAATATAACACACACATGTACACTCACCTAAAGGATTATTAGGAACACCATACTAATACTGTGTTTGACCCCCTTTCGCCTTCAGAACTGCCTTAATTCTACGTGGCATTGATTCAACAAGGTGCTGAAAGCATTCTTTAGAAATGTTGGCCCATATTGATAGGATAGCATCTTGCAGTTGATGGAGATTTGTGGGATGCACATCCAGGGCACGACGCTCCCGTTCCACCAGATCCCAAAGATGCTCTATTGGGTTGAGATCTGGTGACTGTGGGGGCCATTTTAGTACAGTGAACTCATTGTCATGTTCAAGAAACCAATTTGAAATGATTCGAGCTTTGTGACATGGTGCATTATCCTGCTGGAAGTAGCCATCAGAGGATGGGTACATGGTGGCCATAAAGGGATGGACATGGTCAGAAACAATGCTCAGGTAGGCCGTGGCATTTAAACGATGCCCAATTGGCACTAAGGGCCCTAAAGTGTGCCAAGAAAACATCCCCCACACCATTACACCACCACCACCAGCCTGCACAGTGGTAACAAGGCATGATGGATCCATGTTCTCATTCTGTTTACGCCAAATTCTGACTCTACCATCTGAATGTCTCAACAGAAATCGAGACTCATCAGACCAGGCAACATTTTTCCAGTCTTCAACTGTCCAATTTTGGAGAGCTCTTGTAAATTGTAGCCTCTTTTTCCTATTTGTAGTGGAGATGAGTGGTACCCGGTGGGGTCTTCTGCTGTTGTAGCCCATCCGCCTCAAGGTTGTGCGTGTTGTGGCTTCACAAATGCGTTGCTGCATACCTCGGTTGTAACGAGTGGTTATTTCAGTCAAAGTTGCTATTCTATCAGCTTGAATCAGTCGGCCCATTCTCCTCTAACCTCTAGCATCAACAAGGCATTTTCGCCCACAGGACTGCCGCATACTGGATGTTTTTCCTTTTTCACACCATTCTTTGTAAACCCTAGAAATGGTTGTGCGTGTAAATCCCAGTAACTGAGCAGATTGTGAAATACTCAGACCGGCCCGTCTGGCACCAACAACCATGCCACGGTCAAAATGACTTAAATCACCTTTCTTTCCCATTCTGACATTCAATTTGGAGTTCAGGAGATTGTCTTGACCAGGACCACACCCCTAAATGCATTGAAGCAACTGGCATGTGATTGGTTGATTAGATAATTGCATTAGTGAGAAATTGAACAGGTGTTCCTAATAAACCTTTTGGTGAGTGTATATGTATACACACACAAATTCTAGCAAATTAGTTTAAGATAAATTGGCAGGACCATACACACAGACCTGTGGAGTGGATAATATTGTAAATTTTTTTTGCATACGAATCTGTTTGTGTTTACCCATCATGCACTTGTGTTGGTAGCTTGTGTCTGCATCAGAGCCAGCAAAGGTCAGAACACAGTGGGATTACAGCACAGAACTGGCCTAGAGCAATATCACACTTCTACTGCAATTTATAACATCAGCATACTGATCGAGAAAGAGAGAGAGAGAGAGAGAGAGAGAGAGAGAGAGAGAGAGAGAGAGAGAGAGAGAGAGAGAGAGAGAGAGAGAGAGAGAGAGAGAGAGTAAAAGAAGAGAACGGTTGCGGACAGATGAGTGTTTTACCAGCATGCTACGAGCAATGATAGCATTTCATCCGAGTGCCTCTCAAAAGTGTTCACTACAGTTGATGCTCTTTCGATGTGGCTCTCGCATGAAAGAGTGCAAATATGTCGCTTTGAGAGAGAAATAGCACTTTCTTTTTCTACTGCACTGCCCTTGGCTCTGTGTGTATACATTACTATTTGTGTGTGTGTAAAAAGGCAAGAGTAATGTGAAAATGTGTCAAGTTCATAGTGGGTAAGAAAGCTGTTCCATTTATTTGCAGGGTATATTAGTTCTGTTATGAGCTAGAGCCCCAGTGACCCCTGTAAACCCCATCTACTCAACCTCACACTGCAAATAAAGCCCCACCCCCAACCACACACACACACACCCACACGCTTCTTGCCTTCATCAAAATCATCATCACCCTACGGACTAAATGCAGCATTAACAGCTGCACAAACATTGCTACCTCTATCCCACAAACACACACACACACACACGCACACACACGCACACACACACACACACACACACAGAATCTCTGTCGAAGCACTTCTTCGTAGTATCAAGTATGATATCTAGTATCACTTCAAGTATGAACCTGTTTCTAATGTGATCAAGGACACAAAGAGTTTATCTGTGTCAAGTTTTGCTTTCTTAGAGATTGCACACCCGGCAGTTCATCCATTGTTTACACTGAAAAACAATGATTTTCTTCCTCAGTATTTTTGTCTTGTTTTCCAGTAAAACATATCGAAACATATCAGTTTATTTGAGAAGCAAAATGGCTTAAGATATAAATATCTTCCATGGGGTTAGAAAAAGTATTTAGTTTTTCCTTTGACGTAAGTTTATTTGACAGATATATTTTCATTTTTTTAAGCTTAAACTCACTTAAATTTGATACTAAAAAAAAAAAAAAAAAACAAAAAAAAAAAACAAGACTTTATACTGTATCTTACGTCATTTTGTGTCTCAAGTTAATATATCTTGATTTAAGAATGTTTAGATTTTAGTACTGGAAAAAAAAGACAAATATACTATAGGAAGATTTTTTTTTTTTTTTTTTTGCAATGTACTTACCCTAATGCCATTTGACTTTATTTCATTATACTTTCATAGTTGTTATCATACTTTCAAATATTGAAAGCTTCATTTTCATTGCAGTTGCATGTAAAAGAGTGTCAATTTCTTGATGGAATTGTTCTATTTTGAGTGAACTATTACTTAAAAAAAGGTTAATTCTGAAGAATTGTGGTGACCAGTGTTGGGGAAAGTTACTTTTAAAAGTAATGTGTAACAATATTGCGTTACTCCCTAAAAATGAAACTAATAGTGTTACTTGGTTACCTTTTATGGAAAGTAATGTGTTATGCTGCGTTTGATTTCCTTTTTATCATCTGGGCTGGGCTTGTTTGTTTGTATAATAAACAAAAAGTTAAATTTTTTGACAAATGTAAAGGCCCTTTCACACAAAAAGTGAAATAAAAAAGCCTCGGGCTGAAGGAAATGCAAATTCACCCCTGTCCAGTAGAGGGCGTCGCTCAAACAAACCTTTCAGCTGCGCTGCTGTTCTGGATTGCAGGAGAAGAAAGTTCAACTCTTATTTCAGCAATAATAATAGTAAAAAAAGAAACACAAATGTTATGTTGATCTAAAGTCATTTTTTCTTATTGGTATGGTTGAATTGAATCGAAGGTCAGCAGCAAAGACATTGGTTAATAAAGTGAGATTAAATACATAAAGTATATTTGCAATATGCAAGAGATTTAATTATAGGAGGTTTGTGTTTTGCTGCTTTTAATTATTTTGAGGAATACTGAATGTGTTTTTGTGTTCAAATTTAGTCTAGATCTACAATAATCATGTTTACATAATAATCATAATCACTCATGATTTCTCTCAACATTAGGACAGGAGAGCTGTCAGTCAATACATGAGAAAACCAAGTAACTTGCTTTACTTATTTAAAAAAGTAACTTAGATATTTTGTTGTAAATATAAAAGGTTACTTAAGTAGTCAACAAAGACAAATTAACTGAGACAAACCTTTGTAAAAAAAAAAAAAAAATCATATTGTGGAGGTTTAAATAACTGGGGTCAAATTGACCCCAGTAGGTAAAATTTTTTTTATCAGATTTGAGGGTAACAGGAGGGTTAAAATGTGTTACTTTACTAGTTTCTTGAAAAAAGTAATCTGATTACATAACTCGCGTTACTTGTAACAACACTGGTGGCGACCATTAGCAAAACGGTTTAAAAAAGGGAATAAATTATGTGTTACTACACATGTAAAAATGGCAAAAGTTTAGGGTTACAATGTAGCAATTGTAAATAGCTTCATCTTACAACAACAGAAGGTCAAATGGAGGTGTATGTACTGGCAACCAAACACCTCTCACCTTCAAAAGCTGCACCTCTCCAACGTTAGGCTAACAAGACAGCCGAAAGCCAACCCGCTAATGACTTCTGCCCCATGCTAACGCCTCCGACCGGACCCTTGGCTCCGGAACACAAGCTCATCACAAACAATACAATTAACTCTTAATGAACCTCCCAGCTCGTTCCTCTGTCCTCTACGTGCACTTTCCAGATTCAATTTGGCCTAATCCCGGGCTTTATGGTAATGTATAGCTCATTAAAATGTTAGCTAAAAACTCATTAAAATTCGCTCAAAGTAATAGCTTCATTACTGTGATATTGCTGAAAAGCACAGACAAAATGAGGAAGACGGGGAGAAGGAGAGAGGGATGAGAAGAGAATGGTATAAAAAGCAGAACGACTACTTTCTAATCACTTAATTGTGACTGAAAACAGCACGCATTTGCATAATGCACACAGACACTAGGTGGCTAATTTTCACTGTGACTTGGTAATTAAACACCGTTCACAACTATAGACGTTTCCTTCCAAGAAATCATATAAGGAGGCACTTCTGGGTCTGTAAGAGATGCCAAAATGTCTCCATCTTCCTGTGAGAAAATGATAGTGTGGAGCCCTAGTGGGCGCTGATACCGCGGTATCACGTATGTGTCTAAGCACAATTACTGATGAATATTACAATTCAGTCCATGGTAATCCAAAGAATGAATTAGAGTCTGAAGACATGCACAAGCTACATACAATTACCACCTTTATTCATTTTAAAATGCATTAAACATATAGTTTTCCGATTTTCTAGCTCTGTAAAAATCTAAAATAAAATATATTTTTTTATTATTAATAAAATAACAAATGATTTCCATTACACGAGAGTAGATGTTAAAACTTCATGCTGATTTGTACTCGGCTTTCGCCAAGATAAGCAACACTAAGACGTGGCTTTACAGTAAACTATGCTTCTCCATCCATTTACGCTTCTTTCCATATGGTGGTGTGACTCCCCTTCTGTCCGGCGTTAACGGCTGCAGTGTACTTGGCGCGTCAGCACACACGACGGCTGCAACTACAGTGTGGTCTCCCTAGTGGACCAGCACGACAACCGTCTGGATTGAGCCGAGTAGGGTACATTTCTAGGGTCTTCAAGCGGGCACCTTCCGTCCTCAGTGTTTCGTCGACTAGCCCACGACACCTCAAGAGGGCTCGACAGTGACTCTGGCGTCCCAGTCACCCCCCTCCGTCCCCCACTCAACTCAGCCCAGCTTACTGACCTCTACATCCCTCCTGCTGCTGAGACCTAACCACAATCTCACAATCTCTCCGCAACCCAACCATACCCACCAACCCGTTTGACTAAGGCTGTCGAGCCCCACTGGTGCGTTAATGCAGTTTCAATGGCAACGGTTCCGTAGGCCATACTACCTACCGCAAAACACAATATCTGCCCAACCACCCGTCATTCACGCAATATACACAGGAACGTAATGACTGTAAATACTATACAACCTATACAAATAAACCAACAGACTCTTCAAGTTTTCAAGAATTCTACGAAACCGTAGCGTGGCGGCCCGTACACAGCCAGCCAGAATCTTTCCGTCTCAACCACAGCCAGTTGCTGCTCCTTTCTGCTGCTTCAGATAAGTTCTTTACTGTGCGACGCAACTCTTGGCCACTGAATCCGACGTCTCTGAGGAACCGGGTTGTAGAGTGTGCCACAAAACCTCGGCAACCCACTTCCACTGGATAAACCTGGACTCTCCATCCTCGCTGTTCTGCTACAGTGGCCAGATGAGCATAACGCAGTTTCTTCCTCTCACATGCCTCATCTACCGCATCCTCCCATGGCACTGTTAACTCTATCAGGTGAACAATGCGTGCTGATCCAGACCACAAAACAATATCTGGTCGGAGGTTAGTGGTGGCAATCTCAGGTGGAAAAATAAGCCGTTGATCAAGATCAGCCAGCATCTTCCAGTCCCTAGCAGCTTCCAGTTGTCCTGGGCGAGAATTGGTGTTAACACCTCTTCTTGGTGGTTGCTCGCCTGGGCGGAGGAATATTGTCTTCTGCGTGTAATGTTTTGCTAGAACAGGCGGCAACTTATTGCTCATACTACGCTTGCCTTCCAGTGCTAAAGCCAAACATCGCAATATTTGGTCATGGCGCCAAGTAAACCGACCCTGGCTAAGAGCCACCTTACATCCTGTCAAAATGTGCCTTAATGTGGCAGGTGATGAACACAGAGGACAAGAGGGATCCTCTCCTACCCAGAGGTTTAGGTTCTGCGGTGATGGGAGAACATCATATGTTGACCTGATAAGGAAACTGATCCTACTCTCTTCCATTGACCAAAGGACT